>JANRMT010062814.1:24591201-24640872 GCA_026402145.1 Polypterus bichir lapradei | reverse complement strand
GAAAGGCACTATATAATAGATGGATAGATAGATGTGAAAGGCACTATGTAATAGATAGATAGATGGATAGATAGATAGATAGATGTGAAAGGCACTATATAATAGATAGATTGATGTGAAAGGCACTATATAATAGATACATAGATAGATATGAAAGGCACTATATGATAGATAGATAGATAGATAGATGTGAAAGGCACTATATAATAGAGAGATAGATAGATAGATGTGAAAGGCACTATATAATAGATAGATAGAAACTCTGCTTGTCCCAATTTGGATATTTAGCTATCGCAGTAGTCATTTGGACGTTTTGTAAATTAATTTTAAACTCATTAATCACCATTTGGAATTTCTCAGCCTGACTGCAATTGATCTAAGCTGTTAGATATTATTTAGCTTTTATTTATACACCTTGAGATGCCATACACACATGAATTGCGACGGTATAAGAGCTTACTTTATAGGTTCTTTACAACATTTATCCAAATGAAGTATGCCATTTATTTAAAGGGGTTACCTTATTAAGAGACTATAGTGTATATACCTCATTATCTCATAATACTTTCAAACCTTTTTGCTAAACGATCTTTGCCGTTGACTCCATTGCTCTTGTGTTTGGATCACAAGTTATTTTGTCTCATTTTGCGGTTGATGCTCATTCTTTTTGATCTCCCCGTATTGACTGCTTTTTGGCCCCCATCTTTTCTCCCGGCCCACTCTCATGCCCACTTGCATTACACCGCTTCATGTAAAAGTCATAAGACTTCTGAAGTGGCACGAGCAGACGTGATGTGTTGTGTGCTTGTTTTTGTCGCCTGCTACTGTAGTTAGTGTATGGTGTGGTTTTCATTTGTATTTAGTTGTTATTCACTAGTCTATGAGGATCGTGCAATTAGGAACGTCAGTGTGCTACGTGGACTTGGCAGGGAATGTGAACTTGAACTAGAAAGACATTTCCTTAGTGGGGACCTACAGATTGGCTTCAGTGATTTTAACAATTTCCGATGTGCAGTGCAGCTGTGATCTCACAAATGTAAATTTTCGTGCTCATTTATCTCTTTACCTGCCATTGCTAAATGCCTTTGTTTTCCATTCCTTTTAATGTTGTAGAACAGGAACATGTCGTTCTACATGAGGCTGAACCTCTTCTGCTCGGAACCAGATGCCTGCTCATTAGTGTCATCCTTTCCATGAATTCTGGCTGTCTGTGAATAAAATTCTTTCATTATAATAATGTGGCTGATTATTTTTTTAAACCACTTTTGTTGTTTTAGACTCACTCAGCCTTTATTATCAAAAGTAGGGCTCAGAAGGTTGGTGCAAGTTACACTCTGGAAGTGTTCTGTCCTACTAAAAAATAACATTATTGTTTGATTTAAATCAAAACTGTTAAACATAATGAGTGATCCTCTGTTACTTTCATGCTGTCATTACTCTTCCGCCTGCAGTGGTGCTCAACTGCTTATTATAGGTTCTGCTGTTTTTAAAATTGTGTTTCCTTCCATCCGTTTTAAGGTCACATTTGCCTTCAGGACTGTCCCTTCAACGTTTCGGTATACTCAGCAGGTGCGTAATGGTAAGTTTCAGCTTCACGTTCATTTGGTAAAACTGGAATTGGCTTGGTGGTTCACAACATTGCATAACATTTTCAAATATAGTTAATCCAGTTTAGGGTTGCTGTGAGGCTGAAGCCTATCCGGACAGCCCTGGGTTCAAGGTAGGAAACAGTAGGCCATCACAGGGCCCACCGACATACACATCCACACTCACAAAGGAAGATTAACAATTAGCCTAACCTGTGCATCTTGAGGGACATTTGTCATGTGTTTGTCTAAATCATTAACTCTTTCAGGGGTAGAGGATGGTAAACTGTGACAAAACCCGCCCTTAAGTTTTAGTTCGACTCTCTTTGGTTGAAGGAAAGTTATGTAGCTTTGTTGATTTGACCTCAATTACCTGCGCGTGAATGAGTAGTGAAGAACAAACAGCCTCTAAAACGGCATCGACATCTGGCGAGACTAAAACAAATGTGCACAGCAAAATACTCCATGGATGTTTTACATATTATTGCTGAATCGGACTCTGACTTTTCGGACTCTGAGTTTGATGAAAGTGCTCTGGAGATGGATATCGAAACTGAAAGTGAGGTACCAGCATCAGCCTATCGGTCCCCTGCTGATTGTGGTGCTGAACACGTTCATGTAGCTGATACGCCTACAGCAGCGTTCGCCTAGGAGGACCACCACTTATGATGACAAGGGGTACAAAACATATTGCGTCACACTGCGACTGCCACCGTCGCCCACCTGCTGTGCAAAGACAAAGAGGTAGCCAGCCCGCTGTGCATTCCTGCTGGCCACTACTGTCAGAGATGCCAAATAGCTGCCAATAGCAACCACAGCATGCAGCAACACGACGTTTTATGTTGATTTATGTGTGAAACCAGTGCATTGGGTGCCTTTCAGAAAACTGAGTTTTCGGAAAAAATATTCAGCCCTCAAAGAGTTAAAGAACGTGTTTATGTGTGGGGGTGGCACAGAGGTTAGCTCAGCGGCCTCCCAAATCCAGACCTGATCTCCCCTGTGTGGACGTGTCATGTTCTCTCTGTTGTGATAGACGGCCAGCTGTTCAATCCGGCCGTGACATCCCAGAGCAAGAAGAATGGAGGAAGGCAGGCTTTTCTGGATACTGCCTCCCCTGGGACACTAGGTGGCAGCTCCCCTGGACAGCAATGGTTCCTTGGATTCCCTCAGGGCATCCTGGGACATGGATTCCATTTCCTCAGCCCTGTTGGGGGCCATGGGTACCGCCAGGGGGAGCTCACAAAGAACCTAGGGATTTATATTATTACTACAACCCGGAAGTACTTCAGAGTCACGAGGACGGAAGCCCGCAGTACTTCCGGGCTATTTGAGAAATGAGGATGTGGCATTGACCTGGAAGAAGAGATGGAGTACTTCCGGGTCATGGAATATTAAAAGGACTGGTGAAGACCCAGCAATGAGAGCCGGAGTTGGAAGGTTGGGTGACTAAGCTGCTGGGAGTGGAGGATTGTTTATTGTATTGTGATTATTGATTATTATTGGAGAATTGTGGAGTGTGCGGTGCTTTGTGCACTAGATCTGAAGAAAAATATTAAAGAAATCTTCTTGGTGCTTTTAAACGTGTTTCCTGGACGTCTGTCTGGTGGGTTTAACGGGTCAACAGCGCCTCTAGCGTCCACACTGTGTTTATGTAGCTTTGTCTCCCAGGCCTCCTAAGGCTAAGACTTGCATGTGTGTGTGTGTGTGTGTGTGTGTGTGTTAGGAATCCAGAGTAACAAGGATGAACAACTAAAGAACTGAGGGCTGGGGTCTTGAAATACCCCCTGCTTAATGATGGTCATTTAAAAAAAAAATAGTGATTTCAAGCACTCTGTTCCACAATTGCTTGGACAGTTCACCTTTTTCAAATTGGAAAAAAGAAATTCTAGTTGCTCAAAGTTTCAGATTCCTCAAAGGCAGGTCCGTATCCAAATGCCATCTTCTGGTGGAATTGGCGCTTATATGCCGGGACGTGCAGAAGAGACAGGATTTCACCCAGCAGGGAAGTGATGTCAATTGTCCTCCAGGATTTTTTTTTTCTTCCTCCAGTCTGAGGACACAGGAAGGACCAAAGTTAGTTGCGGTGTCACCTTCAATTCCTTACCCATATTAGTCCAGCACAAGCCTGGAAACTGCTCACATTTCTGGCACCAGCAGGGGGCACACACTCTCCCTGGGACATGTGATCTTTAAACATTACAACCTTCCTGAAAGGAGAAATCCCACCCCCTTGTCCACATTGGCGCAGAAGAAAGGGATACACTAAAGTAGAATTTAATGTCACCATCACTGTAGTCAACAATAGGTGGGGCCAGGCAGAGCAGCACGATGTCAATCCATCTGTCAAACAGTGCTCTATATAAGCATAGAATAAAAACACCTCTATTAAACATAGAAAAATTGTAGCTGCATCTTTGCCAGTTTCCCAAAATTGAGCTGCTATTAAGTTGGCAAGGTAGGAGTCAAACGCATAACAAAAGAAATTTCTCAGCCCAATAAAGTTTGTTTTAAAATGATTTTGTGAAATGTGTTGTACCCCTCCATGCTTGGAGGACTAGGAGAGGGAGATTATCCAGAGCATTACCTCCCCCAGAGTGTTAGGCGGAAACCCCCCCTCCCTGGATATGCCTTGGACTCCCATAGGGCTCAGTGGGAGCTGGAGTTTGATGCAGCCCTGTTGGGTTCCGTGGGCACCACCAGGGGGTGCTGTAGCTGCTGCTGAGCCCTTGTTTGCAGCACTACTGCCACACCTGGAAGTGCTGGCCGGAAGTAGGTTAATGAGCACCCAGAGCACCCCCAGGTGCCTTATTAGGGCGGGTTTATACGTCATATGACGTGTGCTCCAGTGAACGCTACTGCTATGCAAGCGTTGTCCTGTTCATACTTGCACGTGTACTTTACGTAAATCTTGAAGATTCCACCAGGTGGCAGTGCGAGATATCATCACGGTAAGAACAGGTTTGGCTTCACTGTCTTGCGAATTGCCTGAAACATCCATTAAATTCTGAGGACACCTTGCTAGAGTATCTCTGAAAACGATGAACATCCATCAATACAGGGATGTGCCCATTCCAGCAAGCATCGGGCTTGAGACCGAAACAATCCCTGGACTGGGTATCAGCTCATCGCAAGATGAACGTAAGCACTCACATACACTAGCGTCATTTTGGTGTCACCAAATCCCCAAGCCTACATGTCTTTGAAAGGAAACTGGAGCCCACTGTGGAAACCCAGCAGGAAACATGCAAACTCCAGGCAGGGAACACTAGGGACGTGACTCCCAATGAGACAGCAGCGCTACCGCTCTGCCATCGTGCCAACCTCACATGTGTAATTATTACTGTAACAGTATTCATTATTTAAATGATGTTAACGACTTATCTGTAAAATGTAACATACATACTTTAATGCATTTCATCATGAAAGTGATATCAAGTATAAAATCTAAGGATTCTAAATGTGGAATATGCTGGAATATCATACATTTAACGTGTTCGGTGTGGCGATTGCTGCCGTCAGGTCAGGAGGAAGCCCCAGAAGTGCCTAACGATCAACAACTTGGTCGGTTTTAAGGTGACGTTTACAACGGTCTACTTTAATGATAAAGTAAACTACGAGGTTAAAGTGGACATTTCAAGATTAAAGCCGTAATATCCACTTTAATCACAAAATACAACTTTTCACCAAGTCCTTAATTTTTTTCTCTGTGGCTCAAATACAGCGCAGTACATTCTGAAGCTGTTGTTAAGGTGCAAACAAAAAAAGATGGCAGAAAAGATGGTACATGTGAGACTTTTAAAATGTACCGTGTCATTATGATGGGGAATATGCAACGCTTGAATATAAAAGCACCACGAATGCATTTGTATGTCGGCATTTTGCTTCACCACATCGAACCGTTCATCAAACATCAAAGTGCGCACATCGAACCTCAAAGCAGCTTGCTGTCCCGCGTAGATAGTAAACAGAGACTCTGACGTCACATTCTGATTTTTATCACACTGCAGCCACGACTGTTTTCAGGTACTGCAACTCGTGCAACCGTCACATTAATTCTGAGGACATGCACAGAGGATGCGTCAAATGAATGCTGGGAATGCGTGGCAGCCATGATGCGTGAGCGTACGCGTTCTGAGCTTGAAGTTTAAACCGGCCCTCAAAGGAGCCAGCAGCCACTACTCTGGAAGCCATTATCAGGTGGGAAAAGAGAGAGAGGGGAGAAGAAAAGGATTTAGTATTTGCTATGTTCTGTGAACTGTTCTGTGCTTGTGGGAAACGGGGGAAGGCGTTTGTGCTGCACTTGGGTCCTGCATCTGTCTGTGTCAGGTTTGGGCGGGAGGCGCGCCCTCCGCAGGCCATAGAAAGTTCAAAGCAAAACAAAAATAGAGGAAAAAGTTATTACACATGCAGGACAAAAGGCAAAAAAGGAAAAAAAAAAAGTTTTTTTCTGCAAATGTAGCTATTTCTTGTTAAACTTCAGTTGCTTTCTATACTTAAAGGTTACGTTATTTCTCTGTGGCAAACTTTCATTCAGTACGTTCTATATATACGGCACATTCAATACGGTCGATAAAAAACGTTACAGGACCAGTCATTCATTTTCCAACCTGCTATACCCTAGCGCAGGCTCACAGGGGGTCTGGTGGAGCCAATTCCAGCCAGCACAGGGCGCAAGGCAGGAACAAACCCCAGGCAGGGTGCCAACCCTCCGCAGGGCACATACACACACGACAAATTAGGATCGCCAATGCACCTAACCTGCATGTCTTTGGAGGAAACCCACGCAGACATGGGGAGAACATGCAAACTCCACGCAGGGAGGACCCGGGAAGCGAACCCAGGTCTCCTTACTGTGAGGCAGCAGCGCTACCCACTGCGCCACCATGCTGCCCTTCATTACAGGATATGATTTGAAAACGAACCGTAAGGCAGACCATAAATTGGGACCAACCCGAAGGAATAATTGAAATATTCCATTTCAGTTTAGCTTGTGGGAATATAATAGAATCTCCCATAGACTATGCATTAAGATACTGAGGCAATAACTAAAAAAATACTTCTATCGATTTAACATAACCTAAATAACTAACAAATGGATCTGACATAAATGTTACGAAAAAATTAAAATGAAACAAAAACATATAGTAAATCACACCAAACCATTAAAAAAATCTACAGTAAAAAATACTACACTACTACCTTTAAACTTCTCCCTCTACCAACGTGAAAAGAAAATCGTGTCTTAATTCCGAATATAGAAGGGCAGACCATTGTGTAAAACAGGGGCAGCCACACCAAAAGCACCATCATCCTCAAGCTTCGACCAAAACCGCAGCATAGACAGAAGCTTTTGATGAGATGATCTCAAAGGTCTAGAGGTGGAGTAGTGGTGAAGGAGGCCTGAGATGTAACGTGGGGGCCAATCCATTAAGAGCTTTAAAGACAAGCAATAAAGCTTTAAACTGCATTCAGTATTTTACTGGCAGCCAGTGAAGAGAGGCCAGCATTGGAGAAATATGCTACGCCTTCTTCAGGAGACCAGCGGCAAACAGGTTAAGGGAAGATTAACAATTGAGAGTAACAATGGCCAAAGATGAGAGATGAGGTGGCTTCTTCTCAGTATGGAAAAAGATCAAAGAGGGGAAGAGTGTTTCTTTGTTAGCCTAAATTTGCACTAGTCCAGCTTCCCTTATGTTCCTTCTGGGCCAATAGAATATCACAGTGCAGGGCCAAATACCCTGGTTCAGCACGACTCAGCACCCTTTCCAGCCCCATGCTTTGTTCCTGCATGTAAGCATCCTCTCCAAGTTGAGAGAAACAAGAAAAAAAGAATCCACCGGTGATTAGGTCATAAACTGCCTTCTCAAACCTGCTTCAGGCCAGGCTTTGTTTCTGAGCTGACAACTGTAAAATGTTTCTGTCTTAGATATTGGAGCTCATACAAGTTAAAACAATGCCTCGGACATGTCCGCACAACCTCCCACCCGCTCTGGTCAGTTGTCCTCCTCCCCATCACAGATAGACAGAGCATTTAACAGAAGTTCTACCAGTGTTCACATCGTTAAAGACGGGCTTATTTTCAGTATGCTGAATATGACATTCAATTCTCACTCTGCTAGATATTACAAATACGCAGCAAAGTAAAACAACAGCAAAAGAACACGGCAGATCAGCGTTTAGGAAAACAACTGGATCTCTGTAGTCCTTAACTCAGTTAATTTCTCTTCTGCATATTTTCATTTCTTAATATATTTCAATCACCATAACATCATGGCTGTCCATCCTGGGTCTGCGTGCCGCCTGATTTTATTCCCAGATGAAACAGTGAAAGG
Organism: Polypterus bichir lapradei; assembly: GCA_026402145.1. Lineage (NCBI taxonomy): Eukaryota > Metazoa > Chordata > Cladistia > Polypteriformes > Polypteridae > Polypterus > Polypterus bichir. Next base: position 24,632,954 of record JANRMT010062814.1, on the reverse strand, counting down.
CAGACACACTTTACAAGAAGTTCATTGCTAGTTCAGCTAACATTTGCTCACTCCTCTCCTTCTGCTACCTACAGATGACAGCTGACAGCTGCGCATAACCCTTAACCTCTAAGAAAATTCCAGAAACTTCTGCTGGCCTGCCTTAATTCACTCATGCATACTTTTTCTATAGCTGTCAAATACTTAGGCTACATCAAAATGCATGTACAGTAAAGCCTTACAAACTGTCATATTGGTTTTGAAATTATTTTTTTTTTTATTACATTTTGATAGATAGATAGATACTGCGGTGGGTTGGCGCCCTGCCCGGGATTGGTTCCTGCCTTGCGCCCTGTGTTGGCTGGGATTGGCTCCAGTGGACCCCCGTGACCCTGTGTTCGGATTCAACGGGTTGGAAAATGGATGGATGGATGGATAGATAGATAGATACAGTTAGGTCCATAAATATTTGGACAGAGACACCTTTTTTCTCATTTTGGTTCTGTACATTACCACAATGAATTTTAAATGAAACAACTCTGATGCAGTTGAAGTGCAGACTTTCAGCTTTAATTCAGTAGGTTGAACAAAAAGATTGCATAAAAATGTGAAGCAACTAAAGCATTTTTTAACACAATCCCTTTATTTCAGGGGCTCAAAAGTGGACAATTGACTCAAAGGCTGTTTCATGGGCAGGTGTGTTCAAGTCCGTCGTTATGTCATTATTAATTAAGGCCTGGAGTTGATCTGAAGTGTCGCGCTTGCATGTGAATGATTTTGCTGTGAACAGACAACATGCGGTCAAAGGAGCTCTCCATACAGGTGAAAGAAGCCATCCTTAAACTGCGAAAACAGAAAAATCCCATCCAAGAAATTGCTACAATATTAAGAGTGGCAAAATCTACAGTTTGGTACATCCTGAGAAAGAAAGCAAGTACTGGTGAACTCAGCAACGCAAAAAGACCTGGACGTCCACGGAAGACAACAGTGGTGGATGATCGCAGAATCATTTCCATGGTGAAGAGAAACCACTTCACAACAGTCAACCAAGTGAACACCACTCTCCAGGGGGTTGCCGTATCGATATCCAAGTCTACCATAAAGAGAAGACTGCATGAAAGTTAATATAGAGGGTGCACTGCAAGGTGCAAGCCACTCATAAGCCTCAAGAATAGAAAGGCTAGATTAAACTTTGCTAAAGAACATCTAAAAAAGCCAGCACAGTTCTGGAAAAACATTCTTTAGAAGATGAAACCAAGATCAACCTCTACCAGAATGATGGCAAGAAAAAAGTATGGAGAAGGTGTGGAATAGCTCATTATCCAAAGCATACCACATCATCTGTAAAACACGGTGGAGGCAGTGTGATGGCTTGGGCGTGCATGGCTGCCAGTGGCACTGGGACACTAGTGTCTATTGATGATGTGACGCAGGACAGAAGCAGCCGAATGAATTCTGAGGTGTTCAGAGACATACTGTCTGCTCAAATCCAGCTAAATGCAGTCAAATTGATTGGTCGGCGTTTCATGATACAGATGGACAATGACCCAAAACATATAGCCAAAGCAGTCCAGGAGTTGATTAAAGTAAAAAAGTGGAAAATTCTTGAATGGCCAAGTCAGTCACCTGATCTTAACCCAACTGAGCATGCATTTCACTTGTTGAAGACTAAACTTCGGACAGAAAGGCCCACAAACAAACAGCAACTGAAAGCCGCTGCAGTAAAGGCCTGGCAGAGCATTAAAAAGGAGGAAACCCAGCATCTGGTGATGTCCATGAGTTCAAGACTTCAGGCTGTCATTGCCAGCAAAGGGTTTTCAACCAAGTATTAGAAATTAACATTTTATTTCCAGTTATTGAATTTGTCCAATTACTTTTGAACCCCTGAAATAAATGGATTGTGTTAAAAAAATGCTTTAGTTGCCTCACAATTTTATGCAATCTTTTTGTTCAACCCACTCAATTAAAGCTGAAAGTCTGCACTTCAACTGCATCTGAGTTGTTTCATTTAAAATTCATTGTGGTAATGTACAGAACCAAAATGAGAAAAAAGTTGTCTCTGTCCAAATATTTATGGACCTAACTGTAGATAGATAGAACAAGGCAGTATATGATGATAGGTTGATAGATAGAAAAAGGCAGTATATAATGATAGATAGATAGTGTAAGAAAGGCACTATATAATAGATAGATAGAACAAGACAGCAAATAATGATAGATAGAGAGATAGATAGAACAAGGCAGTATATAATGATAGATAGATAGTGTAAGAAAGGCACTATATAGACACCTGACCCGACACAGACTCATACCGGAGGCACGTATAAAAATAAATAAACTTTTATTTTTCTTCACCTGTGGGGCACGTCTTCCCCGTAATCCCCACAGGCACAACACAGTCCCAAGCACAAATAAAGCACACAAGCACTCTTCTCCTTTGCACCACCACCACTCTTCCTCCATGCTTCGTCCTCCTCCTCCCAACTCTGGCCCGTGAGTGCTGGTTGTTGGGCCCTTTTATAGTCCACCCGGAAGTGCTCCAGGTGGTTGATTGCCAAGTTCCGGCTGCACTTCCGGGTGTGGTGAATACGCTGCCCATATGGGCTCAGGGACCCAACAGGGCTGCACCCAACTCCAATTCCCATGGAGCCCTGCAGGAATCTGAGACACCGCTCCAACCCAGGGGGGCTGCCATCTAGCATCCAGGGGGAGACATTGCACTGTTCAGGGCTGCTCCCCCTGAATATACACTGAGGGGGCATCCCGACCAGGCATAGACCCCAGCCATCTGCCACAATAGATAGATAGATAGATAGATAGAAGCGATTCTTTCTCATTGTCCAAGATTCTGGATAATTTAATTCCAGCAAATGTTTTTTTCAACTTAAAATAGAATAATTATTTTGCCGCGTTGCATCTACTTCAGGTTCAGTCTACCAATTAGATTTTTGTCTCGATGATTTTCCAGGATAAAACGCATGTTCCCCTATAATTTATCTAGTGTGTATGCTTTTGTTTGCTTTGACTCTTTGCTTTGTTCTTTGAGTACCATTTTTGTTTCTGCCATCTCATGATCTTATCTCTTAAAAATATTTCCGCCTTGTCAACTGTGACAGAAAATATATGAGCATAACATAACAAGATGCTCTCAGGTCTTCTTAGTTTCACTGCGGGTCACTGATGATTTGGAGCCTATCCTGGCAGCACTGGTCACAAGGCAGGAACTAGGCATCTCTTTCCCGCTCACCTTCTTTCTTTCTTGTTTCCTGCTAAACTATGATGGGCTTTTGTACTCGTTTCTGCTTATAATAATAATAATAATAATAATAATAATAATACATTTTATTTATATTGCACCTTTCTCATGCTCAAGGCACTTATTTCAACAGCAGGATATATGTAACATTAGATATAAGCATATTCTGCACAGGACACTAAACACATAAATACAGGATTAAATTCAATACTAAAAGAAATGCCTGAACAAATCACATCATTTGTGATATATCACACATGCACAAATTACTCTAAGGATCTGGACAGAGAGGTAAACTGGAAGAAGGTTCAGAATGTCAGGTTAAGTTAAACGCCTTCCTGAACAGATGAGTTTGAAGTTGTTTTTTAAAAGAATGAATGGAGTCAGCTGATCTCATTCATTTCGGGAGGTCATTCCAAAGTCTGGGCGCTACACAGCTGAAGACCCTGCTGTCACCCACAGGTGCAGGTTAGTGTGGGGCACAACAAGATTGACACAATCAGAAGACTTTAGTAGGCGAACAGGAGCAGAGCGATGGAGAAGGTCACTGATGTAGCCCGGTGTGAGGCCATTTAAAGCTTTGCAGGTTATTAATGAAACTTTATATACAAATCCTGTAAGACACAGGGAGCCAGTGGAGGTGAAGCAGGACAAGTGTAATGTGCTCGTTGTTGCTGGTCCGTGTTAGGACTCTTGCAGCAGAGTTTTGAATCAACTGGAGCTGTGATATAAGATTAGAAGGGGCACCTGCCAGTAGGGAGTTAACAATAATCGATTCAGAATGTGATAAAACCACGGACAGGTTTCTCAGCATTAGCACAGGAGAGGAATGAGAGAACACAGGATACGTTACGGAGGTGAAAACAGAAAGTTTCTTAATGTGGATGGAATAAGAAAGGGAGGAATCAAAAATGACACCAAGATTCCTTATATTAGAAGAAGGTCTGATGAGATCACCGCCAAGAGTGACTGAGAAGGAGCTCATTTTCTTAAGTTGTTCTTTAGTGCCAATGTGCAGGAGTTCAGTTTTGTTTCAGTTTAATTTTTAAGAGTTCTACTCCATCCAGGTTTTAATTTCATTGAGGCAAGTTGTGAGCTGATGAAGCTCTGATGAAGTTTCACTTTTAACATTGAAATAGAGTTGAGTGTCATCTGCATAAAAAATGATAACCCAGTCCACAACTACGAATGACATGGCCAAGGGAATCAAATAGATACAGAAGAGCAGAGGGCCGAGGACACAGCCCTGAGGAACTCCTTGTGTGACTGGTGCTGAGCTGAACCTGCTGTTGCCAAGACTAACAGACTTTTGCTCATCAGTTAGACAGGACTTAAACCACTGGAGGGCAGTGCCAGAGACACCCAGCATGTTCTCCAATCTGGACAGCAGAACGTCATGTCTGAGAGTATCAAACGCTGCACTGACGGCTAACAGAATTAATACGCTGGTTTGTCCAGAGTCTGCCGCCATAAGAAAATCATTAGCTACCCGAAGCAGCGCAGTTTCACATCTGTGCTGTACTCTGAAACCCAAGTGAAAGGGTTCCATCAAATTATTAGAAGTTAAGTAATCAGTGAGTTAGGGGGATACAACACACTCAATAACTGTTGACAGAAAAGGTAAGTGAGAGATGGGCCGAAAATTGTTTAGATTGTCAGCATCAAGACTGGACTTTTTTAACAGTGGGGTTACAGAAGACATTTTAAAAGTGTCAAGGGATGTATTTATTATAGTCGTAACAGTCGTGATTATGGCATGAAGGCCAGATTTTAAAAGTGTTCTGGGGATGGAGTCCAGTACACAGGCAGTCGGCCTCACCTTACAAAGCAGAGGTGATGGTGAAAATTTAGAACAGGAGCAGGATGGAGTCGGAAGACAGGGGAGGAAATAAATGGATGACGGATTTATGTTTGTTGAATTATTTAGATCGTTAATGTTACTATGGAAAAAGTGGAGGAATTTTTCACAGACTTTAGTAAAGGAGGTAACTGGGCTAAATGCAGGTTGAAGCAGTTTGTTAACACCTCGGGTACACTCTGCTTACTTTTAAGATCTCATCCCTACAGAAGACATCTTGTATCCCTCCAACATTCAGCCTTCTGCTAGAAAATGTACATACAAATGAGCGCTGTTCCCTGGCGGGTTATTTTTTTTAGCACCTTCTAAAGTGTTTTACTACCTCCCAGCCACACACTGTCATATGTATTTCACACCATAAACTATACAAATGTGTTAACAAAAGCGCACAACTGCAAAATGCATACAAATAGGCTTTCATCTGTGGCACTGCCGTTACGTCTGCGTTCTCCGCCAAATTTTGGATTGCCTTTATATGCCCCCTTCCTCAGTGGGAGACAATTAAGCCAGTCTGCCATCTTTTATTTTTCTGGTGTCATTTTCAGACTTATAAGACTGCATTGTATCACTGAGCCCCCATGTATTGTTCATCTCTTGTTTCTCTCTCTCTCTGTTTGATTTGTTTCCTTCTTTTTGCAGCGCCATTCATCTCTGGTGGCTTCAGGACACCGATTTCTGTTTGACAGCATATACTGCACCAGAGGTATAAATCATACCTTTTGTTTTTGGAGTGTCACAGCAGAGAGACTGTCCGCTACGCAGTACTCTTGGCCAGATGTGTGCCCCATTGTGTGCTGTAAGCGTAGATGAGCTAAGTGAGTTAACAGTTGAGAAAAACGCCATCAATCAATAGCCTGAAGTGCTGGGGCAGCGGGTAGCCCTGCATTCTGTGTGGAGGACTGGGAAAGACTTTCACCCAGTGGATGCCAGAGACTGCCAGACTGGTACAGGAAATACAGACTTGAGGGGGCAATCCCACCTGTTAGAGAGCCAAGGGTGAGCTTCCTTTTTCTGCAGGTTGAAATGGCATATCATTTATTTATTTATTTATTACAACATTAGAACAATCTCAACGAGAACAGGCCGTTCAGCCCAACAAAGCTCGCTAGTCCTAGCCACTTATTTCTTCTAAAACAACATCAAGTTGAGTTTTGAAAGTCCCTAAAGTCCTCCTGTCTACCACACTACTTGGTCACTTATTCCAAGTGTCTATTGTTCTTCATGTAAAGAAAAACTTCCTAATGTTTGTCTGAAATTTCCCCTTAACAAGTTTCCAACTGTGTCCCCGTGTTCTTGATGAATTCATTTTAAAGTAACAGTCTCGATCCACTGGACTAATTCCCTTCATAATTTTAAACACTTCAGTTGTGCCTCCTCTTAATCTCCTTTAGCTTAAGCTGTAAAGGCTCAGCTCTTTTAATCTTTCCTCATAACTCGTCCCCTGTAGCCCTGGAATCAGCCTAATCGCTCTTCTCTAGACCTTTTCTAGTGCTGCTATGTCCTTTTTGTAGCCTGGAGACCAAAACTGCACACAGGACTCATGGGGCATCATGTTTAAACGGTGCATACGCACAAGAATATTGCATACTCCCATTTCCAAGCTCATATCGCGATGTATAAAAACTAAACGTGGCGTAAATTCACGGATATTTTCACGGTAGCTCAAACCCCGGCGTACACAAGTTCTCCGCTCGGAATGGCAAACTGGCAGCACCCAGCGTCAAAGCAGTGCTACTTTTCCAGTGTGGTTTCCCTTTCTTTTTTAGATCCACATTCCAGACGCGGCTTTGTAAATACACTGAAATTAACTGCGTATTTTTTATTAGTTTACTACTACCTCCCAGCCACACACTGTCATATGTATTTCACACCATAAACTATACAAATGTGTTAACAAAAGCGCACAACTGCAAAATGCAGTTGTGCATAGCATCTGATTGTAATTAACCTGTAACAATATAATTAGAACATTAGAACACTGTAGTTGAGAACAGGCCGTTCAGCCCAACAAAGCTCACTAGTTCTATCCACCAATGGTCCACAGAATGGTCAAACTATTGTAAATACCATAGCTGCTTTAGCGTTGTTACACTCACTGCACCTTCTTCTTCTTCTTCTTTCAGCTGCTCACGTTAGGGGTTGCCACATCGGATTATCTTTTTCCATATTACTCTCACTGCACCACTCGGAGTATTTATATCACTGTATCTGAGTGTGAATCACAGCTCTACAGCAGCTGATCGGAAAGAGAATTATCGATATACAGCATCAAGAACACACTGCCTTGGCCATGCTGTCTATTGAACTGCTCTCATAAGGCAAACACTTCAGAGTCTTTCCTGTACGGACCTCACCATTCAGAAACTTTTTCATCCCAAGAACTATAAACGCACTCAATCAGTCCATCAAATGCTCCTTGTAGAACTGTTTGTACTTATTAGTATAATTACCTCACTGTAAATTTGCAATACAGTTATAATATTGCACAACCTGAGCCACTTTATAAAGCGCGTATTTACATATGATGATATCATTTTTAAGATGAAATGCAGCAAAATATATTTATTACATTATACAGATAAAATGGTAACATCATTTAAATAATCTATATTGTGAATAACTAAACATGAGAGGACATGGTGTCACAGCGCCAGCTAGTTCAGGGATTGTTCCTGCCTCGCGCTGTATTCTTGCTGGGGCTGGTGCGACACTGGAAGGATAGATGGATGGAATAATTAAACATGTACTATGAAAATATTTCAATGTTCCTTAATAGTTCTGAAGAATCAGCGTTCTAAGCTTACAGATGGCTTAACATCTATTACAGAGCTGATTGTGTGCCGAGTGGGTACTTAGAAAAAGAAAAGGAAGGACAGGAATTGGAGGTTAGTACGTTTGAGAGAGACAGTACTGCTGCAATAAATTATTTCATGCGCACGGCGCAGCAAGCATCTTGCGTGAGGCAGTCTATGGACAGGGTGCCAAGTCGTCACTATCACTGCGCCACCGTGTTCCCATGTTTAATAACATGCTTTAACTCCTATCATCTTGAAAATGATATCAAGTATACATCTCAGTATTTTAATCATTCAGAGAGCTGTAATATCACGAATGTAATTGATTCTGTGTCCTATTAGAGGAAGAGAAAGCCCGTTTATGAAGTGCGTAGTGATTCACATAAATAGAGCACATAGAAGAACAAAACAAAGCATTTAACGTGCTACTTTGGTTACAATGGTATTTGAGAAATTAGTAAATTAAACGATTTAAAGATGAAATTTATGATGTTCTACTTTAATGACAAAATAAACTATGTGATTAAAGTGGAAATTTCAAGGTTAAAGTTGATATTTCGAACCTTTTTTCCACTGTGTGCCTATTTTTTTTTTCTCTGTACCCTAATAAGCTTTCATATGACACTCAGACGGTGGGCTACGACTCGCCTTTTCACGCCGACTTTGATATGTGACTTCTTTTTTATTTCGGGCACTGTGCGACTTTGTGAACTTGAGTTTTCGAGCTTCTCCCACACTCTATGTCACTTAATCAACTTCCTTTTGTTGTTTATACCACTGTTTAAAACAACAAATAGTATGTTTTTCTTTGCCTCCACTTAGTATTCGCTGAAATTCTTCTATTTTCTCCCGTGCTTTTGCCATTGCCTTTTCACAGATCGCTGTGCTTAAGGGCTATTTATATTGATTTGCATATTCAAAGAGGCGTAATTCTGGGAGGAGTTGGGTAGTGGCAGCAGGTGCGTGCATGTGCGTTACTTTTCATGCTGACCGGGATTTATGGAGCAGAAGAACATGGAAGTTGGAGTACGCACAGATTTATGCATCTGGATTTTTTTGTGCGTACGCACATTTCCGCTTTTGTCCTTACTCCATGTTTTAGTGTGAATTCTACGCACGGCATTATGCATGAGGCCCCAGATGAGACCTCACCAGTGTGTTATAAAGCTTGAGCAGAACCTCATGTGACTTGAACTCCACACATCGTGTTATATAACCTGACATTCTGTTAGCCTTCTTAATGGCTCCTGAACATGGTCTGGAAATTGATATCTTAGAGTTCACTACAACTCCTAAATCCTTCTCATAAGCTGTACTCTCGATTTTCTGACCTCCCATTGTGTACTCAAACCTAACATTTTTACTTCCTATGTGTAATTCTTTACATTTACTGACATTAAATTTCATCTGCCACACATCTGCCCAAGCCTGTCTGCTGTCCAAGTCCTTCTGTTATGATATAACGGATTCCAAATTATCTTCTAAACCACCTATCTTGGTATCATCTGCAAATTTAACCAGCTTGTCACTTATATTTATTTATTTGTTTATTTATTTATTTTTGAATCAATTATTGCAAAATCACATTTTCATTGTTTTTTGTAATGCTTGGTTGAAGATCAAATCTTGACATGCCCACCGATGGGTAAGGTGGGTGTACATCCTTCGTCACCCGATTATAAATAGCAAAATTACCATTCGTTCATTCATTCGCTATCAGATGCGCCTTGTGCTGTTCATACCCTCTTAAAAGTCAAGGTGCCTGAGTGGTTCTTCAGAGCGATGCCATAGAGGAACCTTTTTGATTCCCAAAGACCATTCCTGATAAAAGGATCCATTAAGAACCTCACATTTATATTATATACATGAAATAACCCTGATAAGATGGTAACAGATTTATGAAATACCGATGGCTCCTAATTTGTCACGTACAATCACACACGGCTATGGTCAGCATTTGTTAATATGTTTTGTGTCCTGCTAAGTAGGTAAGTAAGTAAGTATTAAAGATTTTAGTTTTTTTTTTCTACTACTGGGGCGGATGTCCACCTGGCTGGGACGCCCTGATTAGGTAAGGAATGAGAGAGAGTGTATTTTCAGGACAGTTTCTTCCCTGGACAGACAGAAGGCAGCCCCATTGGTCTCAAGCTGGGTCACGAGTCATGAGCATAGGAGTTCAACCCTGCTGGGGCCCGTGGTCTCCGCCAGGAGGTGCCTGGATATTTACAGGGCCCTATTTGGCAGCACTTCTGCCACACCTTGAAGTGGTGCCGGAAGAAGTTTGTTGGGCACCTGGAGTCCTTCCGGGTGCCCTATAAAAGGAGCCAGTCACCAGCACTCAATGGCCAGAGTCGGGAGGAAGAGGACAAAACCTGAGGAAAAGTGGCGTCAAAGAAGGGACTGTGCTCTGTGCTTTACTTTGTGTGCTGTATTATTGTAAATAAACCATGTGTTGTGTAGCAAAGTCGTATCCTGCCTGTCTGTGTCAGGAATAGGGCAGCTGTACGGGCCCTGGGCTTTCACACTATGTGTTTGGAAGTTTTTCAAATCACAAAGAACCAACTTCAAATGCAAAGAACCCTTCCCAAAATTAAATTGTGCTTGGTGACCATGAAGGTCTCTTTCTATGCTGCACTGTTCTTGAGCTTTTGGAGGTCTGTAGCTATTGGCTCTGCAGAAAGTTACTCCTGCACACTGTCCACCACGGCATGCGCTATTCCTGCTCTGTGATTTTACGTAGCCTACCACTTCATGGCCGAGTTGCTGTTCTTCCCAATTGCTTCCACTTTGTTATAATACAGTTGACCATGGAATATTTAGTACTGAGGACATTTCACGAATGGACTTCTTACACAGGTGGCATCCTATCATGGTACCAGGCTTGAATTTACTGAGCTCCTGAGACCAACCCATTCTTTCACAAATGTTTGTAGAAGCCGTCTGCATGCTTAGGTGCTTGATGTTATACATCCGTGGCCATGGAAGTGATTGAAATACCTGACTTCAATGATTTGGAGGGGAGTCCCAATACTTTTGGTGATATAGTGAATCTAGGAGAAGATCACAGAGAGATGGTATTCAGTATGGAATGATGAATCAACGAATCTGAAATGAATACGACCAACAAATCAGACTCATCCTCATCACTAAGTTCAACTGAAAGAACAAAATGCAAACAAAATCAAGAGGTTAGCCGTGCCAGTGCCACAGTAGAGCTTCAGGATCATCGACCGGAGAGGAAGACGGGCAGGAAGACCAGGAAGCTACTACCTTAGTATGGTCTCCAGCACCCAAAAGTTGACTTAAACTGAATATATGTGCCCATAAAAAGTGGTGGCCATGGAGTTACTGAGCAGAAGGGTGCACACACAAGAGTGCAGTTGTCAGTCTTAGCAAATACATCAAGCTAATGAGACATGAAAATCAGAAGAGGAAGTACAAAAATGTCAAAATCGGAAAGAGAGCCTGATACTTACTACAGTCTCAAGGCTATCAAGAGTAAGGATGAAAGCTGATCAACAAGAAAATCAGCAATCCCTCATCTAAACCACTCCACGATTAGCTTTACAGACAGATATCGAGCAAATATGTCGAGAATAAGCTGACCTTTGGATGGTTGCAAGTCTCTGGGCTGAAGAAAGTCTCCTCACGGCAGCTCAAGATCAGGCACTTAACACAAACCATCATCAGAAGAATGTTCTCAAGATGGACGTTGATAGCAAGTATAGGACAAGAAGAGCACATCTGTCATATTGATGTTGAATAAACTCAATGACCCAAATGGTTCGCTAGCTGACGGCACTGGTCAATGGCTTCCTAGTGCCTGATCAACGGTACGATCACCAGTCTAATAAGGCTGTTATGACAGAGAACACCACAGTCTGTGAACACCAATCATACCACTGGAGCCCATCAGCAAGAGGCAATGTCTACTTCTCGATTTAGCCATTCCTGATGATGCAAACATCTCAGTCAAAGAGGTAGATCAGCTCAACAAGCACAAAGACCTCATGGCTGAAAGAACACTAAAGCTTGTGTGATTCCGGTTGTAATTGGAGTGCCAGGTCTCCAAGAATATCATGAAGAACTTTGATTTAAAGCAAGTGCTTCCCAGGTGCAGCCGATCACCCTCTCCTTGGAAGTGTCCACTGTTACACACGTGTGAATGGGAGGCAGCTAAAGGCCTGAATAATTGTAGTTGCACGCCAGACCAGGGGGTGACGAGATGCACTGACTTTCTCTCTCAATCCTCTGCAGACCATCCATGGGAAATCCCTTCCACTCCATTGATGACATCACTTCCGCTTCAGGCACCATTGAAGATGTGACTTTCCCCTTTCTGGCTCCGTTGATGCTGTCACTTCTGGTCCAGATGACATAACTTCCGGTCCCAATGATGTCACTTCCTGTCTCAGCCTTTAAAGCCACCATCTTTACAGCCTTAAATCAGTTCTGTTTTGGACTTGAACCTGAACACAACTCAAACAAACCCATTTTGCAGCCAGGGCACAATATATTATGGGTGGCTGCCCCAAACCTTTTTAAAGTCTTCTGTCTATTCTTGTGACACCACATATTTTGTAAAGTCCTCAACCATCAGACAGTAAGATCTGACACTACAAGCAAGCAGAAAAGAGAAATACTACTATTACTACTACTAATAATAATAATCTCTCCATTATAATAAACTATCTTGGGAGGAGAGACAAGACGTGATTTGCTCAGAGAGACACTTACATGTCCCGTGAGACGAGTCTTTGTGCTAAGAGATTTAACCACGCCCGGGCCCAGGGCCGGAAATAAAAGACAAAGAATAAATGACAAAGTAGAACGCCGTGAAGAATTCAAAAACGGTGGTGCAATACACATGCAGAGCAGGTTAGAGATAATGAAAGTACTAAAATTCAAAAGTCTCAGAAAAATGATAGTAAAGAACAAATTAGCGCAAACAAACGGAAATTATTACTCGGTGAAATAATGGACCAGCGAAAAGAGATGGAATATATTGTTGGGATTTAAACTTTAAGTCAGAGACTTGTTTATTATGTAATTTGTGTTGTCATCAGAGAAAAGCAGTGTTTCTTCCCAATGAAGAGGTGTATCTGCAAGAATTAAAAGATTTGTTGTTTGCTGAAAGTGAAATCCCACAAAAGAAAATTTCAAGCCCCGCGAAAGAGATTTGGGAAAGTCCTGCCCACATCTAAAACATTTACAACCACGCACACGGTTCAATCATTTCTCATTTGTTTGAATGCTATTGTCAGACACATTTCTTGTAGAAAGAAGGAAACGATATTCACTGACGGGCAGTTATATGTTGCGTTGTCACGATGTAATTCCAAACATGGAATCAAAATTCAATGCGATATTGACGAAAATGTAAAAGCGGAAAAGCGATCGAATATATGGACATATATGACAGAAGTATGTAGATATTGTTTGGCTTTAAACTTTAAGTTAGAGACTTGTTGATCGTCTAATTCGTGTTGCCATCAGGGAAAAGTAGTGTTTCATCACAATGAAGAGGCGTATCCGTGAGAATTCAAAGATTTGTTGATTGTTAAAGTGAAATCCACATACGCGAGCAGCAGAGATGTGAAGTTGCAGGTGTGTAGCGCAGGCCCTTGGCTAGTGAAGCGAGCAGGGGGCAAAACCCCCTAGTAATAATAATAATAATAATTATAATAATAATAATAATTATATTAATATTATGCAAAGGATGTTCAAAAAGTTTTTGCACTTTTATATTTTCGTTGGAAACGGTGAAGGCGGGAGGAGTAGTGATTGGTCGTGTCTGAGAGTGTCATGTGACTCTAAAAATTGCACCGCAAAGGAAGGTGTGTAGAAAAGTGATGCAATTTGTTTTTGAAATTCTTAATAAATAGAATGTCCCTTGTAATAATAATCATAACAATTATTACTATTATTATATCTTAAACATCAATAAAAAATTAAAAACATTGGCTGTGAATATTTCAGGGGAGTCACTCTATGCATTTCAAAGTGGTGGGACCTGGCGTCCCATTCAGTGTTGACGCTCTAAAATTGAATTGGATTAAGTAAAGGGTTAAGGTTAGATTGCTAAATAAAAGGGGATAAATATCATAACATGTTTTTCTGCTACTTGTGATCAAGCCAAGTCTCTGTAAGTTTGCTTTGATTTTCTGCCTTATGTTTCAGCTCTTGTAAATTCTGAAGACATCAAAGGCAAATTTAGAGATCTGGCACCTAACAGGCACCCAGTGATTAGTCAGTGGTCATCGTGGCACGTCTCCCAACATCAAGCATCAACGGTCTCATTGCAGCTCTTGAGTTGATTAACTGGCACGATCAAAGAAAACAAAACAACACACACAAAAAAAAAAAAAAAAACCTTGGACTATCCCCCCAACCCCCCCAATTCACCAAGCATAGGAAAGGTGCCAATTGAGGAAGGCAATACTTCAGTGCCACCTGGTAAAAAAAAATGTCCCAAGGGCAAAATATTAACTAAACTGAAGACAACATGTCATAATAAAGAGCTTGTCACTGTTTTAATGTAATGTTTCATTTATTTAATTTGCTGAGCTATTTAAAAAAATGATGCAGTTTTATCCCTTTTGCTTAAAGAGATAAAGATTCATTAAAATGCTATTAGCATTCAGAAACAAGAATTTTTCAGGCTTATTATTTATGCCAGCGGGGGATATTCTAAAAGTGTCAGGCCCATGCCAATCCCATCACCTCAAGCATGTTGACCCTGCAGCATTTGTTTGTCATACAAAGTTCCCTCATATGTATTATAATATATTGAAAGCAAATCATTCAGTCAGTCAGTCTCAGGCCTGATTAATGTAACTTAGGATCGCGGGAGGGCAGAGCCTACCCTGGCAGCACCGAGTGCAAGGCAGGAAACAGCCTCATTTACTCTCATTTATGCTGCAGCGAATTTAGAGACATTTCGGAGGATGTGAGAAGAAAACCAAAAGCAGACATGTGGAGAACAGGAAAACTCCACATGGTCAACTAGTTCAGCGAAGCAGGAGTGCAAACCAATCTTATACAGTGGGGCTTGAAAGTTTGTGAACCCTTTACAACTTTCTCTATTTCTGCATAAATATGACCTAAAACATCATCAGATTTTCACTCAAGCCCTAAAAATAGATAAAAATATTATACTTGGTCATTTATTTATTGAGGAAAATTATCGAATATTACATATTTGTGAGTGGCAAAAGTATGTGAACCTTTGCTTTTAGTATCTGGTGTGACCCCCCTTTGCAGCAATAACTGCAACTAAACGTTTCCGGTAACTTTTGCTCATTCCTGCACACCGGCTTGGAGGAATTTTAGCCCATTCCTCCGTACAGAACAGCTTCCACTCTGGGATGTTGGTGGGTTTCCTCACATTAACTTCTCACTTCAGGTCCTTCCACAACATTTTGATTGGATTAAGGTCAGGACTTTGACTTGGCCATTCCAAAACATTAACTTTATTCTTCTTTAACCATTCTTTGGTAGAACGACTTGTGTACTTAGGGTCGTTGTCTTGCTGCATGACACACCTTCTCTTGAGATTCAGTTCATGGACAGATGTCCTGACATTTTCCTTTAGAATTCGCTGATATAATTCAGAATTCATTGTTCCATCAATGAAGGCAAGCCGTCCTGGCCCAGATGCAGCAAAACAGGCCCAAACCATGATACTACCACCACCATGTTTCACAGATGGGATAAGGTTCTTATGCTGGAATGCAGTGTTTTCCTTTCTCCAAACATAACGCTTTTCATTTAAACCAAAAAGTTCTATTTTGGTCTCATCCATCCACAAAACATTCTTCCAATAGCCTTCTGGTTTGTCCACGTGATCTTTAGCAAACTGCAGACGAGCAGCAATGTTTTTTTTGTAGAGCAGTCGCTTTCTTCTTGCAACTCTGCCATGCACACCATTGTTGTTCAGTGTTCTCCTGATGGTGGACTCATGAATATGAACATTAGCCAATGTGAGAGAGGCCTTCAGTTGCTTACAAGTTACCCTGGGGTCCTTTGTGACCTCGCCGACTATTACACGCCTTGCTCTTGGAGTGATCTTTGTTGGTCGACCACTCCTGGGGAGGGTAACAATGGTCTTGAATTTCCTCCATTTGTACACAATCTGTCTGAATGTGGATCTGTGAAGTCCAGACTCTTTAGAGATGGTTTCGTAACCTTTTCCAGCCTGATGAGCATCAACAACTCTTTTTGTGAGGTCCTCAGAAATCTCCTTTGTTCATGCCATGATACACTTCCACAAACATGTGTTGTGAAGAGCAGACTTTGATAGATCCTGTTCTTTAAATAACACAGGGTGCCCACTCACACCTGATTGTCATCCCATTGATTGAAAACACCTCGAATTTCACCTTCAAACTAACTGCCAATCCTAGAGGTTCACATACTTTTGCCACTCACAAATATGTAATATTCAATCAATTTCCTCTATAAATAAATGACCAAGTATAATATTTTTGTCTCATTTGTTTAACTGGTTTCTCTTTATCTACTTTTAGGACTTGAGTGAAAATCTGATGATGTTTGAGGTCATATTTATGCAGAAATATAGAAAATTCTAAAGGGTTCACAAACTTTCAAACAGCACTGTATATAAACGTCTATGCATTGAAGTGTGTGTGTCTGTCTGTCTAGCCCGGAAGTTAGAGGTGGAGTTGGGGTAAGGGCTTCGCCTACGAGAAAACAGAAAATTCACTTAGACGCTAATAACACAAGAAGGGCCAGCACGTCAGCAAAACGAAACCTCAGAAGAAAGACAAAGTCGATAAGCCGCTAATATCACAAGCGATGTCAACATGTCAACAAAACGAAACCTCAGAAGAAAGACAAAGTCGCTTAGCTGCTAACATCGGTAAAACGATATTCCTTCAACTTTTCCTCCCGCTGATAATACACAAGTGAGGCAAGCAGGTAGGCAAAATTAAACCTCTGATGAAAGACAAAGTCGCTTAGCCGCTAATGCACAAGCAATGCGAACATGTTGGCAAAACGAATCCTCTCAGGAAAGAGAACCTCGCTTAGCCGCTAATGCACAACAGATGTGATTGACTGATTGAAGTGCCAGAATCCATGGTGTCTAGGAGCCCCGGCTTTTTACAGCACATGCTTACACCGCTAGTATTATATAATAGTGATTTGAAAGCTGCCTGCTTATGTAGGCATACAATTATTCTGTAAGTTTAAAACACAGATTACTGGTCGTGGATTCATGAAGTTTTCCGAGTCATTTTCTGAACACTTTATTGTGAGGTAGATTTAAATTCAAATGGATAAAATTTCTGTTTTTGTCCATCAATCTGCACTGAATAACCAATACTGACAAAGTGAGAAAATGGTTTAGAAAGATTTGCAAATTTATTAAAAATCAAAAACTGAAATCTTTCATTCCTATAGATATTTGAACCCTTAATTCACTACTTTTTAGAAATGACAGCCTGAATCTTCTTCTTTGAGTTTCTGCAAGCTTTGCATACCAGGATTTGGGCAGTTTACCATTCCCATTCATCCTGGCAGATCCTCTTGAGCTCGGCATCTGTGAACTGCCATCTTTAGGTCTCTCCACCGATGGTCTACGGAGTTCAAGTCTGGGCATTGGCCAGACCACTTAAGGACAGTTGGAGATGTGTCCCAAAGCCACTCCAGCGCTGTCTTGGCTGTATTCTTTAAATCCTTCTTATGCTGAAAGGTGAAGTGCAGTCTCAGTCTGAAGTGGCATGCAGGTTTTTGTCAAGGTCCTCTCTGTATATGTCTGCATTCATGTCCTTGTCATTGAGAAGCACCCTCTTAACATGATGCTGCCACCACCATGCTTCACCATAGGCAAGTGATGAGCAGTGCCTGGTCTTAACCAAACATGGGGTGTGGAGTTTTGCACAAAGTGTCAGTTTCTCTCTCATCAGACCAGAGAATCTTTTTTCCACATGCTGTCAGGGTTCTTTAAATGCCATTTGTCAAACTCTGAGGTTAACCACTTTACCATAAGCACCTGGTTGACCTTGTGCTGCTGAGATGGTCATTCTTCCAACAGGTTCTCCTATCTCAGCAGAGCATTTCTGAAGGCCTACTAGAGTCACAATTGGGTTCTTGGTCACCTCCCAGCCCATGGCCCTTCTTACCCAGTTACTCAATTTGGGCAGATGGTCAACTCTAAGATGAGTCCTGGTGGCTCCAAAGTTCTATCATTTCACAATTATTGAGACCACTGTGCTCCTGAGAACACTCAGAGCTTTAGAAATGGTTTCCTTGATCAGTGCCAATTTGATCGTGAAGGTCTACAGACAGTGGAATTAGAAAGTATTCACATTTTCTGCACACTTTATTGTGTTGTAGACTTCATTTTAAATGGATAGAGTTGCCATCGTTCAATCTACACACAATAACTCATAATGACAAAGTGGAGACAGGCTTTCAGGAAGGTTTGCAAAATGTATTAAAAATCAAAAACTGAAATGTATCATTCTTTTAAGTATTCAGACTTAATGCTGTGGCACTCCACATTGTGCTCAGGTGCTTCTTCTTTACTTTAATTCTTCTTGAGATGTTTCTAGAACTTGATTGGAGTCCGCCTGTGGCAAATTGAATTGATTGGCAATCGTTTAGAAAGGCACACTTCTACCTGAGTATAGAAGGCTTCACAATTTAAACTGCATGTCAGGAGAAAAATCAAGCCATGAACTCCGAGAGACTCTTCTAAGAACAAAGACATAAACACATTATCTGTAAAAGTGGCCTAAAATGTTGTGAACTTCAAGAAGTTTGAAACCACCAGAACTCATGGACCTTGAGAGCATGAGGAAAATGATTTCCTGGTCAATGAGACAGAAATGAACTGTCTGTGCAGAACTCCAAGCACTGTGTCAGGAAAAGACCGGGCAGTGCTCTTAAGCTGCCTAACACCAACCCTACAGTGAAGCACGTTGGTGCCAGCATTGTGCTATGCTGGAGCTTCTTAGCGGTAGGGACAGGGAAACTGGTCGGAATTGAGGGAAGGATGAATGCAGCTAAATACAGAGGGGTCCTTGAGGAGTACCTACTCCAGAGTACACATGACCTCAGACTGGAGGAACAGTTCACCTTCCAGCATGACAATGACACTAAACCTTCGGCCAAGACAGCAGTGGAGTGGCTTTGGCATAAGTCTCTGAGTGGCTCAGACTTAAACTCCATAGAAAATCTGTGGAGAGGCCTGAAGATGGCGGTTTACAGACACTTCCCATCCTATCTAATAGAGCTTGAGTGGGATAAACTGCCCAAATCTAGGGGTGCCAAGCTTGTAGAGACTAACACATGAAGACTTGGAGCTGTTATTGTTGCCCAAAGGGGTTTCATCAAAGTGCTGGATTAAGGGTAAGAATACTTCTTTGAACGAGAAATTTTCAGTTTTTGATTTTAATAAATCTGCAAACTGTTCTGTTTTTATTTTCTCATTGTGCATTATTGACTGTAGATTATTGAGCATTATCCCTTTAGAATTTAAAGTTCAACACAGTAAAAGGTGCAGAAAGTGAAAGGCCTGAATCAATTGTGTTTGTAATATTTAATAAAGAATGGACTAACTGATATTGGCTCCAGCAGACCCCCGTGACCCTGTAGTTAAGATATAGCGGTTTGGATATGGGATGGATGGATAACTGGCGTCAAATGCCGAGGTGGTGGGGTAAAAGGACAGATATCTAGGCACCCACATTGGCAGGTACAGGAGACCCCTCCGAGGTCATTTATTGTGTTGTGCTGCCGTCTCTGGGATTCCCTAGGGTCATGTTGTGCATTTTGAAATTGCCACATTTCCACGTATGTGCCAAACAAATAGAGAGAGAGAGAGAATTACTTGGATGTAATTCAACTTTACAGTCATTAACAGAGTAACATAACACAACCTGGCTGGGCTTTCTCTGCTGCCGTTAATTACTGCATTCTCTTACACCCCCATGTCAACATTTTTATTTATTTATTTTTTTAGTATACTCCGATCGGGCCTTTGGCTTTGATCCAGTTTTGTCTTTGGGTAACGTTCACCATCTGCTAACTTTGAATGAAATTAATTTATTGTGATTCTTTGGTTGTAATTTTGCAGATAATATCTATTCATATTTGAATTTCTTACCTTGATGATAGAATCGTAGCTGAACTTTGTCCTGCTGCAGGCTCTGTTTGCGTTACCTGATTGGCCTACGGGAACAAACATCTGACAAAACGCCTATTTTTCTTAGTAATTTAAAACGGCTTCTCTCTTTTTTTTTCCTTCTAATTGGAATTTAATGAAGCATAAATGCTACTGAATGCTCGTGGAGAAAGATGTAACCAGATGTGTAAGTGGAAAAACTGTTTCCTTTGAATCAGATTTATAGCTTAACTTGATCCTTGACAAAAAAGTTTAACTATCTGTTACAAAATCACTTTATACATTTATTACATACAGTAGATTAGTGACTGGAAATAGAGAAATTCCAATAAAACACATTTAAATAAGCCATGAGGTTATCTTGTCTACTCCGAGTTACACGGAGGACAGACTGGCATCCTGGCTGAATGACGGCAAGATCTCTGGACAAGATGGAAGGTGCCAGGGGATGGTCAGGCAGAAGCCATGGGGCAGGAGCAGTTCCATCCCACATGTGTTATAGGTGGCAGTGATCTGCTGGAGGTGTCCCAGCTTAAACACCCGCAGGCGTTCATGGGAACTGGAAACCAGAAGTGCAACCCAGCTGGGGTCCCAAGGTGCCACAGGAGGGCGCTGTTGGAGGATTACCACCCTGGTTCTTAAGGAACTCAAAAGTGCTCCCCACAAGTCAGGCTGGGTCACCGGGAGCTGGTTTGGGTCCAGTGTAAATAATTACTACATATGTAATATTATCTACTGTTCAATTCTGCTCTGTACTTGTAATATTTCTATTGTACTATTATATTGTGTTGAGGATTACTTGTGTTCTGTTCTGTATATTGTGGTATTTACTCCCTTTTTTATTTTATTCATTTATATATATATATTTTTTGACACCCTCTGCAAACCCAGCCTACATGGAAAGGGTCTCTCTTTGAACTGCCTTTCCCAAGGTTTTTTCCAATTTTTTTTCCCTACTAGGGTGTTTTTTTTTGGGAGTTTTTCCTTGTTTTCTTAGAGTCAAGGCTGGGGGGCTCTCAAAAGGCAGGGCCTGTTAAAGCCCATTGTGGCACTCCTTGGGTGATTTTTGGGCTATACAAAAATAAATGATATTATATAAAAGGAGCCTGCTACCTCCCGACTCTCAAAAGGTAATTCAGCGGGCTCCTTTTATACCAGACCAGGAACAGGTCCCAGTGACCCAGCATGACTTGTGGGGCTGTTTGAGAACCAGGACCGGCTTCCCCTAACAGCACCCTCTTGCAACTCCCAGGTACCCCAATGGAGTTACATTTCCATACTCCAGTTCCCATGAACCCCAGCAGGTGTTCAACCTGAGACGCCTCCAGCGGGTCACTGACGTATGGGGGAATGGAACTGCTCCAGCCCTCTGGCTTCTGCTTGTGCATCCACTGACACCTACCATCTTGTCCAGAGGTCATTCTGTCATTCAGCTGGGATGACCACCTGGCATCCTTGGCACTCAAACTACCTAATTCGGTTGTGGGCACAGTACCACCGAATCTCCTAATTATCTGAATTGTCCGCAAGGGTTGCAGCAAAGCTGTCTGACGTAATGTGAGGCTGCTGAATCTTTGACAGCACAGGACCCCATGAGTACCAGCCACCCAGAAATGTTCATATTTTTGATGTGAAATGAATACCTTTTTAATCAGGATACCATAAAATTTAATTAATAATAAAGCCAAGACATTACCAGTGTCCTTAATGGGTATTACTGCTTAAAATAACTGATTTCCAATTCATCATTCACATATGGCTGCAAAGCCCCATCTTCAGGAGCCGTCCCTCCTGTGTCCTTGTGGTCACCTCCATTAGCCTCCATTTAAAATGCTAATTATTTATTAGAGAAACCTTTGCAATTACTTCAGCCCCACTGAAACCTGTAATTGTGTACCTTCGCTTACAAGGCATTCCTAAGCTCAATTCTGGCTCTAAAGAGGCCAAGTTTCAAAGAAGAGGCCATATCTGAAATTGTCAAATAAAAAGAAAAGATTAAAATGGGCAAAAGAACGCAGACATTGGACAGAAAAAGTGCCTTATGGTCAACCTCCTGGAGTTGTCTTTTTCTCTTTTGCAGACAACACTAAGATTTGGTGTGTGTTTAAGGAAGAAGCTAACTGAGAACTTTTATAACAAGGGTCCCCAACTCTGGTCCTGGGGCTCTATTCTGGTTGCAGGTTTTCATTCTAACCCTTTTCTTAATGAGTGACCTGTTTTTGCTGCTAATTAACTTCTTTTGCCTTCATTTTAATTGACTTGCTATTTAAGACTCGGATCCCTTAATTATTTCTTTTTTACTCAATCAGCAACCAAATCATAATGAGATACAAAACGAGCCGACACATGACCAGCTAACCTGTGTCCATAATGTAAAATCTGAAAATAAAGAAAGGTGAAGGTCTCAGTAATGGAGGTCTACTCAGGTCCACAAAACATTTTGATGATGTTCTTAGAAAAAAGGAAATCAAGCATTCTGGTAATGTCTGCTGTGGCAGAATGAGAGCACCAACAAGCCATGGAATTAAATGACGGCTTTAATTAACAATAAGAATCGTCTTCTAATTAAGAAACTGGTTGGAGTTTGGGGCCCTGACTTAGCTGGTCATCCTATTGGGTCACTTCAAATATCTCATTACTGCTCAGATGCTGTTACAGGGGAAAAAAGAAACAATTCAGAGGATGGCGTCATTAAAATCAAAGGGGGAAGAGGTTTAGTAGCAGCAAAGACTGGTCACTAATTAAAAAGATGGTTAGAATGAAACTTGCAGCCCTCCTGGACCGGAGTTGGATGACCCTACTGAAAGGAGTTTGTTTCTCAGACTACACACTCGGATGGCCTTCTCCTCTTATGCTGTTTGCCATCTTGGCCTTTCCCCTTCTTTTTCTATGCTGGTCAGATCAGTTTGCCCTCTGCTCTCAAGACAGTAACAGACAACTCAGTTCTTGGCAATCTGTCACATGGAATAACCCTCATTCTGCAAAACAACAATAGGCTGCCATGTATCCTGAGATAGCTGAACTTTAAGAATGTCATTATCTTGAACCAAACTGAACAGAATAGAATAGCAGGTTTCAGCAGTGCTGAAGGTTTGATTTATAACCAATTAGCATTTAAAATGAGTAATTAAGTAGAAACGAAGGACTATTAAGTTGACTATTAGGACACTGAAAGAATGGCTACAGAAAATGGGGCTTTGCAGTCATACAGTATGTCAATTCAAAATCAGTCGCTTCACACAGTAATGGCTATTAGCAACACTAGTCATGACTTGGCTATATTTACAATATAAATCAATTTAGTGGTAACTTGATAATCTCAATTTCTATCAAAAGCATGAAAAGTTCTGGGTGTGTTCAGACTTTTGACTAGTACTGTGTGTGCATCTGTCTTTTTTTTGTATATATCTATCTATCTATCTATCTATATATATATATAAATACTCAGCAAAAAAAGAAACGTCCTCTGACTTTCAACTGTTTTTACTTTCAGTAGACTTAATGTGTAAATATTTGTATGAACACTAAAAGAGTCAACACCATAAGACATAAACTAAAAATGTTTCACAATGTGTCCCTGAATGAAGGGAGGCTCAAAATCAAAAGTACCAGTCAGTATCTGGTGTGGCCACCAGCTGCTTGAAGTACTGCAGTGCATCTCCTCCTCATGGACTGGACCAGATTTGTCAGTTCTTGCTGTGAGATGTTACCCCACTCTTCCACCAAGGCACCTGCAAGTTCCTGGACATTTCTGGGGGGAATGGCCCTAGCCCTCACCCTGCGATCCAACAGGTCCCAGACGTGCTCAATGGGATTGAGATCTGGGCTCTTCGCTGGCCATGGCAGAACACTGACATTGCTGTCATGCAGAAACTCACGCACTTTTTGCCACTCCTGTCTGGTCCAGCGAAGGTGGGTTTGTGCCCATAGGCGGCGTTGTTGCTGGTGATGTCTGGTAAGGACCTGCCTTACAACAGGCCTGCAAGCCCTCAGTCCAGCCTCTCTCAGCCTATTGCGGACAGTCTGAGCACTGATGGAGGGATTGTGTGTTCCTGGTGTGACTCGGGCAGTTGTTGTGGCCATCCTGTACCTGTCACGCAGGTGTGATATTCGGATGTACCGATCCTGTGCAGGTGTTGTTACACGTGGTCTTCCACTGCGAGGATGATCAGCTGTCCTTCCTGTCTCCCTGTAGCGCTGTCTTAGGTGTCTCACAGTGTGGACATGGCAATTTATTGCCCTAGCCACATCAGCAGTCCTCATGCCTCCCTGCAGCATGCCTAATGCACGTTCACGCAGATGAGCAGGGACCCTGGGCATCTTTCTTTGGGTGTTTTTCACAGTCGGTAGACAAGTCTCTTTAGTGTCCTGCGTTTTTAGAACTGTGACCTTAAATGCCTACTTTCTGTAAGCTGTTAAGGTCTTAACGACCATTCCACAGGTGCATGTTAATTAATTGATTATGGTTAATTGAGCATGCATGGAAAACATTGTTTAAACAATTTACAATGAAGATCTGTAAAGTTATTTGGATTTTTAAAACATTATTGTTGAAATACACAGTCCTGAAAAAGGGACGTTTGTTTTTTTGCTGAGTA
Organism: Polypterus bichir lapradei; assembly: GCA_026402145.1. NCBI lineage: Eukaryota > Metazoa > Chordata > Cladistia > Polypteriformes > Polypteridae > Polypterus > Polypterus bichir. The sequence continues at coordinate 24,608,317 of JANRMT010062814.1, read as the reverse complement.
TATATATATATACATACTAGGGGGCTGTGCCCGTACTCGCTTCGCTTGCCCACCCCACAACCTCCACCCTCAGGGGTGCGCTTCACGCCAGCCACTTCATGTCTCTGCTGCTCATGTTGTGAATGGGGGGAGGGGGCTGAACGCACGCTAAGGAGATACGGACGGATCACCTGTTGGCTTGCTGCTAGCTGCTCCCGAGCTGTGTGTTCTGCTTGTCACGCTGTGTGTCGATCATTTAAAAGCCTGTACCGCAGCTGTCCTTTTGTCTCACTTCCTTGTATCGTGGGACGTTAAAGTGTCTCCAAGAAATTGTTTTTAAGTAGGGCGTGACATGCAGGAAGTCTTGTGGGACTTCATAGTGTCTCTCCGAGATGATCATGTCTCGACCCAAAACGAGGCCCTCCTCACTCACGCTCCAGCCTTGGGGCTTATCTACATATGCTTAGCTAGCGAACATGAGAACTACTTAACGGATTTACATCTTTTTTTTTTTTTCTAGAATTTGCTTGAACATTCCGGTTGATTTTGCGACTTCTCTCATCGTGCTGAGTATCATAGTTCACTTGCAGGAGCGATATATTCACGCTAATCTGAGACAGAGGCTGCGGGGTGAGGGGAGGAGGCGTGACTTCAGGAGTTAGGAGCCGGTCTATCTTTACATTTTGGAGCATAACTTGCCTCCGCCTAGCTAGCTATACCTTTTTTGTTTATTGATTTTTAAAGTTTGTCCTGTTTCACTAGTACGCGGGTGGAGCCGCAAGGAACGGCTAGTATATTATATAGAGCCTTTCATCCATCTATCTATCTATCTATCTGGGCCAGATTAAGACCTATGGAAACCCTAAGCACTTAAGATTTTGGTGCCTCCTATATATATATCTAATTCAAAATATAAACAATAAACTGTAAAGTTTTATTTTTCAAAATGAAGCAAAACATAGTAGGATTTGAGGGATATGGGAGCCCCTTTTTGAGGAACCTGGTTCAGTTGCACTGTTTGCAGTTTTGCACCATACGGTCTCTGGTTCCCTCCACCCCTTCACTTGATGCCCTAAGAACATGCTTATTTTGCATAATGGTTAATCCAGCCCTGGTAAACTGCATATATTTTGTTCAAAAATGGTGCAATCCTACGTTAGAGCATCCATGTTCATTTGACCTTGGCTTTAACTAGACTGACAGCAGAGCGCTGCACTGTGTGTGTTCAAACTACCCATAAGCCATTGCAAACGTGTTACATTATCTCAACCACTATCCACTGCGGCGGCACGGTGGCGCAGTGGTAGCACTGCTGCCTCGCTTTAAGGAGACCCGGGTCCTCCCTGCGTGGAGTTTGCATGTTCTCCCCGTGTCTGCATGGGTTTCCTCCCACAGTCCAAAGACATGCAGGTTAGGTGCATTGGTGATCCTAAATTGTCCCTAGTGTGTGCTGTGTGTGTGTGTGCCCAGTAGTGGGCTGGCACCCTGCCCAAGATTTGTTCCTGGCTTGCACCCTGTGCTGGCTGGGATTGGCTCCAGCAGACCCTCGTGATCCTGTGTTAGGATATAGCGGCTTGGAGAATAACTGACTGACTAATTTTAAAGTTGCATTTACTTTTTGATTTTCCCTCCTATATATTTACGTACACAGACACTGTATGTACTGTGTTTATATATAACTATACAAAAAATAAGTGAAACTAAATATATAAATATACATAAAATATGTGAAACTGTGTGTGTGTGTATATGTATGCCATTCTCAAATCCACTTAATCTATTTCAGGGTTGTTGGGTGCTGAAGTCTATTCCTGCAGAACTGGTACAGGGTGCCAGCTTATTGTAGGCCCCACTCATGCACATCATTAAATATATTTGAATATATGCAATTTACACCTTTATATTTGTCATAATCTCTTCTACCGTTTAAATGTATTTGAGTAGTTCACTCTGGTCTCTGGAAACTGAATTAATTAACGGCAGCAAATTAAGCAGATGGTATCCAAGAGTTTTCAGCACACAACATAAAAGCCAACATATATTTGACCTCGGCAGTTCCAGGCCTAAAGTGTTGCCTCACCCAAGCAGCATGTTCAGTGTTGGTTGCGAAAACGCATGACTTCACCCGTCTCTCAATGCTCGCAGCATCTCTCAGTGAGTACACTGAGCGGCCCACTTTCCTTAGCGTGTCCCCTCGTTATCACTAACGAGCATATCCTCCTTCTCGTGAATCATTACTTGAATACGTACGGCCGCAGTGTTCGTGAAATGTTGTTGATGAGAACCTCTCCCCTCTAATGCTTTGCGCCCATTTTAAATTCTGATTTGTAAGGTCAGAGGTCGCACTTCACAGTGGTGGCCACAAAGTGTCAAAATGCAGTCTGTAAACCTTCACGAACTGTAATTATGTAGAAATAAAAGAATTAAGGTGTATTTAAATTTTTTTGAGGGGGTACTAAGGATTTATGGAGTGTGGGAGATGGCCCGGACACAGACAGGTAGACATCGACAGTTCACCCAATACACGTTTAATTTGCATATTTACTATTTACAAAGGTGCACACACAACCCCAAAGTCCAGGCCTCACAATGCCTCTCTCTTCTCTTCAGGCCGCCTCCACTCCTCTCTTCCAAGACTTCGTCCTTCTATTCTATCCGACTCCAGCCATTGAATAAAGAGAGGCGTTCCCTTTTTATCTCCGCCCGGACGTGCTCCAGGTGCCTCCCAATTAGTTTCCACCGACACTCCCCAGTGTGGCGGAAGTACTGGCTGCGCACCCGGAAGCAGTCTGGGTGTCCCTGGTCTTCTTCCCCCCAGCACTTCCGAGTGTGGCGGAAGTGCTGAGGCCCTGGGCTGCTCAGACATTCGGGCGCCCCCTGGCAGTGACCACGGGCCCCTATAGGGTTGAGCTTCCAAGCTCAGTTTCCGTGGTCCCCAAAGCCACCAGGGCGGTTGCCTGCACGTGGTCTGGTGGTGGCATAAGCCCTCCTCCGATTCTCCTGGGCATCCCGGCTGGGTACCACCCCCAGCCTCCTGTGACAGGAGCAACTGTGTTGCGTTGTACTTGTTCTTTAAAGTCTTTATTTTGTTTCTGATTTTATTTCCACTTTGAGTTATTTAATAATTGTTAGCCATGTTTTACTGTGCATCTTCTTCCTATGTTAGGATGCTCTTCATTGACTAGAGCTCTTCATTTAATACCATTATACCTAGCCAGCTGATCAAAAAACTCTATGCACTAGGACTTGCTCCATCCAAATGCAACTGGTTACTGGATTTTCTCACCAACCGCCCCCAGTTTGTCAGGATGGGTAAGCGCACATCCTACACCCTTACCCTGAACCCTGGTGTGCCGCAAGGATGTGTACTAAGTCCCCTTCTCTATGCACTCTTCACCCATGACTGTCAACCCATCCACTAATCAAACATTATTGTTAAATTTGTGGATGATACGACTGTCATTGGGCTTGTAACAGACAACAATGAAGCTGCATATCGGGAAGAGGTTCGAAATCTGACAGCATGGTGCAACATCAACAACCGGGTCTTAAATACCAAAACGACCAAAGCAGTTATTCTGGACTTTAGAACCACTAAAAAGACCAATCACAGTCCGATAACAATCAATGCAGATGCTGTGGAGAGAGTTTCCAGCTTTAAGTTTCTAGGAGTCACCATCTCAGAGGATCTGTCCTGGGCTGACAACAACTTGGCTATAATAGGCTAAGCACAACAACGCCTCTATTTTCTCAGGAAGCTAAGGAGAGCTGACCTCCCCCAGAAGCTGCTGGTTAATTTCTATAGATGCACTATAGAGAGCATCTTAACTACAGTGGTGTGAAAAACTATTTGCCCCCTTCCTGATTTCTTATTCTTTTGCATGTTTGTCACACAAAATGTTTCTGATCATCAAACACATGTAACCATTAGTCAAATATAACACAAGTAAACACAAAATGCAGTTTTTAAATGATGGTTTTTATTATTTAGGGAGAAAAAAAATCCAAACCTACATGGCCCTGTGTGAAAAAGTAATTGCCCCCTGAACCTAATAACTGGTTGGGCCACCCTTAGCAGCAATAACTGCAATCAAGCGTTTGCGATAACTTGCAATGAGTCTTTTACAGCGCTCTGGAGGAATTTTGGCCCACTCATCTTTGCAGAATTGTTGTAATTCAGCTTTATTTGAGGGTTTTCTAGCATGAACCGCCTTTTTAAGGTCATGCCATAGCATCTCAATTGGATTCAGGTCAGGACTTTGACTAGGCCACTCCAAAGTCTTCATTTTGTTTTTCTTCAGCCATTCAGAGGTGGATTTGCTGGTGTGTTTTGGGTCATTGTCCTGTTGCAGCACCCAAGATCGCTTCAGCTTGAGTTGACGAACAGATGGCCGGACATTCTCCTTCAGGATTTTTTGGTAGACAGTAGAATTCATGGTTCCATCTATCACAGCAAGCCTTCCAGGTCCTGAAGCAGCAAAACAACCCCAGACCATCACACTACCACCACCATATTTTACTGTTGGTATGATGTTCTTTTTCTGAAATGCTGTGTTCCTTTTACGCCAGATGTAACGGGACATTTGCCTTCCAAAAAGTTCAACTTTTGTCTCATCAGTCCACAAGGTATTTTCCCAAAAGTCTTGGCAATCATTGAGATGTTTCTTAGCAAAATTGAGACGAGCCCTAATGTTCTTTTTGCTTAACAGTGGTTTGCGTCTTGGAAATCTGCCATGCAGGCCGTTTTTGCCCAGTCTCTTTCTTATGGTGGAGTTGTGAACACTGACCTTAATTGAGGCAAGTGAGGCTTGCAGTTCTTTAGACGTTGTCCTGGGGTCTTTTGTGACCTCTCGGATGAGTCATCTCTGCGCTCTTGGGGTAATTTTGGTCGGCCGGCCACTCCAGGGAAGGTTCACCACTGTTCCATGTTTTTGCCATTTGTGGATAATGGCTCTCACTGTGGTTCGCTGGAGTCCCAAAGCTTTAGAAATGGCTTTATAACCTTTACCAGACTGATAGATCTCAATTACTTCTGTTCTCATTTGTTCCTGAATTTCTTTGGATCTTGGCATGATGTCTAGCTTTTGAGGTGCTTTTGGTCTACTTCTCTGTGTCAGGCAGCTCCTATTTAAGTGATTTCTTGATTAAAACAGGTGTGGCAGTAATCAGGCCTAGGGGTGGCTACGGAAATTGAACTCAGGTGTGATACACCACAGTTAGGTTATTTTTTAACAAGGGGGCAATTACTTTTTCACACAGGGCCATGTAGGTTTGGATTTTTTTTTCTCCCTAAATAATAAAAACCATCATTTAAAAACTGCATTTTGTGTTTACTTGTGTTATATTTGACTAATGGTTACATGTGTTTGATGATCAGAAACATTTTGTGTGACAAACATGCAAAAGAATAAGAAATCAGGAAGGGGGCAAATAGTTTTTCACACCACTGTAACTGCATGATGGCCTGGTACAACAGCTGCACCAAGGCTGCTAAAGAAGCCCTGCAGCGGGTCATAAAAACAGCAGAGGCCATTATTGGGACTGAACTGCCATCACTCGAACTCTTGTATAAGACTCACTGTGTGAAAAGAGCCAAAAACATTCTCAAGGACAAAACTCATTATGGAAATTCTTTGTTTGAGCTCCTCCCGTCAGGCAGACTCTTTAGGTCAATCCGTGCACGGACAAACCGACTAAACAATAGCTTTTTCCCATCTGCCATAAACTTTCTGAACTCTGAATCTCCTCGGTCTGAGATCATTTTTAATTGAATATGTGCAATAAGCTATATTGCTAATGTGCAATATACTAATGTAATACAATATATAATATGTAATGTACTATTCATTAACAGGGGCAATAACAATTTATGCTGCTGTACTTTGAGCAATAATAATTTGCTCTGGTGTTGACACTAGGGGTTGCTGTTGCCCCATTGAACCCACAAGACAGACGTCCCAGACACACTTGTAAAACACCAAGAAGATTTTAATAGTTTAATTCTTCAAATAAAGTGTACAAAACACAGCACTCTCCACAATTCTCAAATAAGAAATAATCTATATATATAATTCACTAAGGCAAGACACCCATGGAAAGCACGCCGGAAGGGGTGTGGATTCACTAAGCCGCCGACAAGTAAGACGCCCATGGTGCACGCAGGAAGGAGCCATGCCCACCAACTCCAAGACAATTGGATACGACGACAACTTGAAGAACCATGCCCACCAACTCGGACGCGATGACACAGGAAAAACGGCGTCATTTATGTTCGTCTGTCGTAGAGTCCACATGCACCTCTGAGCCACGTTGACTGTTCATAGAGGCATGTTTCTCGCGGAAGTGAATTGCTATATGCAGCGTGTAAAACAGTTTGCGAGGGGTATCCCATGGGATCCTTAAAACAATCCTTTAAAACTGAGCGTAAAACACAATGAAGGAGGCAGTCTTTAAAAGCCAATAAGCCCTGTGCCTCTGTTTCATTACCGTCTCACCTGCTTCACCAAAGCAGGCCCTGCAACAGTCAAGACTCTCTCTCAGCAGCTGACCTTCTCTGTGTCTGACCGGTCCACACAGAGGCAGCGCAAGAGAAAGCCGCGCACACACACAGGCAGCGCCAGAGACAGACAGAGGCGCACACACAAAGGCAGCTGGTGGGCGGCTCTCCGTGAGTTTCTCTTGCAAGCGGGCACATGACTAGACGGTGTGTATGTTTCGAGAACGAGGGTGGATGCGGCATGCGACCGGGCACATGACCAGGCAGTGTGTATGCTTCTAGTGCGAGGGTGGACTTGACGGGACCATCTAGGAAGAATCATGTCACGGATGTGAATCGCTGTATGCAGTGTGTAAAACAGTTTGTTTGTCGCAGATGTGAATCGCTGTATGCGGCGTGTAGAACAGTTTGCGAGGGGTGTCCCATGGTCTTACAGTTGGTGGGCGGGTCTCTGTTGGTTGCTCTTGCGAGTGGGCACATGACCAGGCAGTGTGTATGCTTCGAGAGCATGGGTGGACGCGACAGCACCATCTAAGAAGAATAATATTTGTCGCAGATGTGAATCGCTGTATGCGGCGTGTAAAACGGTTTGTCGCGAATGTGAATCGCTGTATGCAGCGTGTAAAACGCTGTATTGTATGTTGCCCTCTCCAGAGTTACATCTTTTCATTCACCTACAGTCGTATTCTCAAAACCAACCCCATTTGGACCACTGTGTCTTTCAGGAGGTGTTCACCCATCGCTACATAATTATGTGGTGTATGCTACGCCGCGGGTTGGCTAGTAAATCAATAATACACAAACACAATCCTCCATTCCCAGCAGCTCCATCACACTCCCACCCAACTCCGGCTCAGTCTGCTGGGGTTTCCCAAAGTCCTTTTAAAGACCATGACCCAGAAATATTTCTTCTCCGGGTCAACACACATCTTTCTTCATCAAGTGTCCCGGAAGTACTACGGGCTTCCATCCTCGTGACCCCGAAGTATTTCTGGGGTGGCGTAATTGTAAAAGTGAGCTCCCCCTGGCAGAACCCACAGCACCCAACAGGGCTGAAGAGATGGACTCCATGTCCAATGCTGCCCCTCGGGAATCCGAGGAACCATTTCCATCCAGGGGAGCTGCCATTTAGCCTCCCGGGGGATGTAGTGCCCTAAAAAAGCTGTCTTCTTTTAGTAGAGGGACATCCCGGCCAGACTGAAACGCTGTCTGTCCATCACACTGGTCACTTGATCACTTAACACTGTATACGACATATTTGGAATTATTTGATGTTTCTTTAAATGCACCTTGGGGCTGTCACAAAACGCAATTTCGTTGTATTACACAATGACAATAAAGTGCTTGCTTGCTAAGACTATATGGCCATAAGATAAGGTTTGATGGGAACAATCATTTCAGTCTCACTCACTGAAGGCCTGCATCATTACTAGACCCCCTCTACTCCCCATATCACACCTGTCTTGCAGCAGCTTCATTGGCTTCCAGTTCAGTTCCACATTCAATTCAAAATTCTCCTACTAACTTTTAAGGCTCTCCACAACCTTGCCCCTCCATATCTGTCTGACCTCCTCCATGTTGCCATTCCCTCCCTTACCCTTAGATCCTCTTCCTCATTCCACTTGACTGTCTCCTTCGTCCGTCTTACCACCATGGGGAGCAGAGCATTCAGTTGCTCTGCTCCCCAGCTCTGGAACTAACTACCATCTGAGCTTAAAACTATTGAATCATTTTCACTTTTCAAATCTAAACTTAAAACTCATTTACTGTATTTAAGACAGATTTTTCTCTTTGATTGCGATTGCTCTGTCTGATTTAAATTTTTGTGTTTTAGTTTTGTTTAAAATGTGTGTTTTATCTATTGTTCGGTGTCCTTGAGTGTTTAGAAAGGTGCCTATAAATAAATAAAATGTCCATCCATCCATCCATTATCCAACCTGCTATATCCTAACTACAGGGTCATGGGGGTCTGCTGGAGCCAATCCCAGCCAACACAGGGCACAAGACAGGAAACAAACCCCAGGCAGGGTGCCAGTCCACCGCAGTAAATAAAATGTATTATTATTATTAAAGTAATCCTGCCAACTACACCGTCCGCTAATTTTTTGCCTGCTTTGACATCACTCACTTTGGGCTTTAGCACAGATGGAGTCACAAATGTGCTTCGTAATCTATGTGTATCTCTGACTTAACTGTTTGCACCTGTGGCATGCGGCTGAGGGTGGAGCCAAGCCGAGATGCCCGAGGGGACCGGAGGAGGGCTGGTGTCTCCTCCCGACGATGAGGAGGCGCCCGCCCTGGTTTTGTTGGTGGACTCGGGTAGGGGGCATGGAAGCTCAACCCTGTAGGGGCCCGTGGCCACCACCAGGCAGCGCCCCGGTGCCTGAAGAACCCTGGAGCCCAGCACTTCCAGGTGTGGCAGGAAGAAGAATGGGGACACCCGGAGGGCTTCTGGGTGCGCAGCCGGCACTTCCGCCACACTGGGGCGTGTCCACGGAGGAATGCCGGGAAGCAGCTGGAGCTCATCCGAGGTGCTATAAAAGGGGCCGCCTCCCAACAGTCGAGAGCGGAAGTTGGGTGGAAGAGGACGGAGCTGGAGAGAGGACTGGAGGCGGCCAGAAGAAAGACACTTGGGACTGTGTGAAAGGCCCGGACTTTGGCGGATAGGTGCTGGAGGCACTGGGTTTGTGCACTGGACACTGTAAATATTGTAAATAGTTTTGTGGAAATAAACGTGTGTTGGGTGAATGAACGATGTCCGTCTGTCTGTGTCCAGGGCCAGTTCCACACACCTTATAAAAAGAGACGGGTGACTCACAGTTCTTGTCTACAAAAGTCAAATCATTTTTCCTCAAAACAGAAAGTAAACAGCAAGGCAAGCCCTAAGAATTTGATCCTTGCTACTGCGTTGATATCGGGTTTACCTTTTGAAACGAGCACTTCGATAAAGCTGAAGGTTTAGTAGTCTGCCTGTCTTTCGTTTTTCCAGTTCTGCCTTTCCAATGCGACTTATAAAATCAGCATTCATTACTGTTGTTTACATGTATAATTTTATATAATTGGAGCACAAGCAGACTAAATGGCTTGCTCAGGGTTGCATAATGAGTGAAAGGCAGGGAGAGAACCTGCAGCTGCTGGGTTTAAAGTCCAAAGCCTGAGCCTCAACACCACAGTACTTGAACACATATACAGTGTATACCCACCCACACACCCCCACAGTGTGCATGGAGCGTTTAAACACCCACACACACTCGCATACTGCATGCTACAGTTGTGTCAGTGTTAGTGGCACTGTTGAATTGTTGGTATATCGTGTACAATATCTTCTGAAGAAAAAAACAACGGGCATTGAAGCAGCTTTGGTCCATATACACACATTAGCGTGACATAAGAAACGTTTGGAGACTGTCGTCGTTGTCAAGGGTTCTGCAACCAAGTGTTAGGAAAGGGCATCTTTTATACTGTCCAGATATTTTTTATTTCCTTCATTTAAAAAAAATCCTGCAAGTTGAAGGGACGACTTCGAAACATTTGTACATTTCCAGTTAACAGAAGATAAGATACTGTACATCTGGAGATATTGTACATGCTATCTCAAATTCCAGGGTACCTATAATATTGTGGTATTCTCGTTATATAAGGGGTACGGCCAGATAGAAGACTTGGGCCTGACCTTTCTCATCATCATTGTCCGTGTCGGGCCTTCACATCTCTAAACGTCTTTAGTGTTTTTGCTTTTCACTCTCCTGCTCCAACCCCACATGCTTCCTAGTTTTCTCCTACAGATTTTCAAGTTATTCCTTGGTTTGACAGTCTCCACTGGTTTATGCTGAAAAACCTTCACTGTCCTTTCTTCTGGCATCCTTGGCATGTGTTGCTCCCATTGTAATCTTCCTCTTTTCCTTTCTACCTGGTTCTCCATTCACTTGCTCCAGTTCCTCATTGTTGCTTCTTCTCCACACGCCACTTCCATCCCCATCTCTCTAGAAGGTATTCCTCTATGCTAAGGTTGAAATGCAACCAAAATGAACGGGATGAGCAGGCGAGAAGCTGTTTGAACAAGCAAGGGATCATAACTCGAAGACTAATAGAGAGTGTACTGAGCCCAAATCGCAACCTAAATATTAAAGTAAAAAAATCAGAAACTGAGGCGTCTTTAAAAGTAGAAACGAAAATAAACGCACACAGGGTTTTGTCAGAGTTTGTCCGACTTGGATTATTACGGTTCTGTCTTATTCTTCTTTTTTTTTTTAATCATTAAAAGCATGTAACATTCCATACAATCAAGTCAAACTTAACGAAACTGCAATTCAACTCCCACCCATGAGAAAGAGAGGAAGGCCAACAGTCAAAGTAAAACTTTTGAGAGTAGTAAAGAGAGAAAGGAGTCTCTTCATCCATCCATCCATTCATTACCCAATCACCAAAAATAAATGTTTATTCTAAAATGTTATTGATTAGATCCAACCAGGTTTTAAAATTTTGTACAGATCCTCTAAGTGAGAATTAGATTTTCCCCAATTTCAAATAATATATAACATCAGTTACTTAACAGAGGTAGGTTAGGATTCTTCCAGTTGAGTAAGATAAGTCTTCGTGCCAATAGTGAAGTAAAGGCAATCACAGTTTGTTTGACCTTCTCCGCTTTAAGCCCTTCTGTGAGCCCAACAAACACAGCTGTTAATGGGTGAGAAGTGATTTTGACACCAAGGCTGTCTGAAAGGCATTTAAAGATTTTGTTTCAAAATGATGTTAACTTGGTGCACACCCAGAACATGTACCCCAATGTGGCTGGAGTTCGATTGCAACTTTTACAGGTTGGATCTTACCCTGGAAACTTTTTTGGAATAGTTCTGTCATTCTGATGATATAATTCACTAGTGATGGGGGAAAGTGAAGCCTTGTGAAGCTTTGAGGCTTTCTTTCTATTTGTGCAGAAAAAGATGTGAAGATTTGAAGCCTCAGCAACAGTATGAACAGTGACATCTGGTGGTAAACTGAGATCAAGGCAAGCTCTCAAGAGTGCAAGTGAAGCAGCACTCACTGTTTCAGTCTCATTTCGCCAGTAAAAAGTCAGAAAAGCCTGTGTCCATTTTATTCTGCTAAGGTCCTTGTCCATTTATACTATTTAACTTTTGAATGCCGTTTTCCGCTGTTAGTCGCCATCTGTCACCAAAGCTCTCCAAATATTTCTCTCCTCACAACCCAACATTGTTGAATGAGAGTGATGCATTTTATATAGGCTACCTGTTAATTTAGCGCCAAAGCTGTCAAACCGACAAAACTCTGTCAAACCAGTAAATCGCGCTGTGAAGCACTGATGATATTCAAAGCTTCAAACATCACGGGTCACGTGCTCCAACACAGTGGTTCGACTCACTATGCTTCAGATTGACTGACACAAGCTTTGACGTTTCGGTATCATTTTCCCATCTCCATAATTCATAATTAAGACATGAAATGGCTACTGTGACTCAAAATGACAGCAACTAGAAGTAAAAATAAAGCCATTTCAAAATAACTGTCAAACCTTTGAACACAAATAATAAAAGGGTCAGTGAGGGTCAGTAGGCTTTGCAGCCTAGGAACCAAGTTACCCGAACTATTTTATAACATTTCGATAATTATTTACAGCTCTGATGCTGAGCTTTCTGATCATAAAATAGGTCATTATGATAGCAACTGACAAGAAGAATTCATAATTAATTACAGAATTACGGTATTTGAGGGTTCCTCTGGAGTGCCTCTTTCTTCTGCACGATTTGGCTCAAAAAATAATCGTCACATCATCATCTCATAACAGGCTTAAGTTTCGAGTTTGGTATTTTTCCATCCAGCTGTCTTAGCTCTAGGCCATCCTCAAGAAACTGTGACACACAGACAGACACACACACCCATCACTGAGATATCAATATTTTAGTTATCAGGGACCCTAAAACGTCGAGATCTGTCAAAAAATGGAGATCAAAAGCTTTTGGTCCTCCCCCATAGATGACAGGTTACGGTGGGTGAGATCGCAAAGCAATAAACACAAGGGGAAAAAAACGTCCTGACATTCTGTCGTTTAGGGTCAAAGCCCTATGTGACAATTTCATGAATTCTAACTTAACCTTTTGCATCTTTCTATTTTGTCTCACTGCTCCAAGTTGCCCATGTCCATTTTGTTTTTCTCCCCATACACAATTCAGTTCTACCATCCCAAAAATGTATGTGGATTAGCCTCTCTAAAGTAGCCCAGTGGAGTTGCGGGCGTAAGTGAAACCGGCCATGCATTTCAGGATAAGTTCCTACTTGTGACTGTTGGTGTCTGAAAAGGCTCCCACTCCTCTTTCAGCTTAAGAGTGAATCACGTACTGGAGGACATCAGTGGAAGTTAAGGGGAAGTGCATTTCAGACTGAAGACAGGAAGCTCGTCTTTATGCAAAGAGTTGTGGGAACCTCAAACTACCAAGACATGTACTGGAAGTAAAAGCCTTGATAACCTTTAAGAAACCTCTGAATGAGACATTAGAACAGCTTAGCTATTACCTAAACAAACACGCTTGATGGACTGAATAGTCTCCTCTTGTTTGTCAAGTTTCTATTGTTCTTAGGTCCTTTATGACTCTAAATAGTTGGATAAATTGTTGACTGCAGGCCACTATCTGTAATGGAGTTCACATGCTCTCCCATGCTTGGAGAGTGTGTGTGTGGGGGTATGTGAAGTGTACCCTCTGATGGACTGCTCTCCCTACATGGCCATTCTGTGTTTTGCCCACTGTTGCTAGTATAAGCTGTCACACAAATGGACAGGAGACATAAAAAAACGGTTTGGGGCAGCCACCCGTGTGTTATGTCCTGGCTGCAAAGACGTTAATTATCAAGGTGTTGTGTCTGGTTCAGTGATCAAAACAGAACTGATGACATGTGGCAAAGATGGCGGCTTTAAAAATCTGGACCGGAAGTGATATCATCACCGGAAGTGACATCATCTGGGCAGGAAGTGATGATGTCATAAGCACCAGAACCATGTGGAATTCTCCATGAATGGTCTGCAGAGGATTGAGAGAAAAAGTCAGTGCACCTCTCCACCCCCTAGTCAGACATGGAATTGTCACTATTCGAGCCCTTTAGCTGCCTCCCATGCACACATGTGTGACAAAGCATTGGGCCTCCATGGCCTTAAACTGGTGGTGGGAAAATGACTTGATAGGGGTCTTTTTACTGAGGCACAATTCTGTTTCTTAGCTCCTTTTAAGCAGTCCCTGTTCTTCAAGGTGTCAAAGGACTGACTTATTGCATGGCGTTCCTCCGCAGAGTGTTAATGTGTTAATTACCACAGCCTAAAGTGCGATTAACGTAAAGTAGTTCATTAAATAGGGCCGCTGCAGACGCACGCTCAAGGTAATGTATGTCTGCACTCAATGTGCTGTGTTTCCTATACTATGTTGCCAAAAGAGAGTCTTTGAATTTTAATACAATACAATTTATTTGTTGTATAGCCCAAAATCATACAAGGAGTGCCACAATGGGCTTTAACTGGCCCTGCCTTCTGATAGCCCCCAGCCTTGAAACTCTAAGAAGACAAGGAAAAACTCACACAAAAATCTTGTAGGGGGAAAAAATGGAAGAAACATTGGGAAGGGAAGTTCAAAGAGAGACCCCTTTCCAAGTAGGCTGGGGGTGCAGTGGGTGTCAAAAAGAAATGGGGGTCAATACAACACAATACACAGAAAAGAACACAAGTAATTCTCAATACAATATAACAGTGCAACAGAAATATTACAAGTACAGAGCAGAATTCAACAGTAGACGAATGTATTAATACTTAACTTTGCCTTCAGAAAGCGGGCACCCCGGGCGCAGCAAACTGCAAATCTCGTTGTGGTGCTGCTGCTGCTTGAATTTTTAATTATTCAAATAATATTTTCACCTTTTGAGTCATACACATAACGCAACATCTTCATGGTAGAAAAAAAATTCCAATCCAGTCGTCATCATCAAAGCTATCAGGGTTTCAAGGCCAGTCCTGGAAGCATCTGAGGTAAGAGAGGAGGGATCACTGGCATAGCAATGGATTATGTAGATTGTGCAAAGCACAAGGGCCTACAAGCTTTGGGAGTTCACTCGGGGCCATATAGATTTTTTATTTTTAATAACTGAAACCCCTGTTTTAGTTAAAAGTCTCAATGCAGTGGCTTCAACATTCAATGTCTTGTTACCATCAACTCTGACCTTGATGGCTGACGACGAATTGTATGCTGCTGCCGATCTTCTCATTGAACGGTATAGCACCGACATTTCACCAATGTTTTCCACTCACTTGTTGTCATTTAATGCATGTTTTAAATCGATCCTGTCAACCAAGTCGACTGTTTTTGAAGTAGCTGAGCTGTTGCTGCTAGATCTCTGTGCACCGTTGTCTACTTCCAGTGACGTTTGCATGACTTACGTGTTACTGCTGACCATACCAGTGACTGTTGCTGTATGTGAACGATCATTCTCACCACGTAGCAAGATAAACTTAGTGGCTTGGCTGGACTCTCAATCGAAAACAAGCGAGTCGGACAACTTGACGTGTCAAATATTGTTGAGACTTTTGCGCAACAGAAGGCACACAAGCAAGTATTTTAAGGTACCCGCTGTGGCAACCCCTAACGGGAGCAGCTGAAAAGAAGAAGAAGTGTTATTTTAAGTAATATGATTTGTGACTTGTCAGTCAGTTCCATTTTTGTAAACTTTAACAGTTTAACATATCTGTAATCTGTTTTATTGTGTACCTTAGTATGGCGTACTGTGCATTAGTGTTACTACTGTGACGATTTGTGAGCGTGAACACTTTATGATGTCCATTGTCTCAGAACTTGTGTAGAGCAGGTCGATTGTGTAGTAGTATCCTGTCAGCCGGTGGTGTTGTTCTAATTTGTTACAAATTGAAATGGCTTCATTTTATAGCACAAAATAATTTCTACTTTCTAGCTTATGTCACATTTAAATCATCTTCTTTCACAAAGTTGTCTTGGAAAAGTAAGCAGGTCCACATTTTACATATATTTATGCACTACTACTACCCAAACCTCCCACATCCCATTCTCACAATTTATTTTATTTTTGCTAACTTACAGCGGCTGTAATAAAGCGATTTAAAAAGTTATTACAAGTTTGATTTAAAGAGCTGGTTTTTATTCTCCCCAGCGTGTGATCTGATAGTGACGCGGTCCTGGACACCACTGCCCAGCCGGCCCCTAGGATCTAGTTGCTAATAAATTACTAACAGTTATGCTAGACAGGAGGGGCCCACCTTAGGGGTCTTCAGTAAGCTAGCTGTGCAACTGGGAGGGACAAGTATTAAGCATGGGTTGCCAACCTAATGAAGGGCACACACACACACTCACCCCCCATACACACTAGGCTAATGTAATTTCCCAGATGGCACCCCACTATGAATATAAATGTACCAATTTTTGTCAGGTCTACAATTTAAATGTTTGTTTGCTTCTGAGTAAATTCCAGTTTTGGTCAAGAGAGCATTTTCTGGTGGTAGTTTTTTAACAATATTTTAGTAAAAATACCTGTACTTATTTGACTGGATGACTTGACATGTGGATTATTGTGCCACGAGTAACCAGAGGTTTTCATGCACTTTTTTATATTGTTTGCTATTGGTCAACACTGATGTCTATTCTATTAGAAACTTCATTATCTCTGTTTTGTATGAAAACACGAGAGAGGTTTTTTTTATCTCATTTATTACTACAAAATACATGGGGTAAGGAACAAAAAAAAAAAAAATCAAATTTGTTGGGTGGAGTATTTTTATAATATGAATAGCATGACAGCAATGGGTTTGTGCTAGGCTCCCGGGTCGCTGTATTGCCATTAGGCGTGTTTACATGTGCCTCGATAACCCAATTGTTCACAGAAACCTGGTTTCTAACATGCCATGTAAACCCTTATTCTGGCTCGAGAAACTGGATTATTGGCTTCTAACTAACCTGGTTAACTGAGGTACGTGAGTAACTTGATTATGTGGCCATGTAAACCCTTAATCGGGGTACTGCTAAGGATTTTGTACTTTGCTCATGTCTTTTGCATTAGATCTGCCTTTGCACGTACAGTATTTGCATTCAGCAGCCACAGGTAGAAGTGTCCACAAGATAAATTTCCAGATGCAAATGTCTGGGTGATTTGCATTATTCCTTCTCCTGGGCTGAAATAATCAGTCACAATATTTCAGAAATAGCTAATGTTAATGAGCTGAGCGTACGGTGCTAAGCTCAGTAACAAAAGCTCAGGAGCAGTTCGGTGAAATGTTTTTAAAAAATAGCACGTGTTTTGTAGTCCAATTTTAGTTTTTAAAGTAACAAGTAACTTGGCGCATATCTTCATGAAATCAAATCCCTGCATTATTATTACTGTTTTAGCAGCACTGGCTGTAAGGTAGGAAGCCAACATAGCGGCATACCGGCCCATTGCAGGGCTCAATCGCACAGTCAAGCACAATACAGTTGGCTCCATGCAATCCAGTCACAGAAAATCTAATCTAATGTATACATATACTGTGTGTATATATATATATATATATATATATACTCAGCAAAAAAAGAAACGTCCCCTGACTTTCAACTGTTTTTACTTTCAGTAGACTTAATGTGTAAATAT
>JANRMT010062814.1:24571527-24586201 GCA_026402145.1 Polypterus bichir lapradei | reverse complement strand
ATATTAAATATAAAATCCAACATCTGTCTATATATCTGCTTGATTTTCACGAGAGAACTACTTAACGGATTTAGATCGGACTTTTTTCTATAACTTGCTTGAACGTTCCGGTTGATTTTGTGACTTCTGTCATCGCAGTAAGTATCATACTTTCATCAGTTCACTTGCGGTACCGATTTATTTGTGCAAATCCGAGAGAAAGTCTGTGGGCCTTAGGGGAGAGAGACAGGACCTCAGGTGTTGGGAGCTGGGTGGGACCCTCCATACTCATGCACCAGCCTCCGTTCGAGTCAGGTCTGTATGTCTGTTCGCTTTTCACAAGAGGAATACTTAATGGATTTAGATCAGGTTTTTATTTTTTTTATTTTATAATTTGTTTGAACATTCCGGTTGATTTTATGACTTCTCTCATTGCACTAAATATCGTAGTTCTCTTGCAGCACCAATTTATTTGTGCAAAACCGAGAGAGATGCTGCAGGCTGAGTGGAGGGGAAGACAGGACCTCAGGAGTAGGGAGCCAGGTTGGGCCCTCCACACTCATGCACCAGCCTCCATTCAAGTCGCTCTACCTATCGCCACATGTTGGAGCGTACCTTACCTCTGCTTAGCTAGCGAACAATAAAACTACTTAACGGACTTAGATTGGTCTTTTTTCTAGAATTTGCTTGAACATTCCGGTTGATTTTGTAACTTCTCTCATTGTGCCGTGAGAGAGACTGCATGCCAAGGGGAGGGGGAAGCGGGACCTCAGGACTAGGGAGGTGAGCGGGGCCATCTTCACTCACACGCCAGCATCCGTTCGAGTCGGTCTACCTCTCGCCATCTTTTTTAGCGTACCTTGCCTCCACTTAGCTAGGGATATCATTATCGTCTAGAGATCGTTAAAGAGTAACGTTTCATGTTTTTGAGATAGAGCTACGTGTGTTTTAGAAGGAAGCTGCTCATTGGCCGAGATATCACCATCACGTGCTTTTCCCCCTACACGGGGGACGCTCTCCCATCAGAGCTGAACACAATCAGATATGGTGCCAACGTTTAACATTGTAACGTACTTAACCTTCCACTTAGCAAGAATTACATTTTTAATTTTTTTATTTTGTCGATTTCTAAAGTTTTGTCTTGTTTCACTACTACGTGGGCGGAGCAGCGGGGGATGACTAGTTATAAATAAAGCATCAATTTGAGTAAATATTTATAAAACACAAAATTATCACAGGCATCAGGCTCATCTGCGGATTCATTTTGGCCGACATTTAATGCTTTTTATTTGCACAGTTTAAAGAAATCGAAGCGTTTTGACAAAGGAGAGCTCCAGAAGATTACCTGCCTGTGTAAATGTGTATTTTTATGAGACCAGGTTTTCGCCTTAAGTGGGTTATTCCCCACTTATTCCCCTTAAGCATGTAAGCGCACTCCTTGTGCCACAAAGGTGACTAGTGTGGCATACAGTAGCAGCCACAGCACATACACCATTCCTGTGTCTCTGTGATTTCCTGAGTAAATCACTTCAGCCTCCTCTGCTCCCCAGTTCTTGCAGCGACCTGCATGAAGACAATTTCCCATAATACAAAAAGCAATATTTTTCTAGATAAGAAATTGCATTGAGAATGTGATGGAAGGATGGAAAAAAAGCTGCTTAAGAAGACAAAGGTGAGGATCGTTCTAAACATTTTAATAATAAGTTCAACTACGGAGGGAAGCTTATTTCTTATTTTGCACAACATCTGGTGGGGCTGTGCAGAAATGTCGCTGTCAGTCAGGTGCCGCATACATGACGTCTGCTGTCACTTGAGAGTCCCAGATGAGCCTCCTGTGTCATTTTCCTATGCTGTTCCTTTACTTTATGCAACTGTGTCCCTTGATTGCCTTTTGTGTTTCCCCTACTGTGTTGTTTTTTGCCCATTTTGGATTTTCTGCTTTTTCAGTTCAGCATTGGCATTAAGGATTTTGGCTTTATGGATCCAAAAGTTTACTTTTTCTTAATTAATGCATTCCCACTCCTTCCTTCTTTTCTCTCTCTTTTTTTAATATTTTTAATTATCTCTTTTTGTATTCTCCTTTGGAAATTTTACAAAACATCCAACTTTTAGTTAACCAGTGTGTCCTGATTATATTCAGGCAGCAGATGCCTCTCCTGTTTCCCTTAACTAGACGGGGCCCACCTTCATTATGTAATGCACTGCCAACCGGATGGGCAAACTGCCACAGACTGTATGCCAATACTTTAAGCCACCAAGTGTAAAGGCATCAGCCAAGTATACAAAAATAACTGTGATGCTCCATAGTGACAAAATTCACCAGTTTTAATTTTTAAACTACTGCCAAAAAGAATATGGAGTCCATCTCATCACCACAAGTTTGCACTTCCACATCACAGATCCATTGTTCTGGGTGTGAGTTTTTGTGGGCATTCATCCTGGTATTCTGGTTTTCAAACCACATCCTCAAAAACGTGCGAGTCTGGTGAGCCTAAATACGTACGTCTTGTGTGAGTGGGTGCTTGAGTGTGCCCTGCTAAGACGGGCTTTGGACCCCCATGACCCGGCATTTAATTAAGCAGACTTGAGAAAGTGTTTATATGGATTTTGGGTGGTCATCGGGCCTGGATTTTTGAATCCATCCATTGTAGTTGTCTTTTATTACTTGAATTTCTTGGGGGGTGGTTGAAAATGTGTGATTTACGTTGTTTAAATGACAGCTTTAAGAACTATTGATCAAATAACAATCCTGGCTACGAGGAGAGGCAGGTGAAAATGCCCATCCAATCATTCACTGAAGTCACATTTATTCATTATGGAGTCAAAGCCTATCATGGCACAAGACTCATCTTGGGCCTGGCAGGGAGTAAACGACATTGGTAACTGTAGAGCCAGGGCCAGTGCCGAGTGTCAGTGAGGCGCTAATGAGCTGTAAGCCTCGTTTGTTAAAGGCGTTCTGATAATAACTCAAAGGATACCGAAGTGAAAGAGAGGTTGTGACCTTTGGTGAAGTACCAGGAGATCTCCACTAGAGGCACTGTTACAAAAGATGGAGGGAGGCAGCACAGAGAGTGCTTGGCACTTTAATTATGAATGAGCCGTATCTTTGTTCCACTAGGGGTCTTCAGTTACAGCACTGGATGGCCACAGTGACTGCCGGTTTTTAATTCTAACCAGTTTCAAAATTAGAAGCCAGGCCTAGCAGATAATGAAACTCGGTGTTTAATTCTATGGCTGGTTGGTTCTTTCATTTTTTTCCAAGACAATTCTTTATCACATTGTAGATTTTTTTTTTTTTCTGAGAACATTATCTACATGTTTTGTGGTCCAGAACAGATTTGTACCTCTTGATCCTTCCCTTCTCTCTTATTTACTTCAAAGCATTCTATTAACACAGACACTTTATGATGCAGATTTAAACAGAAGCACTTTAGCTGGAGAGCTGGTGCCTCTTTTGTCATTTCCATCTCCTTATTAACTGATGGCTGGTTAAGAACTGTTCTAAACAAAATGCAGCTGCTTAAACCTTAAAAGAGCAATTAACAGTTCTGAATTGTAACAAGAAGGGAAAGTAAACCTAAGCCCATAATACAATTTGCTTTTTTAGCAAATAAACAGGTAAAAATTAAGAAACTGTTAAAGTGAAAACCCTCAGCCACAGCGCCCCTCCAGAATGTAATTGAGTAGCCCAGCACTAGAGAAAGACCTGAGGAATAAATTTATCATAAGAAGAGGGCAACCGGCATCCTGGCTGGAATGGAGGATATCTCATTACCCGGATGGGATGCCAGTGCAAATTTGCCGGAGGGACAAGGAAATAAATTTGTACCCAGCCAGTGTACTATAGCAGACAGACTGAGAAAAGCCGAGGATTGGGAGTGATTCCAGCCCCCAATATGCCAACTGGCAGTGGTCCTCACATTGGAACCCAGTCTGGACACCAGCAGGGGTTCTTGGGAGATGGTGTCCGGAAGTGCAGCACGTTCAGGGATCCTGGGAATCGATAGAGGGTGCTGTTTGCTGGAGGACCACCCTTCTTTTTCTATGACCTGGAAGTGCTTCCTTGAGGACACAGCGTGACACCGGAAACATTCCTTAGTCGGGCATAAAAGGGAGCCCACTGCCTCACATTAATGAGTCAGAGTCGGGCGGCAACGGGCAACACTCAGTGGAGGTAGAGAGGAGGAAGATTTTTTATTATTATGTATTATTATTGTGGCTGATTGGTGGAGGAATGAGAAAAAGTGCCTTGTGTGAAAAAAATTGCTCTGTTTTATCACATCAACGTGTGCCGTACTGTGTCTTGGGTTTGGGGCACACTGGGGCATATACAGGTGCATCTCAATAAATTAGAATATCATTGAAAAGTTAATTTATTTCAGTAATTCAATTCAAAAAGTGAAACTCCTATATTATATAGATTCATTACACACAGAGTGATCTATTTCAAGCTTTTATCTCTTTTCATTTTGCTGATTATGGCCTACAGGTAATTAAAACCTATAATTCAGTATTTCAGAAAGTTAGAATATTGTGAAAACGTTTTGTAGACTCCTGGTGTCCCACTCCACTTGGCTAATTAACCCAAAACACCTGCAAAGGGGTCCTGAGCCTTTAAATGGTCTCTCAGTCTGGTTTTGTAGGCCACACAATCAGACTGCTGACTTGACGGTTGTCCAAAAGACAGTCATTGACACCCTCGCACCACAAAGAGGCGAAGCCACAAAAGGTCACTGCTAAAGAAGCTGGCTGTTCACAGAGTGCTGCTGTGTCCAAGCATAGTAATGGAACGTTGAGTGGAAGGAAAAAAACGTGACAGCAGGAAAAGATGCACAAGCAACAGGGATAACCGCAGCCTTGAGAGGATTTTGAAGCAATGTGAAGCAAAAGTATCTGGGACGCGGGCTACAACTGTCGCAGCATTCCTAGTGTCAAGCCAATCCTGAACCAGAGACAACATCAGAAGCGTCTTACATGGGCTAAGGAGACAACGGATTGGACTGTTAACAGCTCAGTGCTCCAAAGTCCTCCTTTCAGATGAAAGTCAGTTTGGCATTTCATTTGGAAACGAAGGTCCCAGAGTCTGGAGGAAGAGTGGGAGAGGCACAGAATCCAAATTGCTTGAGGTCCAGTGTGAACTTTTCACTGTCAGTTATGATTTGGGGAGCCTTGTCATCTGCTGGTGTTGGTCCACTGTGTTTTATCAAGTCCAAAGTCAGCATAGCCGTCTACCAGGAAATTTTAGAGCACTTCATGCTTCCCTCTGCTGACAAGCTTTATGAAGATGCTGATTTCATTTTCCAGCAGGATTTGGCATCTGCCCACACTGCCAAAGGTACCAACACCTGGTTTAATGACCATGGTATCCCTGTGCTTGATTGGCCAGCAAACTCGCCTGACCTAAACCCCATAGAGAATCTATGGGGTATTTTTCAAGAGGAAGATGAGAGACACTAGACCCAACAATGCAGACGAGCTGAAGGCCGCGATCAAAGCATCCTGGGCTTCCATAACACCTCAGCAGTGCCACAGGCTGATCGCCTCCACGCCATGCCGCACTGATGCAGTAATTCATGCAAAAGGAGCCTCGACCAGGTATTAAGTGCATACATGGACAGGCTTTTCAGTAGGCCAACATTTCTGTATTAATCATTTTTTTTATTGGCCTTATGTAATATTCTAATTTTCTGTGATACTGAATTTTGAGTTTTCATTACCAATTAGCAAAATGAAAAGAAATAAATACTTGAAATATATATATATATATATATATAACGTACTCTATGTATAAAATCCTAAGCCTAAAAGTGCAACAGTGACGTTTCTATGTTGTGTTTTTTGTCACACTTTAAATCAGGCTTATTTTAAAACCAACATATATATGTTTGGTATCATTCTTTTCAGAGTTTATCGAACTTTAATGTGATGTTGTTAGATTTTCAGATTCTTATTCCGTTTTTAAATTATAAACTAAAAAATATAATGGAGATTTAACCACACCCGGGGCCAGAAATAAAAGACAAAGAGTAGGACAGCTGCTGTACAGGCTTTTAAATGTTCGAAGCTCAGTGCGAGATGCAGATCATGCTGCACGGCAGAAGCACCAAACCAGCAGCTGATCGAGCAAAGAGGAGGTAAAAAAAAACCCTGTTTTTGTTTCCCATTGTATCACCGTTTAAGAGGGGGTTTCGGAGGAGCGACCATGTCTCCTTGTAGTGCGTTCAGCCCCCCTCTTCATAATGTGAATGGCAGAGACGCGAAGTGGCTGGGGAGCAAAGCGAGAAACGGGGAACCCCCTAGTATATGTGTAAGTATGTATGTACACCCTGGACACACCTGAAGTGGTTGTAAAAAAGGCAACTGGATGCCATCATGAAAAATTCCCTCCAGGAGGTGCTGTCTTGGAGCACTTTTAAACACAGGTTCATTCTACCACAGTGTGCTAAGAGAGTTTGTCTCTGACTTGTTAACTTGCAAGTGCCAGAATGGATCCTCTTTTTGTCTCTTTTGGTTGGCTTGCTACCCTTAAGAGGACCATTTACCGCTGCCACACTAGATGGAATATTGTTTGCGACATTGTAGGCTTACTGTTTTTAAAAGTGCACCTGCCGCTGATTCTGAAGCTACTCATTTACATGATGAAATGCCATCTCATATTATGAGTCCCCTCACCCCAACTTGTATAGCCGTCCCTCAGTGACCAGTACCAACTGCTTGAAATGGCAGACAACTCTTCAAAACCACAGGGTGCTCTTTTCTCCCGCTGCAGCCGTGCAGTCGGCGATGAGGGCACATCAGCTGGAGTCTTGAAGACTTCATTGTCAGGTGGCGCAGCACAGATGTTGGATGTTGCTTTGTCAGGTGGCACAGCAGGGATGTTGAGTGCTGCGCTGTCCTGCATTGTGCCAGAGATGCTAAACGCGGTGATCTGTCAATTGTAAGTTAGCAGGCCAACCTCCTTGTGTGGAGCTGCAGATGTTCTTATCTTGGGGCTCTTTTACTTCACTGAGCTGACGCTTCAAATGGCGTTTCAGGTCTGGATCTCAGCTTTGATGCTCTGTAGGGCCTCTGTGATCTGCCTTGTCCTTTATCTGTGCAGTTTTACCACCAGTCCTGATTCACAGCTCAACTTTTAAAGCAAACACAAACTCAAAGAAAAATGAGTGCACCAAACATATTAAAAAATAGGGATTTATTATAACAAAAAAAAAAAAAAATCAGAGTACATGGTATGTGCAGATAAGGCCACAAAAATAACAGGAAAATAATGATCTTAAAGGTCAAGTTCTGTTATGTTACCCCACTTTTCACTTTGCTGTATTTCTATCTATATCTTCTAATCTCCTTCCCTCTCTCTTCATCCCACTAGTGGCACTCTTCCTACATTTTTCATCCTGATGTACCTTAATCTTTTACCTCCTTGTACTTCTCCTCCTCCTGGTAGTTCTGCCCGATATTATCCCAATGTTCACCATAGCTGTACTGTACTTCTGTTTATTGCTTCCTATCTCCTTCCCCCTCTCTTCCTTCCACTAGTCATTCACTTGCCCCATGTTAGCCCACTTTTCTTCTTGTTGTACATCAATCTGTCTCCTCCAATCTCCCTCCACTTTTCCTCCTAGCACTAGTCATACTTTGTTTACCCACTTTTCATCTTGATGTAACTCTATTTATCACCTCCTTTACTCCATCCATCTCCTTTCATCCCACTTGTTATACTTTTTCCCCATGGTAGATCACACTTCTTCTTGCTTTGCCTCTCTTAGTCGTTCACTTGCCCCATGTTAGCCCATTTTTCATCTTGCTGCCGATCGTCTCCTATCTCCTTCCACCTCTCTTCCTTCCACTAGTTGTTCACTTGCCTCATGTTAGCCCACCTTTCTTCTTGTTGTACATCAATCTATCTCCTCCTACCGCTGCTACTCCCACTAGTCATACTCTTTCCCCATCATAGATAATTTTTCTGCTTGCTTTGCCTCTGTTAGATGTTCACTTGCCCCACATTAGCCCACTTTTCTTCTTGTTGTACCTCCATCTATTGCCTCCTGTCTCCTTCCACGTCTTGTCCTACAGCTAGTCATACGTTTGCCCCATGTTAGCCCTCTTTTCGTCTTGTTGTACTTCCATCCATTACTTCCGGTCTCCTTCCACTACGCGTCCTAATGCAAGTCATACTTTTGCCCAGTGTTAGCCCACTTTTCTTCTTGTTGTACCTCAGTCTATCACCTCTTATCTTTTCCACCCTCTGCTACTCCCACTAGTCATACTCTTTCCTCATGATAGATCACTTTTCTTCTTGCTTTGCCTCTGTTAGATGTTCACTTGCCCTACGTTAGTTCACTTTTCTTCTTGTTGTACCTCCATCTATTGCCTCCTGTCTCCTTCCACTTCTTGTCCTACAGCTAGTCATACGTTTGCCCCATGTTAGCTCTCTTTTCTTCTTGTTGTACCTCAGTCTATCACCTCTTATCTTTTCCACCCTCTGCTACTACCACTAGTCATACTCTTTCCTCATGATAGATCACTTTTCTTGTTGCTTTGCCTCTGTTAGATGTTCACTTGCCCTACGTTAGTTCACTTTTCTTCTTGTTGTACCTACATCTATTGCCTCCTGTCTCCTTCCACTTCTCCTCTTACGGCTAGTGGTATGTTTGCCCCATGTTAACACACTTTTCACCTTGCTGCTTATCATCTCTGGCCTCCTTCCCCCCTCTTCCTTCCATTAGTCGTTCACTTTCCCCACATTGGCCCACTTTTCTTCTTGTTGTACCTCAGTCTATCACCTCCTATCTCCTCCTACCTCTGCTACGCCCACTTTCCTCATAATAGATCACTTTTCTTCTTGTTTTGCCTCTGTTAGTCGTTCACTTGCCCCATGTTAGCCCACATTTCACCTTGCAGACCTCTGCTTATCGTCTCTATCTCCTTTCCCCTCTCTTCCTTCCATTACTCGTTCTCTTGCCCCATGTTAGCCCACTTTTCTTCTTGTTGTACTTCAGTCTATCACCTCCTATCTCCTTCCATCCGTATTCCCCCTCCTTGACTTGGTGGCTAGAAGGGTCTTTTTATTTCCAAGCCAGGGCCGGCCTATAGATTTCTTCTGGGGCCAGGAATGGCTTATAGAACTCCCTGTGTTGTCCTGATAAACTTCACCCTGTAGGTAACTAGCTGGGCACCACATTGGGGGAAAAACAACCCATATTTGTGATCTTTTGACAATGACAGTGTTGCCAGGGCACCTGCTCTCGTCCTGCAGTATAACACACTGCGGTCGCAGTCACTAATGGGCCTTCTGCCATAATATTAGGTGTACTAGAATATGAATCTGCACGTATATTTATAAAAATGGTGGCAATTAACAAAAAGCAGGAACAGGTGCAAATGATAATGAATGCTAACGAGGAGCAGCTATCAGTGACATTTCCACGTGTGTGATTATTAACAACACACAGTGTCTTCAATTACCAAGAGATTAAAAAAAGAAGAACAGCAAACTCTTAATAAGCTATGTCAGGAAAACTTTCTTCTTTTTATAAAATGAACCCTGAAGATAATATCTGGACGGACACAATACAGCTAGAAACTGGGATGCTTAAAACAGACAGCAGTCAAATGAAAGGGGGGGATTGACAACAATGCAGCTCTCCATAGACGGCCTTGTAGTAACATAAATGATGTGACTTATCGATAGAGATTTGTTTTTGCCTGGCATGGCTACCGTAAGTACTAACATACAGGTGAAATTGGGTGCTTTAGCCTCATGGTGGAGCAAGAAATGAGAAGGTTCAGCTTCAGTCTAAGGTAGGGAAAGCTTTTTGAGGCCAAAAGCCAGAAATGGCTTCAGGACAGTGGCAACTATCGGCTGTGTTGGTGGGGCAGTTGCACAGGGGGGCCCATGAAGCTAGGGGAGCTCCCAGTGATGGTTGTTGTTTCGCAAAACTTTATTATGAACTTGCCTGCTTACTTGATACCAGAATGAAAAGGTTAATGGTGGTCTCATTCTCACAAATCCATAAAACTTAATTGTGACTACTGATCTTTTATGTAGCTTACAGTATAAGCTTGGCATATCTCATTAATGACGTTCCTTTTATTTAACTGGACTTAATTTAAATTCATGTAGGGGGCACACATGCAGGGCACATTTTTAGTAGTTGCGTACCACGCTCAAATTCAATGTCCCCTTTCCTCCTGGTTTAATATTTTGTAAATGGCATTGCTTCACGGTACTCGAAACTCCATAGGAAGGACCCTCTTCTGCTCTGAATACATCACTCTTAAACATAGATTACCTGCCCTAATGATTATCTACTACATCGGATGCAGAAAGTTGGGAAATTTGTGAAAAGAGGTCCCCTCCATGCATGCATCGCATGTAATAAGGGTACTAGGCTTCATTTGTCTCTCTATTATATAAAAAAATCCTGGGACGAGACGTGACTTTTTCAGAGAGATACTTTCATGTCCCATGAGACAAGACTTTGTGCCAAGAGATTTAACCACGGAAATAAAAGACAAAGAGTAGATAACAAAAATAGAACATCGTAAAGAGTTCAAAAACATTGGCGCGATACTCGTGAGAGCAGGTTAGAGATAATGGAAGTACTAAAATTCAAAAGTCTCAAAAAAATGGTAGTAAAGATCACATTACAAAATTATTACTCGGTGAAATAACGGAACAGCAAAAAGGGATTGAATATATTGTTCGGATTCAACCTTTAAGTCGGAGACTTGTAGATCATCTAATTCATGTTGCCACCAGGGAAAAGTAGTGTTTCTTCCCGATGAAGAGGCGTATCCGCGAGAATTAAAAGATTTGTTGTTTGGTGAAAGTGAAATCCACATACGCGAGCGGCAGAGACACAAAGTGGCTGGCACATAGCACAGGCCAGGGGTGTTGGCAAGCGAAGCAAGCAGGGGGCAAAGCCCCCTAGTTATCTAAAATAAAATGCAGTCAATTCTCATTACCCATGGGGGATTACGCTCCTGAAAACCCCAGCAGATGTTGAAGCATTGATCAAACCTAGGACACACTGGAGGAACTATATCTTACATTTGTCTTGGGGACACCTGTAGCTGGGGACAGGAAAGTCTGGGCTGACTTGCTTGGCCTACTTAACCCTAACCAGGAGAAGCTGTTAAGAAAATGAGAGACAGTGATAGTGCACGTTGCCGCACTTGCCGCACGACGAACCACCTCAGGGTCCTAAATTAGGACCCGAGTGCAGCTGTGCAAAGGGTGACACTTTAGCACCACACAAGTTCGAACGGAATGGAACAGTGTGAGGCTTTTCACAGTGGCTGGAGAGCCAACTGCCACCAACTACCATAAGATGAGAATAATTCAAAACTAACAAATACATAAAATAATAATACAATACACAAGAATTGAGACCGTTACGTAACAGGAGTGCATTGTGACAACATCTGAGCACATGGCCTTGTGATGGACTGTCACCCTGTCCAAAGAGCTGTGTGCCCAGTGCTGGGCCCTGGCGGCACCTTGAGAGCATTCTGAACAACAGTATGGATATGACCATCCAAAAAAAATACATAAAATGAAGGTGACAAAGCGCAAAACAGCACTGCAATAATGTTATAAAAAGAAAAAGCAAAATGACTTTAAAAATTCAGTGGAAAATGCCCTCAGAATAGCGTCCTGCATGTTCAAACCCCACTCAGATCATAGCATTAGGAATCACAACCACATCGTTCTTCCATCAGTTTAACAGTATGACTTTAAAATGTAGCTGGGAGTCTGCGACACTAAAAGAAATCTGTATGAACGCGTAGAGGACATGCTGAGCACCCAGAAGGCTCTCCGGCTGGGGAAGAAATGTGGCGAGTTTACGGGACGACTGTCTGCACTTCCTACCATTCTACCCCCACTTCTCTGCTGTTTCTTTCCTGCAGTGGTTACTTCCTATTAAATTATAACACAACAGCCAAACCGTGCCACGTGGGTGCTGAAATCTGTAGGAGCAGAAGTATTTAATAATGAGACAGTTGTATAGAAATCACAAAAGAAATAGTTAGAGGTACAGAAGAAAAGAAGCGCAGCCAATTAGACTAAAAGAATAGAGAAGTGTTGTTCTCCTGAACAAGAACCTGCTATCATCTTTTCACAGGACTTGTCAGAGAAGTTGACATCATTGTACATAATTATCTTGAAATGAAAATATGAATAAAGCCGATAGTAAGCTGCGCTTTACGTTGCACGGAATATTGGTGTCCTATAATGTATAAGAGCAAAGGAAACCAAAAAGAAAAGGAACACATTGCATTTTCTTGTTTCGTTTGATTTAAGAAGAAGTAAAACTCAATAGCCGAAAAAATTAGGAATGCATGGAACACGAGTGCAAGGTGAGCGTGTCGGTGACGCCGGGGAAAGAACCAGCATAAGGTCTGCTCCTTCTGACAAGTGAGGAGAACTCGGTGAGATCTCAGTCTGCCACTGTAGAAGAGCTGGAGTGCCCCGCTTAGATGCCCCTCAGTTAATGGCAAGTATAGCACCCCCCCCCCCCCCATGTCCGGGTTCTTCAGTCTAGTTATCATGTCTGAGATTTGTTATCGTGGCTTGGTTTCATCTAAGAATTTGTGTGAGTGGCTTGGGTGAAGTTCTTGGAATAACAGGGGCTCCAAATCTTGATGACATTCGTAACCCTTCTCATATTATCTCATTATGTGATATCATCTACTGTTAAATTCTGCTCCGTACTTGTAATATTTTTATCGTTATACTGTATTGAGTATTATTTGTGTTCTGTTCTGTGTATTGTATTGTATTGATGGATGGATTAATAAAGTATCTATCTATCTATCTATCTATCTATCTATCTATCTATCTATTGTATTGACCCCGTTCTTTTTGACACCCACTGCACGCCCTACCTGGAAAGGGGTCTCTCTTTGAACTGCCTTTCCCAAGGTTTCTTCCATTTTTTTTTTTTTGGAAATTTTTCCTTATCTTCTTAGAGAGTCAAGGTTGGGGGGCTGTCAAAAGGCAGAGCCTGTTAAAGCCCATTGCGGCACTTCTTGTGTGATTTTAGGCTGATTTACAAAAATAAATTGTGTCGTGTTGTGTGGGTTCACCATGTGATGTCCAGGGTTTGTTCCTGCCTTGCGCCTTATGCTGGCAGGGTTAGGCTCTGCAACCCCCGTGACCCTGTTCAGGACTGCCTGATATGCAATATTAATGAACATACAGTAGGAACAAAAATAATGTACCACACAAGTTTAATTTCTTGCTATAGGAGTTCCTCTTCAGTAGATGCAGATGGATCAGTCAAGGCTCAGATTTCTGATTGCTGGATTGGCGTATTTTGTATGTCGCAGAAACATCAGGATAGGAAGTTAACTTTTCTTTTTTTTTAATTCATTCAAGAAAGCTGTTTAAAGTCTAGAAATGTCTTTCAGATTCTTCTTGAATTAAGATTTTGTGATATTTTTGGCACACTTTGGGGCCATTGATTTTAATACCAATCAACCATGCTGACCGTGTGTATCCCTTCATGACCACATTTTAGGCATCTTCTAATGGCTACTTTCAGCTTGAAAATGCACCGTGTTACAAAGCAAAAGTTACCTGAAACTGGTTCCATGAACATGACGATGAGTTCAGTGCTTTCCAGATCTGAATCCAATGGCACACCTTTGGGATGTGGCAGAGCAGGAGATCTGCTGGATGAAGACTGCGTGATGCAATTGTGTCAACATGGAATCCAAGGAATGTTTCCAAAATCTTGCAGAATCCATGCCATGAAGAATTGAGACTGTTTTGGGAGGCAAAAAGAGGCCCTGTCTAGTACTAGCAGCGTGTTCCAAATAATTTGCTCAGTGAGTTTACATGTTAGGACAATTAGCAGCCCTAAGCTAACCAAGTGTGGGTATATGCCTGGATGTGGGTGGTGTGACCGTTAAGAGCCCAGTTCCTCCTTGGTGCCCAGTGCTGCTGGTGCAGACACCCTGAACTGAGTTCAGCAGGTCAGAAATCAGCGGGTGCTAATCCTTCATCTTCTCTGCACTCTTCTTGGCTGTTTAACCTTCACGAACTGCCAACACTGTATGCCTATAACTCATATTGGACGTCGGATTGCTTTGCTCCATTCTGCCAATTGCTAAGCTCCGCTCATGACCCTGAGACAAATGCCATTGTGAAATAATTAGACGTGCTACAAATGTGAGTTACTGCAGGAGCTATTGATTAAAAAAAATATGCAAAGGGATGAACATAAAGAATGGTGATCTGAGTCTCCCTGAATGATAACGACTGACCTCCCTGGCTATTGTTCAGAGGCGTGCTTGCTGTACCTGCCTGTAAATCCCACACGACATTGCATTCTTGGAGCTCAGGCAGCGCGTCCCATTTAAATATTGGTTCTGTCGGTATTCATCTCGTCAGCCCATTGTAATGCTATTTACTGGTCTATGAGCTACCGAAGAGATTGAAGACGACATAATGATGCCGCTCTGCTATGGAGTCTTTTGTGAATTCCTATTGCCTCCATCAAAGCCATTAGGGGATTAATGGAAGGGTATTGCTTTGTACTTTCCAGACTCAATATTTTCTCATGAGTGGATTAAAGTATAAAGTAGTTGTTAATTTCTTTCTTTCTTTTTCTTCTCTTTATTTCTTTTTCTTTCTTCTTTCTTTTTTTTCTTTTTCTTTCACTTTTCGTTCCTTTTTCCTTTCTTT
>JANRMT010062814.1:24541983-24565305 GCA_026402145.1 Polypterus bichir lapradei | reverse complement strand
TAACTACTGTATTTTGTTTGACGCTCAGCAGATGTCACTGCTTGTCTGTTTCTTTCTAACATATAACCGAGTTTAGCACTAACGTTGCCGTAATTAACAAAAGACCTTGCCAAGTTTGCCATTACTTGCATTTTTTTTAATTTTCAGAACATATCAGGTCTTAATCTATTGTTTAAAACTAAGATCAAAGTTCTAGTCCCAGTAGTTCACAAGTAAGTGAGACAGATGGACAGACCTTAGCATTTATATATACAGATTCTAACTTACTTGCTGTTTCTTTATGATCTCAGGCAGTGCAAAGAGATAATAATCTTCTATTATGCAATGGGCATGGCTATTGGGGCCACGTGTGCATCAGCATGAGACATCATGGATGCCATGTTTACCACGTTGTAATAGTTAGGCAAAAAGAAAAAGGAAAAGAAAAAGAGAGAGAGAGAGAGATTGTTTTTTTGGGATCCTTCACTGCTGGATTGAGTTGTCTGTCTGTGTTTGGGCCCGTGTCCAGCTGGCCATCTATCCCCACTAGCAGTTCTTCTTCACTCCTTGGAAGTCATCAGGCTTGTACAGCGCTAATCATCAAGGTTCACTGGCTACATCTGTATGTATATGAATGGCAGCACTCCAGTACCTTAGAATTAGCTGATGCAGTCCTCTTGCAGCTCATCTTTTTTGCTTTTTGGACAGTAATTTGCACCGAGGCGGTGACCCTCCTGATTTTGTGCCAGTCTTCTAGAGCACATCCCACTAGCATCTACCTAGTTTTGTATGTCTCTGTATCGGTGGAGTGAGCCCATGCCCACCTTTTGGCACACTTGGCCACGTCTCAGCCTAACAGTGACAGCCTGTTGTGTTTGTCTATGATGCCGGCCCACCCACCTAGACATTCATCACATTCTGTGTGTTTCCTGCTACAGTCTGTCCATCTGTGACATAAGTACTCACAAACTACTGAGGCTAGAGCCTTAATCTTGGTGTTAATCAAAGGATTATGACCAAATACAGTCTGAAAATGTAGGTAGTGGCAACTTTAGTAAAGTTGTGTGCTTATTATGGCAAAGTTGGTGTTAAGCTGAGTTACAGGGTGAATAGAACAAGACAAGCAGTGACATCTCTCTGTTTCTCATCACAGTCGACAATTGCACGTGTGTGTGTGTGTGTGTGTGAGTGATCATGGATGGTGGCCTAACTTACATTAAGAGCTTAGATTTTGGCCTTGGCACAGTGGTGTAACTAGGATATGATGGACACTAATGCAAAAAATAAATTAGGACCCCCTCATGAGAAATGAAATGAAATCCAATTAGAAAATGACCACCATCAATAAGATATGTCAAGTGTAGAAGCTACTTAAAAGGTCAACAGTCATAATTAAGCTTAATGGAGCTGTGGGAATGATAACACCATTAACATGTTCATTTCATGGCTTGTAGTCCCCGTGGGCCCCCCCATCCTTATGGACTCCGGTGTCAGTGAACACCACCCGTTGCACTGCCTAGAGTTTCACTACTAGTCTGGCAAATCTTGACTTTATAGTGCTGGTTTCCCTCTTTTGATAAAGATGTCCTTTTATTTTTGATTTCCCATCTTGATTCATGCTTGCTTTCTCTGATACTGAGCCTAGTTCTACGTTGGAAATAAATATCTGCGCAAAAAAAGATTTTTAAGAAATAACCATTTACCGTTTACCCGCTTGAACGAAGACTAAAGTGGTCTTTATCCATTTAAGGTAGTGAGTGTGGAGATTACTTCAGAGAATTGTTAAACGTAGCGGGCAGGCAACACTGGAAGGGCAGACGACTGGCAATCAGAATGAAAGGTGAAGCAGGGATGAAATCACTGAGCAGGCAGAACCTCAAAACTAAACCCTGCAAGAAAAGAGAGATTACTTAAAAGTTGTTTTTTTTTGCTAGTGAAAAGGTTTTCTATATTAAAACTACATTTTCATAGTTACTGAACATCTAGTTCAAATTTAATGAAGATGGCTACCAAATGACCATGCCCCATAACGTCACACAAACATTACCAGTGAAAAGTTTGGACGTGCCCAGAAATGTTTATGTTTTTGATAGAATCTGATATCTTGTTTAATCAATTGTTTTAAAAGTCAAGGAATTGCTAGTGTTCCCAGTGGCTGTAACTGTTTCAAATGACTAATTTTTAAAATGTATTACTTACCTATGATGGTGTATTATCATATTATTTCCTTCTATTTACCCTTAACCTGTTTTCCTTCAAGAGTAAGTGTACTCATCAAGTTCGTTATTGGGTTTAACTACTGTTGCACATATACATAGCTATACGCATACACACAGACCCTAACCACAACAGTGCCCCATGAATGACACACACACACACTGATTATCCTCTGGCACTTTAAACCACACAAGTGCCTTAGTAATAACACTCTCTCAGCACTTCAAGAGACTTACTTATTATCGGCATAAACAACATACAATGTTTTAATGATATCTCAGACCTAAATATTACTTTTGGTCTACAAGAATACATGTAAACGTACAAAGGCTCAGCATCCTTGACTATAGGCCATTTATCAGCCAAGAATGCCTTATTTTACGTACTGTTGTTCCCTACTATTGGGTGGAGCTCTCACCCTCAGCCTTAATAAACCTCACAGCACAGAGTGTATGGCAAACATCCGGCTGCACCAGATGCTCAAAGAAATTTAACTTATTACTTCAATCACTCTAGACATTAAGGCAAAGAATAGAAAGTTAAAAGCAACATGGTCTTTATTACAGGAATAATAATAATACCACTGGAACAAAGAATAATAGAAAATAGGACTGATAGTAAAGTCTGGATATATATTTAGTCTTTAGAAAAAGCTTACAAAAAGTTAAAGATGACAAGGATGAATGTCGCAGGCAGGTTGTGATCTAGTACTCGCAGTTGCTCATAATGCTTTTCTGATGACCAGTGACGTCTTCGTCCCTTCTTCTTCCTCCCTCCTTCCTTACTTCCTTACTCACTATATCGCTCCCAGATGAGGCGTATTTATTCTAAAATTCTTCTGGGGGGTTTTGCAAAATGTGATTGTTAGATATTCTGATTGGTTGTCTCTCACTATGAAGAATTAATTCACTGTCCATTTTCCCAAACAATAAAACTTTTTTATGTTCTCTGAGGTGTCACTATGTCTTCCTTTCCCAGGAAGTAAAATAATTAGACGTCCATCCTTTCTCAGGTTATAAAATAATTGAGCCACCAGCATGTCTTGCTTTCTATGTTGGAACAGTTGATTTAAAAGTGAGGTATAACTGGGAGAAAGACATGATTTGATTTGTCCTGAATGTAGTTCATCTGTTGTCTTGTCTTGAACAAAATATAATGGAAATATAAACCAAAATGTATAGATTTTGTATTCCACACCAGATGGCAAAGCCCTGTTTTCAGGAGCCATTCCTCCAGTGCCTTCATGGTCAACTCCCTTAGCTCATCCCTAATTAGTCAGGTGTTAATGCAAATCGGTTATTAGAGAACCCTTTGTAATTGCATTAGCACTGTTGAAATCTGTTGGGTCACAAGGTACTGGAATTCCTAAAGATCAGTTCTGGGTTCAAAAATGGTCAAAATGAATCAGCTCTCTCAAGAAGCATGCCAGTCTAATGATGCATTGCAAAATGAAGGTTATCCCATGTGACAGATGGACAAGAAATGGAAGATTTCATACAAAGGTGTCTATTACTGTCTAGAGAGACGAGGGCGAATGGAATCTAACGAGGATAGAAAAAGAAGGAGAAGGCCAAGACAGACAACTGTGTAAGACGAGAAGGACATCAGAGCCTGTAGTGTGAGAATCAAACACCTTTTAGGTCCTTCAGTTGGCCTTTTCCCTAGAATACTCACCAAATATCATTGTCATCTGCATCAAAGAAAAGATGACTCCCGGGATGCTGGCATTCAAGGCAGAGGTTGAAAGAAAAAGCAATATCTGAACCTGGCAAAGGAAAAGAAAAGGTTAAAAAAACAGGCATAAGAGCACAGACGTTAGATGGAAGATGGCTGCAAGATCATTTTGTGGTCAGCGTCACTATTGAACCCTCCTTGAACCGTCACCTTATTGTGGTGGAGGGGTTTGCGTGTCTCAATGATCCTAGGAGCTATGTTGTCCGGGGCTTTATGCCCCTGGTAGGGCCACCCAAGGCAAACTGGTCCTAGGTGAGGGATGAGACAAAGAACGGTTCAACAAACCTCCAATGAAGAGTAAAAACTGTGGACGACGTTTTCCCTTGCCCGGACGCGGGTCACCGGGGCCCCCCTCTGGAGCCAGGCCTGGGGGTGGGGCTCGATGGCGAGCGCCTGGTGGCCGGGCCTACACCCATGGGGCTCGGCCGGGCACAGCCCGAAGAGGTAACGTGGGTCCTCCTTCCCATGGGCTCACCACCTATGGGAGGAGCCAAGGAGGTCAGGTGCAATGTGAGTTGGGTAGTGGCCGGCGGCGGGGACCTTGGCGTTCTGATCCTCGGCTACAGAAACTGGCTCTTGGGACGTGGAATGTCACCTCTCTGAAGGGGAAGGAGCCTGAGCTAGTGCGCGAGGTTGAGAGGTTCCGGCTAGATATAGTCGGACTCACCTCGACGCACAGCTTGGACTCTGGAACCAATCTCCTTGAGAGGGGCTGGACTCTCTACCACTCTGGAGTTGCCTCCGGTGAGAGGCGCCGAGCAGGTGTGGGCATACTTACTGCCCCCCGACTTGGAGCCTGTGCGTTGGGGTTTACCCCGGTGGACGAGAGGGTGGCCTCCCTCCGCCTTCGGGTGGGGGGAAGGGTCCTGACTGTTGTTTGTGCGTATGCGCCGAACAGCAGTTTGGAGTATCCACCCTTTTTGGAGTCTCTAGAGGTGGTGCTAGAGGGCATACCTTCTGGGGATTCCCTCGTTTTGCTGGGAGACTTCAATGCCCACGTGGGCAATGACAGTGAGACCTGGAAGGGCGTGATTGGGAGGAATGGCCCCCCCGATCTGAACCCGAGCGGTGTTCTGTTATTGGACTTCTGTGCTCGCCACGGATTGTCCATAACGAACACCATGTTCAAGCATAAGGGTGTTCATATGTGCACTTGGCACCAGGACACCCTAGGCCTCAGTTCGATGATCGACTTTGTGGTTGTGTCGTCGGACTTGCGGCCATATGTCTTGGACACTCGGGTGAAGAGAGGGGCGGAGCTGTCAACTGATCACCACCTGGTGGTGAGTTGGCTTCGATGGTGGGGGAAGATGCCGGTCAGACCTGGTAGGCCCAAACGTGTTGTGAGGGTCTGCTGGGAACGGCTGGCAGAGTCCCCTGTCAGAAGTAGCTTCAACTCCCACCTTCGGCAGAACTTCGACCACGTCCCGAGGGAGGTGGGGGACATTGAGTCCGAATGGGCCATGTTCCGTGCCTCTATTGTTGAGGCGGCTGACCGGAGCTGTGGCCGTAAGGTGGTCGGTGCCTGTCGCGGCGGCAATCCCCAAACCCGTTGGTGGACACCGGCGGTGAGGGATGCCGTCAAGCTGAAGAAGGAGTCCTATAGGACCTTTTTGTCCTGTGGGTCTCTGGAGGCAGCTGATAGGTACCGACAGGCCAAGCGGAATGCGGCTTCGGTTGTTGCTGAGGCAAAAACTCGAGCATGGGAGGAGTTTGGAGAGGCCATGGAGAACGACTTTCGGACGGCTTCGAGGAGATTCTGGTCCACCGTCCGGCGTCTCAGGAAGGGGAAGCAGTACAGTGTCAACACCGTATATGGTGGGGATGGTGCGCTGCTGACCTCGACTCAGGACGTTGTGGGTCGGTGGGGGGAGTACTTCGAAGACCTCCTCAATCCCACTAACATGCCTTCCAATGAGGAAGCAGAGCCTGGGGACTCTGAGGTGGGCTCTCCCATCTCTGGGACTGAAGTCACCGAGGTGGTCAAAAAACTCCTTGGTGGCAGGGCCCCGGGGGTGGATGAGATACGCCCGGAGTTCCTTAAGGCTCTGGATGTTGTAGGACTGTCTTGGTTGACACGTCTCTGCAACATCGCATGGACATCGGGGACAGTGCCTCTGGATTGGCAGACTGGGGTGGTGGTCCCCCTCTTTAAAAAGGGGGACCGGAGGGTGTGTTCCAACTATAGAGGGATCACACTCCTCAGCCTCCCTGGAAAAGTCTATTCGGGGGTTCTGGAGAGGAGGGTCCGTCGGATAGTCGAACCTCGGATTCAGGAGGAACAGTGTGGTTTTCGTCCTGGTCGCGGAACAGTGGACCAGCTCTACAGCCTTAGCAGGGTCCTGGAGGGTGCATGGGAGTTTGCCCAACCAGTCTACATGTGCTTTGTGGACTTGGAAAAGGCGTTCGACCGTGTCCCTCGGGGAGTCCTGTGGGGGGTGCTCCGGGAGTATGGGGTACTGGACCCCCTGATAAGAGCTGTTCAGTCCCTGTACAACCGGTGTCAGAGCTTGGTCCGCATTGCCGGCAGTAAGTCGAGCCCGTTTCCAGTGAGAGTTGGACTCCGCCAGGGCTGCCCTTTGTCACCGATTCTGTTCATAACTTTTATGGACAGAATTTCTAGACGCAGCCAGGGTGTTGAAGGGGTCCGGTTTGGTGGACTCAGGATTGGGTCACTGCTTTTTGCAGATGATGTTGTCCTGTTTGCTTCATCAGGCCGTGATCTTCAGCTCTCTCTGGAGCGGTTCGCAGCTGAGTGTGAAGCGGCTGGGATGAGAATCAGCACCTCCAAATCCGAGACCATGGTCCTCAGCCGGAAAAGGGTGGAGTGCCCTCTCAGGGTTGGGGGCGAGATCCTGCCCCAAGTGGAGGAGTTTAAGTATCTCGGGGTCTTGTTCACGAGTGAGGGAAGAATGGATCGTGAGATCGACAGGCGGATCGGTGCGGCATCCGCAGTGATGCGGGCTCTGCATCGGTCTGTCGTGGTGAAAAAAGAGCTGAGCCGTAAGGCAAAGCTCTCAATTTACCAGTCGATCTACGTTCCTACCCTCACCTATGGTCATGAGCTATGGGTAGTGACCGAAAGAACGAGATCGCGAATACAAGCGGCTGAAATGAGTTTCCTCCGCAGGGTGTCTGGGCTTTCCCTTAAAGATAGGGTGAGAAGCTCAGTCATCCGGGAGGGGCTCAGAGTAGAGCCGCTGCTCCTCCGCATCGAAAGGAGTCAGATGAGGTGGCTCGGGCATCTGATCAGGATGCCTCCTGGACGCCTCCCTGGTGAGGTGTTCCGGGCACGTCCAACCGGGAGGAGGCCCCGGGGAAGACCCAGGACACGCTGGAGGGACTATGTCTCCCGGCTGGCCTGGGAACGCCTTGGGATTCTCCCGGAAGAGCTGGAAGAAGTGGCCGGGGAGAGGGAAGTCTGGGCTTCTCTCCTTAAGCTGCTACCCCCGCGACCCGACCTCGGATAAGCGGAAGAGGATGGATGGATGGATGGCGTCACTATTGTAGATGGCACTGGAATTTTGTGAGTGCTTCATGAAGAAGCTACAAGTTTCAAATGAGCTCACCAACTTTATAAACCCAGAGGAACCTCTAAGTAGACTCAAACTGAAATTGTTAGCTGCATCTGAACATACAGATAACACATCTTAGAAGCACTTTACTGATAAATTAGCTTAGATTAGATAAACTTTATTATTCCCTTGGTGACATTCAGATGCATACAGCAGCAGAAACATAAAAACAAGAATACATACAATGCACTCAGCCAATCAGTCAATAAATCAATCAATCGACTGATAAATAAATAAAAATAAACTTAACAAACACATCAGTACAGTGTCAGATGAATCATTCTAATCCTTAGATAAAGTAGGCGTGAGGTTGTTTTAGTGTGGCATAAATATCGAGTATACGTTTAGTCTCTGAGGCATAAAGTGTCATCATGCCATCCTTCATGCATTACTATACAAGAAAAGTTGCCTTTTTTATTTTTATTATTTTTAGTAACTTCAATGTCTTGGTCACTTTGATTTCATGGAGCAGGAGAAGTGAGATGCTGTGACTGAGGCCCATGCAAGATGTTGCACTGCCAAAAACTGGAAAGGGGCAGAGGGGCATGCAGACGCTTAGCATGTAATTAGAGCTACTGCTGGATTCTGGCACATTAAGGCACATTATTTGTGTTGTCTGGTGATAAATTAATAATTTAATTTATTAGTGAATTGAATCAAATGCATGTTAGGCCGTGCCGTCCTTATATGCTAACTCTCGGTCATCCAACTCCGCCCACCTCTGACCCCACCTCATCACGTGTCGGGTGTACTTGAAGTATTTGCATCAGTGTGCACCACTGCAGGTGTTTCATCATTTTGACGTCAGGAATGGCTGTTGAACAAACAAACAAAATGAAAAATAATTCAAATATGTGCAAATTGAAGTAACCGTTCTGAAGGTAAAACTGAAAACATTATTGGTAGTTGAAGTTGCTCAGAACGTTTCTCTATTTTAATATAAGTATTCCCAAAATCTCTATATACAATCCAACGTCTGCCTGTATGTCTATCTGCTTTTCATGAGAGAACTACTTAACGGATTTAGTTTGGGCTTTTTTCTATAATTTGCTTGAACATTGCGGTTGATTTTGCGACTCTTCTCATCGCGCTAAGTATCATAGCTTACTTGCAGTACCGATTTATTTGCGCACCTCCTCACTCATGTGCCAGCCTCGGGGCGTATCTTACCTCCACTTCAGTAGCAAATGAGAGAACTACTTAATGGATTTAGATCAGGCTTTTTTTCTAGAATTTGCTTGAACATTCTGGATTTTCTCTCATTGCGCTAAGAATCATAGTTCGCTTGCAGGAATGATATATTCAGGCTAATCTGAGGTAGAGGATGGGGGAAGCGTGACATCAGGATTAGGGAGCCAGGCAGGACCCTCCTCACTGTCCTGTTTCACTTCTACGCGGACGAAGCCACAGGGGACGGCTAGTCGGTTATAAATGGGAGATTTTGAAATTTCAAAAACGTGTTAAGAGTGCTGTATTGAAGATATTGCAAAGAAACTTGAACTGTCTCGACAAACATTTCAACAAAATTACCGGGAGACGAGTTGCTCCAAGCAGCAAGACAAATGGAGAGACAGACATGGCTGTCGCAGTAGGTGCTTTTGTCATTATTTTACATTTACATTTGTTTAGCAGACACTTTTATCCAAAGCAATTATTTGTAAACACAGCTAAAACTGCCATAAAAATTTACAATTGTAGGCGTATTTCTAAATTGTTACTGCAGGCAGAATCCGATTTGTTCAACGTGACACAACAAGTCTGCTCTGCTCTGGCCTTCTATTTTAGAGTTGACCACTAGGCTATGCATCCACATCATTATATTTGTTACAATTATTATAATTATTATTGTTCTTTATGTATTGCACTGCTTCCACCAGTTAAATGTTCACACTTTTTCCAATTTAAGGACCCAAAGCCTTAGACTTGCATTACTGGGCAGGTAGGCACACCAGCTGGGCGTGTGCTCTTCCTTAAATTACTTATCTGTATTATGGAGGTATTTATTGATATTTTTCTTGTTTTATTTATTTCTTATGTTTTTGTATTTTAGTTTACTTTTTTATTCTGTGTAATTTGTTCTTTACTTTTTAAAGCAGTACATGTTTTGTATGAAAATGAGCAATAGAAATAAACATCATTGTTAGTTAAAAAACCTGCTCACATAATATGTTCTGAATGTACAATGTGACAAGCTGAGGGAATTCTTTCATTATTGTAGCTGCTTTTATTATGTTAACACTTTGCAGGATTCACATAATTTGATACTGTGCTACCACCAGGTGAAAAGCAAATGTTACACTTTGCTTTATTTTTGAACGTATGGGGAATTGGGTGTATGCGTTATTTTAGAGGCAAAAAGTACAATAAGTGCAGACAGATTAGCTAACTCAGTAACATTCGCTGCAAGTACGCAAAGGAGAGAAAAAGAAAATTAATTTTAAAAGTATGTTGATTTGCTGGAAAGATTATCCTTGGTAAAATAATTAATTTTAGCTGCCGCCTTTTGCTGTGTAGTGAAGCTTGACTATGATGTCTGATTTAATTCAAATTGTTCCTTTAATGTTATATTGCCTTTTCTTGTACTGATGTTATTAGTGATGTAATAAGCATGGCGTAGAATTCTGTTCATTCCTTCTTTCTGACCCAAAGCCCCCAGTTTGCAAAATATTTGCATATGAGTCCCCAAAAGACCAAAAAGCTAAGCATTTCCTAACTTAACTCCCACTTGCCAAAAACTTATTTATGAACTCCAGTAAGCTGAGAATTAGATTTTCAACTCAAATTCAGTCAAGTGATTGGTTATAAACCCCAATAGGTGACATAATAACAAGGAAAGACAAGCCAGACAGGATTGGTGTGTCAAGAGGTCACCATGTTTTTAAATTTTTTTTAACCTTATAAATAACTATAAAACAAGTTAGAAAATATAAGCAGGGTGTAACATTCAGATGTATCTGAGGGATCTGCAGGCATCTGTAGCCCTCCATGGACTGAGTTCAGTAGGTGGGTTCTAGAACCTTCTTGGTCCATTTCAGAGTTGTGGTGGGCCAAAGGTCATCTCATCGGACTTGGGCAAAAAGCTGAAAACAGGCCAGGCCTGGACTGGACTCTAGTCAATCACAAGGACCACTCTCTCACACACACTGACAATTTTCAGTTGACTATTAACATAACACTAAATAAAAAAATAAAAACCTTGGTAATTAATTTCTTCTTTACTTGAGCATGGCTAGCAGTAGTAATTTTCATAAAATTGGACCCACAAAACTTTTCAGCTTTGACTAATATTAGGGAAAAACAGAAGCGAAAGGCAAACTTTATTACAGCAACTGACCATTATGGACATCGGGCGATTGTGGCACTCTGATGGTAAATTACAGGGTGACCAGATTTTCAGAGTCAAAAAAAAGTTGCACGTATGCCAACACATATAAAGCCCATCTTCATTTGTTTAATGGCTGCTATAGCTCATCATGATCATCACTAACATCACTGAGGGATCAGGGTACAGGAAAAAACAAACAAGCAACAAATGAACGTACAGTATATGACTCTGGAAATAAGTGGCAGTGCCCTCTGCTCCTTGGTCATCCTGGCAATGCTGTTCAAATTTAACACAAGTTCTTAGTTAAGCTTTCCCTATCGGAGTTTTGACCACTGTGGTCATCCGACTGAAGGACAGGCTGATACAATAACAAATGCTGGGGTGTCTCCGTTTACTGGAAAAGATAACAAAAACAATATGTAATGGCACTCAAAATGGAGAAACAAAAAGGCTGCCCCATAATACTCGGGCAAGTTAAAATAACAAAACAAGAATTTATGAGCAGGCTGTGGAGCTCCTCTCCTTAGGTCAATTGAACCAGAAGTGAATCTTCCTTCCAGGCAGTCTCTCTTTTATAGCACGGGGCCTGGAAGGGGCGGAATCAGTTGCCCTCACTGGGTGGTTTTTGTGCCCAGTTTCTCTGTAGTGGAGGAAAAAGAAGACAAGGCAGGTAGCAGCTGCGCCCCTTCTTGGCTTGGGGTGGTAGCTAATGCCTGGGAAGAACTCAGAGGGTGACCCTCTGACATGAACACATGACACCATGATTTTATACGTTTGTTATATCGAACCAGGATCAGGGGTATAGGAGGGGCATTCTTCGCATTTTGTAACCGATGTTCTATAAATAGGGTGAGGATGTTTGTTTCGGTGTGTGGTGTTGTGGATCCACAGCTCCCATCAGGAAGGCCAGTTTTAAATAAATAATCACTGCACTCGCGGCTTAGCGAGGGGGCGTGGTGGTTGTGTGGCTGAAGCAGTTCCCAGGATGATTTGTGATGTGGGCATTTCTCACCTAAGTACACAGGAGAGAAATTGTCCGCATCCATGATTGTGTTCAGGGCTGCTGATTTGCCACAGCTGCCACATCAATCAATCAATCCTCTTCGTCCCTTGTGGGGCATAAGGCTTCAATGAGCTCCCTCCATCGCATGCAGTCCTTTGCAGCATGTTGTGCTTCTCCCCATGACAGGTTCATCTTTTGAAGCTCCTGTACCACCATTCTATGCCAGGTGTTTTTGGGTCTTCCAGTTTTTCTTTTTGCAGGTGGTGTCCATCTTAAGGCAACTCTTGGGATGTGTTTTTGCTCCATCCTTAACACATGTCCAAGCCATCTTAAGCGTCTTAATGTAAAGTCCTTGGTGATGCATTGACTGCTTGTTTTCTTGTATAATTGTTGGTTTGATATTTTGTTCGGCAAAAAGATCTGGCAGATTCGTTTGAGACAGCTAATAGAAGCATGAGGCAGCTAAGAGAAAAAGAATAAAAAGTGAGGAAAAAAGAGGAAAAGAGAAAGAAAAGGAAGAACGGAGCCCCAACGTGAGCGCCGTGGCCGTTGGGTGAAGAGCCAAGTCTCGGTTTGGGGGAGTGCAACCAAAGCCAGGGATCGGACAGCCTCCAGTCCAGTTGAGTGGTTGAGATGGTCAGCTGCTGAAAGGGCTCAGATGGGAGAAGCAGGAGAGCCGCCAGGTAAATAGAAGACACCGGGCTTTGGATTTTCAAAGGGACTGCTTCCAGCGTTGTTTTAACCTCGTCGTTTTGAAGGATTATTCTATGTTTTTTTTTTTTTTACCTCCACCTTTCACCCATTTTATTGGATTATTTTTTTGAGGATTTTTAAATCACTGCACTATTTATTTGGACACTTTGTTTTTGTTTGCTGTTTTTAAATAAAAACACTTTGCACTTTTGCACCATCCCTTTGCTCCATTGTTGTGCCTCACTGCAGAGCTCATCGGTAACATTACCGACAGTGACGGGTTCAAGGGCTCCCGGAAGTAAGATTGGAGCATGCAGCGAACTCACATCATCGCATTGAGGGGCAATGTTTGGGCAGCCTG
The DNA here is from genome assembly GCA_026402145.1 of Polypterus bichir lapradei. Taxonomy (NCBI): domain Eukaryota; kingdom Metazoa; phylum Chordata; class Cladistia; order Polypteriformes; family Polypteridae; genus Polypterus; species Polypterus bichir. The sequence continues at coordinate 24,552,418 of JANRMT010062814.1, read as the reverse complement.
TTAAAAATGGCGCATTTTGATTTTCATTATTGGGATGTATAGCCTGAAAATCCGAACTGTACTTCTTAACCACACATCTAGCCACCCTAGTAAATTAAAGTGATAATAATCGTCATATAATCATTATAATGTGTAGATAAAGGAGCTGTGAGCTTGGCTTAGTGTAAGATAGCACTAACTAAATGTTTATTTGCTCTGTGCTCCATGGCTTACACGCCAACGGCTACTTCATTCATATGTAGATAACCCTTTGGTTTTTCTGCTTGCATTTTATACTTTTGCAATTAGTAATTTGTTTAACTCACTGTGACGATGCGGGTTCGTTGCATGCTCCCATCTTCTGTCTGGGAGCCCTTGAACCCGTCACCATCGGTAATGTTACCAATGAGCTAAGCAGCAAGGCAACAACATAGCAAGGGGATGGTGTACAAAAGTGCCAAGTGCTTTTATTAAAAAAAATAATCAAAACAACGTTCAAATAAATAGTGCAGTGCCTTCCAAACAGTCTTTAAATAAATAATTCAATAAAACCAGAAGTGAAAATGTGGAGGTTAAAAGCAATAGAAAAAAGTCTTCTTAAAAACAACGAGGTTAAAATACAGCAGGAAGCATTCTTGTAAAAAACAACAAGCCCGGTGCCTTTTCACCTGCGGCTCCAATGCTTCCCCCGTCTGGGCTTCTCAATAGGGGAGTCGCTCTACATGCAGCTGGCCTTCTCTCTGCTCGCAAACTGGTCGGTCGCCTTTCCGATCCCTGGCTCTGGTAGGCACCACCGAACAGCGACTTGGGATTCCCCAACGACCAGGGCTCTCACGCTGGGGACACCATGTCCCAAGTCCTGACTCCCACTGCCTTCCGCGGCCTTATGCAGAGAGTCATCCGCCTTCTGGTCACTCCCACCCTTCATAACAAACTCTGCGGGAGCGGCCACCACGACTTCTCCCCTGGATGTCGGCCCAAAACCCAGGCTCCCTGCTCAGCTTCCGCGAGCCTGCCCTCGCTCGCTCGTTCTCCCGCACCGACTTTCTCTCTCTCCCCACTGCTTCCTGCTTTCCTCCTGCAACCTCCTGTCTCTTCTTTCTTATTTTTTTTTCTGCCCTCCTAGCCGACTCGCGCTTCTATATATCAAGAGGGCATGGCAGCTGTGTCAAATCAGCAGCCCCAGGAACAATCACGGATGCGGACGGTCTCTCACCTCTGCACTTAGGTGAGAAACGCCCACATCGTGAATCGCCCTGAGAACTGCTTCAGCCACACAACCACCTTCGCCCCCTCACCAAGCCACGAGCGTGGTGATTTATTTTAAAAGCGGCCCTTTGACAGGAGCTGTGGACCCGCTATACCACACTTACCTGTTACTAATTAAAGCATCAGGGGGAAGAGGAAGATGCATGCTGTAGTTTCTGTGTGCGCCTCACTGGACTTGCTGATAAGTGAATTCCCTTCCGGCGTCTGCGAAAGGCAGCCAGCAGTGAAAGCGACTTCCTATCTGCGCAAGCAGTCTGCTGGTGTTTCATTAACTTGTGTTGAGGATCTGTTTGCCGTCAGTAGTGAAAACAAGGAAAATACACAAAATGTACAAGTTGGTGTAGCCACTCTAAAGGTTGAACTGAAAGAGTGGAGTAATTTGTAGCTGAAGATGCACATAATGTTTCTCCACTTTAAGACAGACAAGTTCAGAAATCCGTCGGTGCTTTTCAATGGAAGATTTGGAAAGTTTGCAGATGGGAACAGTACAACCAATTCATGATATCTCAACAAAAACAGAAGTGTCTCAACAGTGCCACATGTCAATAAAACCTACCAGGGACAGGCTAGTTGTTTTAAAAAGACAGATGGACTGACATAGATATCAAAATAGGTGCTTTGTGTATTATATGGGAACACACCTAAAATAAAAACAAAAAAGACTAAAATAGAGTCATGCAATACCGATATCTTGACTTGATTCTATGTTATTTATTATGCCGTTTGTCTTTGAACCCGTTGTCTTCAGCAGCAGAGTTCTCCATTTTCGTTCTCACTTTGATTTGTTTCTATTCAGTACAGATTTGTTTCTTTTACTGTATCTTGATGTTATTTTCTCTTTTCTTTCAACACTGTTTTTGGACGTCACAGGGTCACATTTGCCACTACCTTCTAACAACATTTATCTTCCACTATAAATATGATCGTAGCCGGTATGGTTGTTATCTTTCCAGAACTTTTGTGGTTAGTGTTTTAATCCAATAGACCTACCATCCGATTTTTTGATCCATTTTCTGTTCTCAACCTCCATGTTTGCTTTTCCCTTTGAAAGGAATATTTCACTCAAAAGTGATGTTTTTGTTAAATGTTAGTTAGCCCATGTGGTGACTGAAAAAAAATCTCATGTTTTCCTGGAGAATAGAGATAACACATTTTCTAAAAGATTGGGCATCTATGGAGACCAACAGTGGACCACCGCAAACAAAAAAATGTTCATGGAAAAAGTCCCTCGTTACTCGTGTCACATAATCCACACGTCAGCTCATCTAGTCGTATGCCATCAATATGTAAAATGCATGTCTTTATTGCTAAAAAAAAATTATGAAATAAAAACTTCTAGGAAAATGGAATTAGTGCATGCAGAGGAAACATTTTTACATGGGACTGAGCTTTTTTGAATTGAAGACCTGCCTATCCCCCTCATTTATTGGTCAACAGTCCTGTCTTTGGGTCATTGCCCTCTCATCCTTGTTATCCTCTCTTATTCTTTCCCTTGAACTCCCAATAATCCTTAAGCAGTTAGATGGGCCATCCTCGAAAGTCACTTATGAGCTGATGCCATGTTGTGGCTGTGCTGTATTTTTTTAACTCATTAACAGCGAGTGTAGTGCCAGAGGTGGAAATCACAGTGAGGTCCTGAGTCTTCTTATAGGTTGTGGTCTTCAAGGCCAAGGACAGAAAATGAAGACAGTTAATCAATCCACAATGTCACCCTTAAACTAGATCCTCTTGAGAGGTACATAATGTTCACAGATTTGACAGTGAAAATTAAGCTTTAGCTCCTAATAAGCCATGACTTTGTATAACCAACTCTACATGTAGAATTTGAAGTATGTTAGTCAGCAAACAAAGATCTCAGTTTATGAAACTCTTGTCATTTCCATTTTGCTCTATGCAGAAACTTGGACACTAAAACAAGAAGACATGAGTTTTTGAAATGGCAATGCTTAGATGAGTCCTAGGTGTATCTAGAAGAGACTGTTTACAGAATGAAAACATCAGGCGCTCACTTGGAATCCAGTTTGATGTAATATTTAAGAATCAGAAGAGAAGGGTGATGTACTTTGTAGATGTAGTATGTATGGCAACAGACAGAATTCCTCATATTCTGTAATATGGTCATATCCATGGAAAAAGACCTACAGGAAGACCAAAGAAGCATTGGCTGGATAACATCAGAGACGACTGTAAAGTAATGGATTTGTCTAAAGTGGAAGCTGAACAACTGCTACAGGATAGACAACAAAGGAGTATCTCCGTGGATCCGCTGTCAGAGTGTACACTTGTATTGCAGTAGACACAAAGGAGAACAAAAGGAGTCTCTAAACACCAACAGTCTGAATCCCAGTCTGCCAATATGGCTTCATACCCCAGTATACCAGCTATTAAATTCTGAACATCAATTTATTGTGCAGCTAGGAAAGACACGCCACACAGGCAAATATGACAGAATCAAAAGATAAGCTGGATAATCATGGGTAAAGCAAAATCTAAACTGTTATATTAGCTAGACGTAGCATGTTAATTCCAAGCAAATGCCGAAATCAAAGTCCAAAAGCAGACCGTTATGCTTGGACACATGAACACAGTCACATACTTGTACATTTTATTTTTCTTTTGAGAATCTGCAAACATGGGCAATCATAAGGTCATTTATAGCCCTTGACTTGTGATGTGGCCCATGAAATTGACCCCGGACGTCGATCTTAGCAGTTACATGGAACATGGGTGGGAGAGAGAGACAGAACCCAGCTGACATCACCCAAGAACGGCTCCACTTATAGCTTGTTACTCCTTTAGCTCAGGCTGACAAGGAGGCTGATTTGGAGGGCTCTTAGAATCCAAATGTTGCAGTTTTTCAGCTGACCACCTGCAGGTCACCACAGTACAAATCTACAAACTAAGAAGGCTTCTGGTGAGTAAATTAACCCATAGCAGAATAAGTGGTGGAGTGTGGTGTTGGTGCACAATAAAATAGAGGCTGGGTGATAGAGAGAACCCAGATGACATCCCCCAAGAAACACTCCATTTGTACACGAAGATAAGGGACTTATTCTTTAACTTAGGTTGACAAGGTTCACGGCTGGTTGCTGGCCACCGTCTGTTACCACAGTCATTTATGAACTGAGCAGGTTTGGTGTTTGTGTGTGTGTGTGAAACTAGGACACGACAAACAGCATAGTTGGCAGGATTTGGACTGTGGAGAGAGTGGAGTGTGGTGCAGGTGTGGATCTGTGTGATAGAGTGGGGACAGGGAGAAAGAGAGAGAGATCATAGCTGGCATTACCCAGAGAGCACTCCATTTACAGCCTGTCCTTGCAGTGGGAGATAAGGGAGTTACTACTGACAAGGTGGCTGATTTTGAGGGCTGGTAGAATTCAGAGGTTGCAGGTTGGCAGTTGACCACCTAGAGTTCATCTCTCCTGCCGTGGAAGAGACAAGTGATTTTTTCTTTTTTTTTTTTACAAAAGGAAACCAAAACAAAAAATAAACTTAGCTACCAAATCCTAATTATAGACTATAGGAATGGCAAAGAGGTCAAACAGGTTGTAATCACACATTAGATAACAAAAGGAGCCCTCAGCCAACCTTTCATCCTGCCACACCGATTACTCGCAGGTCACAACCCATGAAGCCACATCCCTAGAAACAGGGAATGAGGAGCTAACGATGTCTCTCAAATAGTGGTCAAGACATTATAATTTATAAAATAATATAATAAATATAATATATTCACCCGTTAAGTCTAAGACCCAAAAGATCTTATCTTTAGATGCAGAAAAAACATTTTATATAGTTGAATGGGACTACCTGTTCACCACATTGCACAAATCTGAGTTTCCAACCATCCATTTTCTTCTGCTTATCCGAGGTTGGGTCGCGGGGGCAGCAGCTTGAGCAGAGAGGCCCAGACTTCCTTCTCCCCGGCCACTTCTTCTTGCTCTTCTGGGGGAATCCTGAGGCATTCCCAGGCCAGCCGAGAGACATAGTCCCTCCAGCGTGTCCTGGGTCTTCCCCGGGGCCTCCTCCCGGTTGGACATCTCGCCAGGGAGGTGTCCAGGAGGCATCCTGATCAGATGCCTGAGCCACCTCATCTGACTCCTCTCGATGCGGATGCTCTACTCTGAGCCCCTCCCGGATGACTGAGCTTCTCACCCTATCTTTAAGGGAAAGCCCAGACACCCTGCGGAGTAAACTCATTTCAGCCGCTTGTATTCGCGATCTCGTTCTTTCGGTCATTACCCATAGCTCATGACCATAGGTGAGGGTAGGAACGTAGATCGACTGGTAAACTGAGAGCTTTGCCTTACGGCTCAGCTTCTTTTTCACCACGACACACCAATGCAGAGCCCGCATCCGCCTGTCGATCTCACGCTCCATTTTTTCCTCACTCGTGAACAAGACCCCGAGATATTTGAACTCCTCCACTTGGGGCAGGATCTCGCTTCCAACCCTGAGAGGGCACTCCACCCTTTTCCGGCTGAGGACCATGGTCTCGGATTTGAAGGTGCTGATTCCCATCCCAGCCGTTTCACATTCAGCTGCGAACCGATTCAAATTTGAGTTTGGCCCAAATATATATGCATGTATTAAACTACTTTATACTGGTCCAGAAGCCTCAGTTTGTATTAACAACATTATTTCAGACTACTTTAGACTAGAATGTGCTGCTCGACAAGGATGCCCCTTATCACCTCTGCTCTTTGCAATCACCGTTGAACCATTGGCTGTATACTTTTGAAATTCATCGGCGATAAAGGGAATTCTCAGAGAAGGACTTGAACATAAAATATCATATATCCAGATGATTTGGCACTGTATATATCTGACCCAAAAAATTCTGTGCCAGCAGTCCTAAAAGCATTAGCACATTTTCTGGGCTCAAAATCAATTTGAATAAAAGTATACTCTTTTCAGTGAATTCTCTAGCACACAATATCAGACTGGACACTTTCCCATTTATTTTAGCAGATCAGTTTAAATAACTAGGCGTAAACATCACAAGTAAATATAAAGCTCTTTTTCAACAAAATTTTGCTGTCTGCCTTCAAAAAATTAAACAAGACGTAAATAGATGGTCTACCCTCCATCTTATATTAGCAGGGAGAATCAACATTGTTAAGATTCTTCCCGAGCTCCTTTTCCTATTTCAAAGCATTCATATATATATATATATTTTTTTTTTTAAGAAATTGGAATTCAAAGCATCCACTCATCTGAAGGGTAACTTTATAACAACCTAAAGCAGAAGGGGGCATGGCACTACCCAACTTTCAATTTTATTACAGGGTGGGAAATAAACAAGTTATGAAAACCTGGACATCGACATAAATTGATGAATATGCACAAGCATGGTCTGAAATAGAATTAACATCTTGCAGTACTTCTTTATATTCCCTGCTCTGTGCCACAATTAACACAAATTACTATCAATACACTAATAATCCAATTGCCCTTCATTCTCTCAGAATATGGAACCAATGTAAGAAGCACTTTAAGCCAGAGAAACTTTTATCTGTTGCACCTCTATCTGACAAAATCCTTTCTCCACCCTCTCAAACCTCCATCCATCCATTATCCAACCCACTATATCCTAACTACAGGGTCACGGGGTCTGCTGGAGCCAATCCCAGCCAACACAGGGCACAAGGCAGGAAACAAACCCTGGGCAGGGCACGCACACACACCAATGCACCTAACCTGAATGTCTTTGGACTGTGGGAGGAAACCGGAGCACCCGGGGGAAACCCACGCAGACAACATGCAAACTCCATGCAGGGAGGACCCGGGAAGTGAACCCGGGTGTCCTAACTGCGAGGCAGCAGTGTTACCCACTGCGCCACCCTGTCAACCCTGTACACAGTATTTAATGTCTGGAATTAAAATACTTATAGACTTGTAACTTGTGCATAGATAATGCCTTTGCATCCTATGAACAATTACGCTTCAAATTCAACTTGTCATTAACACAATTCTTTCATTACTTTCAAGCGTGCAACTTTGCTAAATTGAACCTGCCCAGTTTTCTCACCTCCCAACTTGTTCTATTCCAGAAGAATTATTGATCAGTCTTGAAGACTCACATACCACTCTGAAATGTATACAAATATTGTAAAGTCCCTTCCTATCAAAGACCTCTGAGTACATTGGGGAAAGGATCTGTCACTTAATATTTCAGAGCTCCTGCCTCACTGCGCCACATGTTCTGGGCATGCACCAAATTAGCAATATTTTGGACAAAAATCTTTGAGTCTCGCAGTCACTCCTAATCCAATAACAGCTGTGTTGGGTGGACTCCCAGATGGCCTTAAAGTGGAGAAGAACAAATAAGCTGTAAATGTCTTTACTACACTACTAGCACGTAGATTAATCTTGCTCAACTGGAAGAATCCCACCCCACCACTCTCAGTCAGTGGGTAGCCAATGTTCCAAACTAGTTGAAATTGGAAAAAATCAAATTCTCACTTAGAGGATCTTTTCAAAACTTTTTTTTAAACATAGCAGGACCTTTAACAATAACATTTTACAATAAGCTTCCACTTCAGGGAAAAATATATTCTTCCTTTCTTGTTCCTTTTATAGAGTAGCTCTGGATGGTGTCTCTCCTTTCTTTCTATTGGGTGGGGGTTGAATTTTGCTTTGTTAAGTTTGACCTAATAGTATGGAATTAAAATTAAATCAGTAAAAAAAAATACAAAATAAAATCACACAAACCTAATCATGAAATCACCACTGTTGAAACTGAGAAGGCTTGTAGTGTGTATGTGTGTGGGAACCAATGACACAACAATTGGCGTAGTCGGCAGGACTTGCACTGTGATGGGAATAAAGTGTGGTGTCAGTACAAAGCTGCACAGTAGAATGTGGGCTGGGACAGAGAGCCCTGCTGACATCGTCCAGGAAATCCTCTGTGCCTGGAGATAAGGGCGTTACTAGTTTTGCTCATGGTGACAAGAAGGCTGATTTAGAGTGACGTTAGAATCCAGAGGTCTCATGTTTGTGGTTGGCCATAGGCAGTTACCACAATAGAAATTCCAAACTGAGAGGGCTCATGGTGTGTGTTTGAGCCCATGACAGAACAATATGCAAGATTTAAATCATTTAATATCTGTAAGAAAAACAGGAAAGGATTAATTGAGGTGTAAAGTAACATTGCAGCCACCATTACTCATCATACAGTACTCGTCATTGATCATTAAATGTGGGTCTGAAAGCACTGCCATCCAATCATTACCTGCTGAGCTTGGTGACCTCAAGTCATTAACTACTCAGCTCAGAATGCAGCATGATGGGAATTTCATTTTTTTTTTTTTTGTTTCTATGCCGCTTTCCACAACTGAAAGTGCTGAACTGCCATACTGTACATTCTAATGAATACATAATAGCCTAATTCAGAATTAAAGTCATAATTCAACTGTGTGAATCAGGTCATTAACTAACAGATCATTAAGTAGAATTCCCTTCAAAAAAAAAAAAAAAATAAGTAAATGGCAAGCCTTTTACGAATACTTAACCCTGTGGAGTAAATGATTTCTTTTAAGCATGTATGTCAGACATTTTACTTTCAGCCCTCAGGAGCTCCAGAATACTAAAGAAATTCTAAAAGAGAATGAGGTCAGATCATTAATGCCAGTTATCTTTGTAAAGTAAATACCCTCCTTGTATGATCAGTTTACATCCATGACACAAGGGAATAGGTAGCTTCCGTTTGAGAGAAAAAGGCCTGCAAGCCAAAGTCGTCGGTGGCAGACCACGGTTCAACTACTAATCAAGTGGACGACCCTGACCAGTTCTGAAGGTGATGCCCTGTAAGCCCTTCAGATGTGATATTAACAACCGTCATCCATTTGATTTCATGACAGGCAGCTGAGTTTCCCATAAATGAACAGAATTGTTGGGTTCAGCCCTAAAGAAGAAATGCATATTAATATTAGTACTAGGATAAATGTTGTGCAGCTATGACATTAACATTTCATTCATTTATTCATTCATTCATTCATTCTACTGAAAGAGGAGGTCTTGTCCTGTCCATAGATCTTCAAATAATTTATTATAGGATGTTGATATTTTCATGTGTTATGTCCCAGTCAATAGGAACTTAAATGCATAAAACATGCTTACGCTTGGAAACCCGCGTAAGTCATTTCTTGTGCAAAAGTCTGCACTTATAAGAGTTTGACTTAACGTTATGATAAATTTCAGTTGTCTGTAAGTCCTACGTAGACGTTTTGGCGTTGGCATTTTAGTATCTCCAGACGGCAAGACAGTGAAATGAACAGAAAATCTTGATTCGTGGCGCACTTCAATGACACGTCACTCACATTACGATATTCTTGCACTAATGATATCACTGTTAACTGACATGCTCTCTCAGTACAGCGATCTTCAGTGTTGGTAACAACCTTTAATGCATACGCTTAATGTCAGTTGCTTTTAGAGTGTAGCCAATCTATTTTATCTGTAAAAAGGGTGTGCCACTAATAATGGCAGAATTTGCTAGAGAGTCTCACCAACAGCAGGCTATCAGGGTTTGCAATGATTTTTTTTTTTTGGTTGATAATGATGACTGACTTAAGCTAGTTTAAACTTCCTAGAGCTGGCCTCTTGGAGTTGTGTACTGAAATGGAGGCTGAATGTAGCTGAAGCTGAAATCTTGAGGACCGTTAAAAAGAATCAGGATGAGATATTGGGACAGCTCAGATATTAGCTAATGTAAAACAATCAGTCACAAAACACGAAAAAAGGTTTGGGGCAGCCACCCGTATATTGTCCCTGGCTGTAAAAAAATTGGTGAGGAAGGCAGGCTCTATTGTAGGCACGGAGCTGGACAGTTTGACATCCGTGGCAGAGCGACGGGCGCTGAGCAGGCTCCTGTCAATCATGGAGAATCCACTGCATCCACTGAACAGGATCATCTCCAGACAGAGGAGCAGCTTCAGTGACAGACTGCTGTCACCGTCCTGCTCACTGACAGACTGAGGAGATCATTCCTCCCCCACACTATGCGACTCTTCAATTCCACCCGGGGGAGTAAACGTTAACATTATACAAAGTTATTGTCTGTTTTACCTGCATTTTTATCACACTTTAATATTGTTTTTTATCAATATGCTGCTGCTGGAGTATGTGAATTTCCCCTTGGGATTAATAAAGTATCTATCTATCTATCTATCTATCTATCTATCTA
>JANRMT010062814.1:24517815-24541583 GCA_026402145.1 Polypterus bichir lapradei | reverse complement strand
TATCTATCTATCTATCTATCTATCTATCTATCTATCTATCTATCTATCTATCTATCTATCTATCTAAAAGGGTTTGAAAATATGCACTGATGTGCATACGTTGGAGTTTCAGACTGAACTGACTGTGAGTGGTGAAAAAATGATGGCTTTAAAAACCAAAACCGTAAGTTATATAATCTTATGGCCGGAACCAGAAGTGATGTTTTCTAGGCGCCGGAACCAGAAGTGACATCAGTCTTGGTGCCGGAACCGTAAGTGACGTCTTCAATGTTGAATCAGATAGGTATTCCAGTATTTGGCCTGCAGAGACGGCAGAAGTAGATTTAGTGCACCCTACCAACCCCTGGCCTGGCGGGTAATTACCTTCACTTGGTCCACTCAGCTTTCTCCTAATCGCACGTGTGTGACACTAAACAAATGGACTTGATGGACTGAACGGTCTCCTCTCAGTTGGCAAATTTCTTATGTTTCACATAGTTTTAAGTATTCAAGAGATGGCAATGATAGATTGGTCATCTAGATTTCGAGTGTTCTGTTTTGTGCATTGTACTTTTTAACACCCATTGCACTCCCAACCTGCCTAGACATGGGTCTCTCTCTGAATTGCCTTTCTGAAAATGTCTTCCATTTTTTTTTTTCCCTACAAGGGTTTTTTTTTTTTTGCATTCTTAGGGAGTCAAGGCTGGGAGGCCGTCACAAAACAGGGCCTGGTATTAAAGCTCATTGCAGCACTCCTTGTTTGATTTTGGGCTGTACAAAAATGAAATTGCTGCTGTTGTTTCATTTTCAATGTTCTCCCTTGGTTTGTAGAAAAGATGTCACTCAAGAAAGTGTCCAAATGTATATGGTGATTAGCAAATACAGGGCTACTGGTGGGAGATGATGAGGAGTGGCTAAACACACATGGTTCTTCAATGGCACTTTATGATTCTTTAGTGGGTGGTGTAGTTCCAAATGCAAAATTTGCTTGACAACGCATTTCATTCTGGGAAGGGATCTTTGCTTATGAAGTTGGCTCCTTGTGCTTTGAAAAACTTGCTAATATGCAGAAAGAAATAGAAATCTTTAATGTCTGATAGGATACCTAGCAGGACACCAACAGATTAAGTGAGCCAGTGTTTTACCGTATGCAGCAAGAGTCCTTTAAAGATTATGACCTATTAGTTTTTCACAAATCTGTTATCATGTTTTCATGGTTATTTAATGTACAACCCCAAATCAGAAAAAGTTGGGACAGTGTGGAAAATGTGAATAAAAAAAGAAAAAAGCAAGTTATAAATTCTCCTCAAATTTTATTTCATTGCAGACAGTATGAACACAAAATAATTCATGCTTTTTTTTGTCAACATCATTTGATTTGTAAATAAATATCCATTCTTGCCATTCAGGCTTGCAACACATTTCAAAAAAAGTTGGCACAGTACAGCATTTACCACTTTGTACAGTTCCCCTGTCTTTTAACAACACTTAAAAGACGTTTAGGCATTGAAGAAATCAAGTGACTAAGTGTTGCAGGTGTTAGTTTGTCCCATTCTTCCTACAAACAACGTTTTAGGTGCGCAACAGTACGGGGTCTTTGTTGACGCATTTTTCATTTCAAAATGCGCCAAACATTCTCTATAGGAGACAAATCAGGGCTGCAGGCAGGCCAGTCAAGCATCCGCAGCCTCTTCTTACACAGCCATGCCTTTGTTATGTGCGCAGTATGTGGTTTGGCATTGTCTTGCTGAAATAAGCATGGGAGTCCCTGGAAAAGACGTCATCTTGAAGGCAGCATTTGTTCCTCCAAAACTGAGATATACTTCTCATCATTGATGGTGCCATCGCGGAAGTGCAAGTTACCTTTGCCGAAGGCACTGACACAACCCCATACCATGACAGACCCTGGCTTTTGGACTTGTATCTGGTAACAGTCTGGATGGTCCTTTTCCTCTTTGGTCCGCAGCACACGGCGTCCATTTCTTCCAAAAAAGATGTGAAAAACCGATTCGTCTGACCACAATACACATTTCCACTGCACAATGGACCATCCCAGATGCCTCCGAGCCCAGAGAAGTCGACGGCGCTTCTGGACACTATTTATGTAGGGCTTCCTTTTGGCACAGTACAGTTTTAGCTGGCATTTCCTAATGTAACTACATGCTGTAGTGCTTGAGAGTGACTTCCTGAAGTAGTCCTGAGCCCACGCAGTTATATCATTTATTGATGAATGACGGTTTTTAATGCAGTGCCGTCTGAGGGCCCGGAGATCACGGCCATTCAGTTTAGGCTTGCGCCCTTGGCCTTTGCGCACGGTAATTTCTCCAGATTCCCTGATTCTTTTCACTATGTTATGCACTGTAGAGGGAGAAATGCCCAAATCTCTTCCTATCTGTCTTTGAGAAACGTTTTTCTTCATCATTTCAAAGATTTTTGCCCGCACTTGGTGGCAAACTGGCGATCCTCTGCCCATCTTTGCTCCTAAAGGAGAAGGCCTTTCCTCGATGCTGCTTTTGTACTGAATCATGATTGCAATCACCTGTTAACATCACCAGTTTCAAATCACATCATTATTTAGTTATTAGACCTCATTACTACCCCTGAATTGCCCCCATCACAACTTTTTTTGGAATGTGTTGCAAGCCTGAATGGCAAGAATGGAAGTTTATTTACAAATCAAATGATGTTGACCGCAAAAAACATGAATTATCTTGTGTTCATGTTGTCTGCAATGAAATAAAAGTTAAGGGAAATTTGTAAATTACTGCTTTATTTTTTTATTCCCATTTTCCACACTGTCCCAACTTTTTCTGATTTGGGGTTGTATAGAACAAGCTACATATCTAAATAAATATGAGTTCTTTCTGGGGCCTTCATCTGGGTGGGTCTTTTGACAACCAAAAATGGTTCTGCTATGGCATCGCTCTGAAAATCCATTCTGGCTTTTAAGATTGTACTTGAGGGTATCATTGGAAATTAAGGGGAAGCACATTTATGACTGAAGTTAGGAAGCACGTCTTTATGCAAAGAGTTATGGGACTCTGGAACAAAATATCGAGGTATGCAGTTGAAGCCGAAATCTAGAGGACCGTTAAGAAGAATCATGATGTGATATCGGGACAGTTTGGGTATTAGCTAAACAAATGGGCTTGATGGACTGAATGGTCTCCTCTCTGATGGCAAACTTCTTATATCTCACGTAGTTTTAAGTTGATTTGAGATTTATAATGGAAATTAGCATTGCTTGTGGCGTACTGATGGTTTTATGATTCCCATTTATTATTTATTTATTTATGTTTCTTTAGGTTTTAGTGTACACCATTTTCACATTTTGAGCAAAGGCTAAATTTTGGTATGGAATCTAACAAAGGTTTTATAAGCATGAGGCCCTAGATGATCTACAGTATTATCGGTGTCACCCAATATCTAAAAATATTTGGCAGGATTCTATCAGTTTGAGACCATTTTATTTATCTTTTCATTTATTTTATTACCCATGCAAAAAAATATCTTTCCAGCTTCTAACATCCTAATGCAGTTTTTGGTTACGGAAGCCCCATAATTATAATGGCAGCATTGGACCCAAGGGTTAAACCAGCCCTAGTTGAGGTGCCAGCACATTGCCATGCAAATGCCCTCATACTAGGCCAATTTAGAGTTGCCAATTAAAAAATGCATAGCGATATGCAAACTCTACACAAACAGTGTCCACAACCCATGATTTGAACCCAGGACTCTGGAGCTATGAGAGACTGCAGAATTTATTCACTGCACTGTGCCATCCCTGGATTGCATTCTGGTGATCTATCAGATGTTGAGCAGAGCTGACCTTTCCATTGAGAGCAACAGCTTTTCAGGTACATGCTGTCCAAATAGAAAGCAACATAACCTAATGGTATGTACTAATGTGAAATGATTTTATGTGGTCCGACCTTTAGAAATTGTACGTTTATTATAAATTGCTTGTAATTGATCTACAACATGGAGGTAGTGGCCAAAAATGAAGATGCATTAGGGACTCATGTAATATTAAAAGCTGAGGCTCTTGAGTTAATGAAGCAGTAAATGTCCCAGCATACTCAGAGCAGTGTGTAAAAGTGATGTGCAGGCCTCTTGCCTATAAGTCTAGCAGGAATGGCTTTTAAAATGGGGCTGATTGGTGATGCAAATTTGGCTGAAGATGCACTTTGCAATGTCCCATGGTGATCGGTGTCTTAAGATGATGTGGCTTGAAGCTCAGAGACAGGGACAACATCAGTGAAAGACAATTGTGGGTAGAAGCACACACTCCTTATTCATACTAGTCATGTGATAGGTCAAAGGGCAAGTCATTAAAAAAGTGAGCAATTTGAAATCAATAAATTGACAAATTTAATCTGAAGCAAAACTGTAGCTATATTCTGATAGTTGAATGATTTCCAATATTATGTGGTTAGCTGAGTTCCTCCTCCATCTTCTGCTGGTGGATAGAAGCCCATTTGGAGCCCTTGGCAGGTGGACATATGTCGGCCCTCATTGTCTATAGTGGGTAGTTGGTATTATTATAATATAATATAATAATATAATATATTATTATTATTATAAGGCAGGCTCTATTGTAGGAGTAAAGTTGGACAGTTTAACATCTGTGGCAGAGCAACGGCCACTAAGCAAACTCCTGTCAATCATGAAGAATACACTGCATCCACTGAACAGTGTCATCTCCAGGCAGAGGAGTAGCTTCAGTGACAGACTTTTGTCACTGTCCTGCTCCACCGACAGACTGAGGAGATCGTTCCTCCCCCACACTATGCGACTCTTCAATTCCACCCGGGGGAGTAAATGCTAACTTTTTTTTTTTTTTTTTTCATTTTTATTACTATTTAATTTAATATTGTTTCTTTGTATCAGTATACTGCTGCTGGATTATGTGAATTTCCCCTTGGGATTAATAAAGTATCTATCTATCTATCTATCTATCTATTAGACTTCAAAGACCTGTGGTTGACCCCTCAGTGTATGGATCACATGCCCCTTCGGTAACATCAATGGCACCCCTTTGTGTATATGCCATGGACGTTAAGGAGCAATGTGCCCCTTGTTGTGCAGAGCGTATGCAGTTTTACCTTCACCAATGTTGGCCCAGCAGCTAACAGTGCTCACTCAGTATGATCAGAGTTTGACAATTGGCAGAGTGGGGTGAAGGGGTCTCCCTCAATGTCCAGAGTGTACTCAGTAGTTGTCCAGACACATGGCCCTCTGCATGTCAAGCCTGATCATTACAATATTATCAAAAGGAAAGAGAATCCACCCCAATGGACTTCCGATTCAGTCACTCAAATGGAAAGAAAAAAGTGTACCATTACCAGAATAGATGTGGAAAATGTTTCAAAAATCAGAAAAAAGAATCCAATCCTTACAATGATGTAAAAAAGCTTTAAATGTTAAATGTGATGCTGAGCCTCCAAGGATATTCACAGCAACAGGGTGACAATATCTGAAAAGCCAGTGGTGGTAATAAGCCCTCAAAGTTCCTCTGACTAGTAGGAAAACAAAATGAATATGTAAGTATCACACAGAGGTTATACTGCTCATCTGTCAATGTGTGGAAAGTGTCTGTCTAAGATAGCTAGCTCCTAAAGAGAAAATAAAGCACCACAGAACCGAAAAATGGTATAACACAATAGAAAATCAAATAAAATGTATTCCAAAACATTCATCCATCCATTATCCAACCTGCTATATCCTAACTACAGGGTCACGGGGGTCTGCTGGAGCCAATCCCAGCTAACACAGGGCGCAAGGCAGGAAACAAACCCCGGGCAGGACACCAGCCCACCGCAGGGCACACACACACACACCAAGCACACACTAGGGACAATTTAGAATTGCCAATGCACCTAACCTGCATGTCTTTGGACTGGTCCAAAACATGGAGGAAAAAATAAAATACAAAATAACCTAGCACTGATGAACAAAGTACTTCAAAAAAATATTTTAAAATTTCAAAAGGCGAAAGTGTGGCAATTCTGATAAAAATCAAAAGCTGATTTTTTTTTTCTATTTCCTTTTATAAGATGACAATTACCTTTACGGTACCACATATTAAACGAATGGCAACAAATTCTGCATCGATACAAATGCTTGTAAATATCCCAGAAACCAGTAAACCAGTAAAATCACCCAACGAGGTTCATCAATTTTTAGTTCTTCACCTGCATCACATACTCGCTTTGAAAGCCTGTGGTCGAAATTTAACACTTTATTAAAGAAAGAAGCATCCCCTAACGGACAAATCAGTTATCAGGCAGGAGAAGAGCAGTTCATCGTATCTTTTAATTACTCCTCGGCAAAATGCCTTGGAGGGAGCATTCAACAAAAGCAGTCTGTTACAGCCTGGTCATGATCAGAGAAACAAAGAATAGAGGTTCACTTTATAAAATGTTGAATTTACATACAGCGTCAATCAATGCATACATTTACTCTGATTGGTTCATTGGGTTACAACCAAATGATTTATATAAAATAAATGTCTGTTATATTCTGGTTCTTCTTATACCTTTTGAGATTTCTGTGCGTATAACAATTGTCCATTTTCGTTTATAGGCCGTATGCTGATTTCTTAGTCATCCTTCAGTACATTTTATAAATTACACCAACCTTTCTTCTGGTACATTCTTTATTTACTTGACCATCTCAGTATTTTTCGTAAACTATTTCTTATATTTCAGTGTACATTTTGTTGTTCACTTGACCTTTATCTGGTTTCCTGGTGTGCCTGAACAGGTTTCTGACATTTATTAAGCCTTTATGCTATTTCTTTTAAGATGAATGCTATGTTACCCTAAAGTTATTCTTTCACAAGCCGTTGCTAGCAAGCCAGGTGTTGCTATGGGCCCGTGTCCGGTTGTTAGGGACCACCCTCCTGGTACAAGCTGACAACCTCCGATAGAGTGGCATCTGTCATTTTGTCTGAGACTACCGGTGAACTCATTCTTGTGGAAAGTTCAGTTTTCAATATTCCTATTTTGACCCTCACTTTTCTATCTCAACATGAGTTTCATCCTAGTGTTTTGGCTCTGGTTATTAAACAGGATTTTCTTTGTGAATTCTGTTCTGACTTTGATCACAAAAACGCCCTCCGGTTAGAAAAGCTATTTTTTTGTACACTGAAAAGCTAACCTTTTGTTTTTTGAATTGTTTCAGTTTTAGAAAAAGAAGAAATCTTTTTATTTCTGAAGTAAATGTACGTTCCGCAGTCAGCTTCATAAAATATTTTGCAGGTGGAAAACTTGGGGCAGTTGGTTTGGGAAAAGAAGGCAGATGTTGAGTCATGCAAGTCGTGGGCTTTCAGACCGATTTAGGCATAAGAATGCCTCAGTAAAGAACGGAGGTAACCGGGTCACATCTAAAGGCCCTAACTGACAGAACTGAGAGGGGACGGGGACTGGGACAAGAAAAACAAACTACACAAAAGAGCAACCTATCATGAAAGCAGAAGAAAATTATAAAATGTATAAAAAATGACAAATGTGACAAAACAAAGACACCATCTTAACTTTTAGTATGATGCGGGTGTACTGATTCCTAATTATTTGATTCTGGGAAATCTCCTACATGAACGTCATGCTTTGACTTTCATTTTTAATTTTCTCCTAACCGTTCCTGGAGCTGTAAATGTTGCTTTGGGAGTTTGAGACCTAGGATTCAAAGGTCCCATTTATCTTCTGTTTCAATAGATCTTTTCTTATGTTGGTTATTTTTTATTTTTTTATTTTTGTTGCGTTATCCAACAGCATGATTTTCGTTTTCTTTAGACCAGCCAATTTGGGATGTTAAGTATTGTTGGTTGCTAATTAGATGTTAGGGCAGCGTAACGTCACTTGTCAAGGGGTGTAAATGTTAGCCTCTTAGACTTCCTGCTTGTCCAAGTTTGGATGTACTAAAAAGACTTCTGGTTATTTATTTATTTTTTGGTCAATTGAAAGATCCGTTGGTTTTAAAATCTTTTATATTTCTGCCAACAATTTATGTCTCTTGTTTTGGCCCATTTACAAAGCTTAGAAACATTAAGACAAGAAAAGACCATTCAGCTTAACAAGCTTGCCAGTCCTGTTCACCCAATTCCTCCAAACTAACATCAAGCTGAGTTTTGAAAGTCCCTAACGTCCTACTGTCTACAACACTACTCGGTCAATTATTCCATGTGTCTGTAGTTCTCTGTATGAAGAAAACGTTCCTAATGCACAGTTAGGTCCATAAATATTTGGACAGAGACAACTTTTTTCTCATTTTGGTTCTGTACATTACCACAATGAATTTTAAATGAAACAACTCAGCTGCAGTTGAAGTGCAGACTTTCAGCTTTAATTGAGTGGGTTGAACAAAAAGATTGCATAAAAATGTGAGGCAACTAAAGCATTTTTTGAACACAATCCCTTTATTTCAGGGGCTCAAAAGTAATTGGACAAATTAAATCACTGGAAATAAAATGTTCATTTCTAATAATTGGTTGAAAACCGTTTGCTTGCAATGACAGCCTGAAGTCTTGAACTCATGAACATCACCAGATGCTGGGTTTCCTCCTTTTTAATGCTCTGCCAGGCCTTTACTGCAGCGGCTTTACTTTCAGTTGCTGTTTGTTTGTGGGCCTTTCTGACCAAAGTTTAGTCTTCAACAAGTGAAATGCATGCTCAGTTGGGTTAAGATCAGGTGACTGACTTGGCCATTCAAGAATTTTCCACTTTTTTGCTTTAATCAACTCCTGGACTGCTTTGGCTGTATGTTTTGGGTCATTGTCCATCTGTATCATGAAATGCCGACCAATCAATTTGACTGCATTTAGCTGGATTTGAGCAGACAGTATGTCTCTGAACACCTCAGAATTCATTCGGCTGCTTCTGTCCTGCGTCACATCATCAATAAACACTAGTGTCCCAGTGCCACTGGCAGCCATGCACGCCCAAGCCATCACACTGCCTGACTCCACCGTGTTTTACAGATGATGTGGTATGCTTTGGATAATGAGCTGTTCCACGCCTTCTCCATACTTTTTTCTTGCCATCATTCTGGTAGAGGTTGATCTTGGTTTCATCTGTCCAAAGAATGTTTTTCCAGAACTGTGCTGGCTTTTTTAGATGTTCTTTAGCAAAGTTTAATCTAGCCTTTCTATTCTTGAGACTTATGAGTGGCTTGCACCTTGCAGTGCACCCTCTGTATTTACTTTCATGCAGTCTTCTCTTTATGGTAGACGTGGATATCGATACGCCTACCCTCTGGAGAGTGTTGTTCACTTGGTTGGCTGTTGTGAAGGGGTTTCTCTTCACCATGGAAATGATTCTGCGATCATCCACCACTGTTGTCTTCCATGGATGTCCAGGTCTTTTTGCGTTGCTGAGTTCACCAGTACTTGCTTTCTTTCTCAGGATGTACCAAACTGTAGATTTTGCCACTCGTAATATTGTAGCAATTTCTCGGATGGGTTTTTTCTGTTTTCGCAGCTTAAGGATGGCTTCTTTCACCTGCATGGAGAGCTCCTTTGACCACATGTTGTCTGTTCACAGCAAAATCTTCCACATGTAAGCACGACACCTCAAATCAACTCCAGGCCTTTCATCTGCTTAATTAATAATGACATAACGACGGACTTGAACACACCTGCCCATGAAATAGCCTTTGAGTCAATTGTCCAATTACTTTTTGAGCCTCTGAAATAAAGGGATTATGTTAAAAAATGCTTTAGTTGCCTCACATTTTTATGCAATCTTTTTGTTCAACCCATTGAATTAAAGCTGAAAGTCTGCACTTCAACTGCATCTGAGTTGTTTCATTTAAAATTCATTGTGGTAATGTACAGAACCAAAATTATGGATAAATATGTATGGACCTAACTGCATGTCTGAAATTTACCCTTTACAAGTTTCCAGCTGTGTCCCCGTGTTCTTGATGAACTCATTTTAAAATAACCGTCTTGATCCAATGGACTAATTCTACTCATAATTTTAAACACTTCAGTCAGGTCTTCTCTTGAACTCTAAAGGCTCAGCTCTTTTAATCTTTCCTCATAACTCATTCCCTGTAGCCCTGGAATCAGCCTAGTCGCTCTTCTCTGGACCTTTTCTTGTGCTGCTATGTCCCTTTTGTAGCCTGGAGACCAAAACTGCACACAGAACTCCAGATGTGGCCTCACTATTACTTTATATATCTTAAAGATGGCCTTCTTTGACTTGTATTTCTCTGTCTTTCAACCTTTTCACTCTCATTTGGCTTCCATTTTGGAGATATCTTTATCAGTTGTTGCATACCTGGCTATGACTTTATCTTGCATTTTTCCACTTTGCTCTATCTTCTGATTTTGCTGTTAAAATGAACTGTTGAAATGCACAGTCAGTACAATGACATGTCACCAAATTTCTTTCCAGCTCCTTGTATGGGATATCTCAGAGGCTGACTGCCATTACCCAAAGGCCAAAATGGCACCCAGTTGTCTGATAAATAGGAACGTACAGTTGTCCAGACATGCATACCATAATGTCCTCAAGGTTTTGTCATATTACATAACCTTTCCAGTGATATTCAGTGATAGCCTTCATTTATGTGATCTTAGTGAGTCAGAGGCAGTCATCGGCGCACTCTCACAAAGTCTGGACTCCTCTAGTCTGACATAACCAGCGACTCACTCCAACTAGACTGAGACTTGCCCTTCAATCAGGTTTGATTTTGTCTTTAGATTTAAGGGCCCAGCTGTATGCATGACAGACGACAACCAATGAATTCTCATCCAGATGAATAAAGTATAGAATGCAGTAACGAGCAATAACGAACTGCAGGTGCTTTGGACCTCACAAACAAAAGAGAAGCTTGTCTGTCTACCACAGCAGAACGGAAAAAATGAAAAAGGGCACAGAATGTAACTGACTGTGGCATACCTGCTAAATCCTTTCTACAGCAGCGGCTCTGTCAGGTAGCACACTTATTGGCTTTCAGAAAAAGGAGCCAGTGGGACTGTGCTGGAAGACTGGCATTTAGTCATGGAAACTGGCAGGGTCTGGGCACAAGATTGGCATCTAAAGTCATCACATCTAAAATAGTCAACGATTAGATGTTACATAAGGTGACATTTGCTTTATTCAACAAATCTGACCAGAACAAATTACTCGCCACAAGGAGCCATTGGGACTGAGCTGGAAGACTGATGTTTATTCATGGAAACTGGCAGGGTCTGGGCACAAGATCAGCATCTAAAGTCAGCACATCTGACATACTCAATGACTAGAAGTTGCATTATGCGACATTAGCTTTAGTCAGCAGATCTGACCAGATCAAACTACTCACCACCAGGCGCCAGTGGGTCTGAGCCTGAAGACTGGCATTTAGTCATGGAAACTGGCAAGGTCTGATGAGAAGATCAGCAGCTGCAGTTGTCAGATCTAAAATACTCAACGATTAAATGTCACATTAAGTGATATTGGCTTTATTCAACAGATCTGACCAGAACAAGTTACTCACCACAAGTGGCCATTGGGACTGAGCTGGAAGACTGATGTTTAGTCATGGAAACTGGCAGGGTCTGAGCACAAGATCAGAATCTAAAGTCAGCACATCTGAGATACTCAATGACTAGAAGTCGCATAATGTGACATTAGCTTTAGTCAGCAGATCTGACCAGATTAAAATATTCGCCGCAAAGATCCAGTGGGACTGAGCTGAAAGACTGACGTTTAGTCATAGAACCTGGCCTGGTGTGATGAGAAGATCAGCAACTGCAGTCAGCACATCTAAAATACTCAAAAATTATATGACACATAAGGTGACGTTGGCTTTATTCAACAGATCAAATTACTCACCACAAGTCTCCAGTGGGACTGAGTGGGAAGACTGGTATTTAGTCATGGAAAGTGGCAAGGTCTGGGTACAAAATGAGCAACTACAGTCAGCACGTCTAAAATACTCAACGACTAGAAGTCGCTTAATGTGACATTAACTTTTGGCCAGAGATATACTTAATATTACAGGACACATGAGTTTAAGGACGCTGCTGCTATGCAAGCAGTGCGCTGTCTATACTTGTGCGCGTACTTTAAGTAAATCTGGAGGATTCCACCAGGTGGCAGTGTGAGAAATCATCACGGTGTGAAAACCACGTCCAGTTTCACTGTGTTGTGAATCGAGGGAAGAAAGATAATTTATTTGATTTTTAATGCTGTTACAAAGGTGCAAAAAAAAAAGAAAATGTCGAGACGGTATATGATACCTTTAAATGTATTGCGTCATTACGATGGGGAATATGAAATGCTTGTATTGCCTATGTGAGAAATGGATGACGAAAAGCACCATGAAGACATTCACATGTCAGTATTTAAGTTTAATGATTTCCTTCACAGAATCGAACCATTTATCAAATATCAACGCGTGCAGATTGATCCTGTTGGAACTGAATGTTAATAGTAAATAACGATGCTGACGTCACTTACCAAAACCTGTGTGCGCACACACACATCCCATATCTTTGCTGGTACTGCAACTCGCGCACACATTGTGTTTAGTTTCTGATGATGTGCTCAGAGGATGCGTCAAAACAACTGGGAATGCGTGGCAGCCATGATGTGAGCGCGAAGTATAAATCGACCCTTAGTCAACAGGTCTGATCAGATTAAAGTACTTTTGAGTGACTCTTGATTTTCTTTGGGGACATATCCAAATCCATTATACCTGGCATGAGCCTTGCCGACTTTCTTGTAATAAAATGGTGCCACCCAACCTTTCTATGCTATGCTATGTATGAACTTCTCTTTTGGCTTATTTCGGGTGGTCCCAATGACCTGATTTTGATGTTTTTTCCCTATATACAGTACTAGCAAAATACCCGCGCTTTGCAGCGGCGAAGTACTGCATTAAAATTTTTATTAAGAAGAAAATTTAACCTTTTTAAAGTGAGGGAAAATATGGCAATAATTATTTGTTAAGGATCTCTTTGTATACCACGTTGTCAGTTCGGCCCTCCGGTTGTAACATGACCAAGCTGTGCGCTGAGCTTACTCTTGACCATGCAACTTACAGTTGGCCATGTGAACAGTAATCTTGTCTCAAATCTCACAGCTTGGATTGCTGCTGTCATAATCAGTTTGAGGTTCATGGTTTGTTTCAATTACGACAGTATTTACAGGACTTGTGTTGAAGTGACATTCGGCATCTGTCAAGCGTTGTAAGCTTACAACCGGTTTCATCGATAACTTCACATCCAGCTTTTGAGAGTTTAAACATTCATAAACATCAAAGTGTCCACTACTGAAATCGTCACCTGTGAATGTAAGATGTTTAAGAGGCATTGGCGGTTGTCGAAAGGTGTAAAATATTTGGCCATTTCGGTACACTTGAAAGCACCAACCGAACAATTCAGCGGCAGCCATCAACTCACATGCAGAACCATAGGTGAAGGGCTTAAGCATTTCACTCTTCTAGTGCTCCTGTGTAGTATAATTATCTCCTGTACCGTCATCAGTCCACACCTTGAACCTGTCCCAGTCATTCAATACATAAGACACAATGTTCTTCCGGATATCAAGAGTGAGCCTGATATGGCCGTGCAATATGTAACACAGAGAATGGAAAAGGCAGGTGCCATCTCCGGGCATGGAAACCACTCGGTAAGTGACAGTTCTTTGATCGATGGTGATTACCTCGATAGACATGGTAATGGGGGTTGGAATGATGAAGGAAATGGGTACCTGAGTAACGTAAAGTAAGTGTAAAATACCTATACAATAACTATAATTGTAATAAACAAACAATAAAACAGCGGAGAAGCCGTGGATTAAACAAAAAGGCTGTAGTTATCAGCAGGGAGACGTGAATCCTGTGGCGAAACAAGGAAGGGAATGTAGAGACTGGAGTGACGGACGGCCTTATATAGGCAGGGAGCCAACAACGTGGGAGGCGTTGGGATGGGGGACCCAACGCCGCCTCACATGGTGACCAAGCTGCAGGATATGGACGTATATATGTACGTAAATAGGATTCAGTTAGCGTTGGGAACCCGTATACCAAATTTCTTGAAGATGGGCCCATAAGTAACAAAGACTGTTGAAAAGTTCAATATGGCGGTTGACAGTGGCATCATACCACCGAAATAAGTACGTACATTGGTTTCGGTTAGTGCAGAGAAGCCGCCTACCAAATTTCGAGGAGATGGGGCTATAAATAAGAAAGTTCAACATGGCGGACGTTGTTGACCGTTATGACCGTTACGCGTAGAATTTCGAAATGAAACCTGCTTAACTTTTGTAAGTAAGCTGTAAGGAATGAGCCTGCCAAATTTCAGCCTTCTACCTATACGGGAAGTTGGAGAATTAGTGATGTTGGAAAATTCAATATGGCGGCCGACAGTGGCGTCATACCATCAAAATAAGTATGTACATCAGTTTCGGTTAGCGCAGGGAAGTCACCTATCAAATTTCGTGAAGATGGGGTCAGCCTTCTACCAACACGGGAAGTTTGAAAATTGGTGACGTTGGAAAGTTCAATATGGCGGCCGACAGTGGCGTCATACCATCGAAACAAGTACATACATCGGTTTCGGTTAGTGCAGGGAAGCCGCCTACCAAATTTCGTGAAGATGGGGCCATAAATGAGAAAGTTCAACATGGCGGACGTTGTCGACCGTTATCGACCGTTATGACCATTACGTGTAGAATTTCGAAATGAAACCTGCTTAACTTTTGTAAGTAAGCTGTAAGGAATGAGCCTGCCAAATTTCAGCTTTCTACCTACATGGGAAGTTGGAGAATTAGTGATGAGTCAGTCAGTCAGTCAGTCAGTCAGTCAGTCAGTGAGTGAGTGAGTGAGGGCTTTGCCTTTTATTATTATAGATGAACATTCACTCTTCTGATGGTAATGCACTAACATGCAAAAGGATGTAACGTCATGCACTGTAATTACAATCCAAATAGTGTTTCAGTGGGCCAATTCTTTACATAACTAAGTGCCATTGTTCTTTAAAAGTAAAAGTAAAAGAGATCAGTCATTAACCTTCCTGTGACAATATGGCTGCATAATTCAGGCCTGCGAAAGTTCACCTGCTCAGGACATCGTGACGTTATGAGTTAGACGAAAATGAAGTGAAGGCCAAGGCCGTCTGGCTCCTCATTCATCAACTCTAAAACATCTTTATTCATTCCTCTATTCATGTGTGACAGACTTGTGTGATCATCTACATACAAGATCTGTCACTGATTCCCTCGAGTGGTCATTAAAAATCAATCTGGCAGCTTCACTGTAATGGAAAGGGTCATCAGTAGTTTAAGTGAATTATTTAACTGTCTGTGTAATACGTTAAGCGAAGGAAAATTTTTATAGGGAGTGGTTTAGAAAAGCGCTGCTTAAAAACGCAGTATCAGCCTTCAGGATTTTACTTTGAGACAAAGCCAATCTCTCAGGGAGAATGAATGTCAAAGTGAATTTTAGAAGAGATACATTTCCTCATAATAGCGCTGCCTCCTCTTGGTTACAGATAAACGAATCGGTGAATTCTCAGGAATCCAAGGGAGAGATTCTGGAATTATTTTGCACATTTTACGGTTAGGAAGCTTTACACGAGTGGCATATAGAAGGCCTGGCAATCTGCAATCTGCTAACCTGCAAGGATAAGATGGCATCAGGAAAACCAATTTGACTTTTTCACAAATTTTCACTTCTAATCCTTGGCTCGGAACACAATGTTAATGAAGTGTGGGATGCATTTTCTGACGTGGACTGAGAGTGGGCAGCTGCATTGCTTTATTCATTTAATTATTACAGACACTGAGCGACCCCAGTGGGCCAAATCTTGCCAGTCGTTTCTATCTGCGATGGCGTCATTCAACTGTTAAAGATTTATTTTGATATCTTCCATGTTTACGATGCAACTTTATTTCAAGTCTGCCTCTGCTGAGCAGTGCTACTGTCATGGCATGATATTGCACAGAAGGACATTTTAGCTTCATTTTATTTCTCTTAATGTGCCTATTTTATTGGTGGTCTTTTATTTTGCTTGTGGTTTGTTTTCTTTTTGTTACTAAACGATATCTCTTTGTACAAGCCCAAGTGTGCAAGTATGGAAGACAATTGAACAAAATGGACTAAACTCAATACCCTTCTGAACAACTTCACTTTCTGCACACATTATTGGGCTGTAGATTTCATTTAAAATGAATAAATGTGCCACGTTGGCCCATCAGTTTACACTCAATATCCCATAATGACAAAGTGAAAACATGTTTTCAGAATGGCTTTCCAATCTCTCTATTATAATAAAATAAAATCTTGGGAAGAGAAACAAGACGTGACTTCCTTAGTATCAGTATGTGATTTACTGGTTAGTCGGGAAAAAGTTCTACTCTATCTAGTTTTTCGATGACTTTGAGAATTTTGAGTAGCTGGATTAAGTCCCCATGACGTTCTTCTCTGCTCGAGGCTCAACGGGTTTAACTTTCTGAGCCTGTCACAGTGGGACATGTCCTTTAAGCCCTGGGGTGTGCCTTGTTGATTTCTTCTGCGCAGCTTCAAGTACGGCTATGTCTTCTTTATAAAGTGATGGCCAGAACTGCACACACAAACACCAGTGAATTATATGCGAGCATAACTTCTCTTCTTCTTCTAAAACTGAACAGTTATTATGGTATACCTGTGGTATAGTGGGTCCGCAGCTCAGAAAATGGTGGGAGATATTTAAATAAATAGTTGAATGGCCAGCTCACAGCTCGATCTCTGTGGGTGTGTGTGCTCATGCAGCTGCAAGGGAGTTGGTGGGGTAATTGGGGCAAGACGCACCCATAGGTGAGGGTGCAGCGTGTCTCAATTGCTTCATTAGCTTCCTGCGGTACACAATTGAGATACTGTGCCCATGGAAGCATATAACGGAGAGCTGGCATGAGAAAGACAGAGGAAAAGAAAAAACAAATGAGCTGGGGAGAAACAGAAGGAGAGGAGAAAAGGAAGAAAATAGACTGGCCAATGAGCGCCTGAGCGAGTTGAGAAAGAAAGGATGGAGTTTAAAAGGAGTGGAAAGAAAGGATGTGAAGAGAGAGACAGAGAGCCCATGTGGGATAGAATGGAGACAGGTGGTTGGGAGTGGAGCCTCAGGGCGAACCTGTGGAATGAATGCCAGGGAGCAGGACTGGCCCAATTGACGGCGTCTCTCACAAGGGCTGAGTGTGCGAGTCGGGAGAGGCACTTGTGGTTCAATAGGTTGCCCCTCACAAGCCAGTGGCAGGGTATCTGGTATCAGAGCCTAGATAGGATGGGTGACTGCACCTGTCGGTTGGGCGTCTCCTCAGTTGCTAGGTCCTGTGCTGGGTAAGCTGAGGCGACGTTGGCTTTTAGAAGGCAGCACTGGGACGTGTGAGTTTTAAGCAACAGTGGACTGTCTCTGGTTGTAACCTCTGGTTTTAATGGATATTTATAGGATTTTAACCTTCAGCTTCACATTGTTTTTATAGCTTATGTATTTATTTTTTGATGCACTGCACTTTTGGACACTTTATTTTTTGATTGATTTTAATAAAAGCACTTGTAGAGTTTTTTCACCTACCCCTTGCTATGGGTGTGTAAATGTCCTCATCTGCCTGGCCGGCCCTGATTACATTACTGATGGTTGTGGGTTCAAGAGGCTCCTGCATGCAGCAGGGAGTATGGAGCCATCTTGCACCGTCACAGTACCCTAACATTTTATTTGCGTATTTCATAGTTTCTGTGCATTGTTTAGATTATACAGTTGTCTGAATTAGGGGTGAAACTCACAGTAGTGCTTAATCGGAAAAGATTACGTACAGTTTGGGGAGTGTCTTGTGATGGGTCACTGCAGATATTTCAAGCTTCTGTGAAGACGTACATCAGTGACATTCCAGCAGACAATACAGGCGGCAACGATTCTCCAAAGGGGGGTGATGACGGTTGGCGGTGGTTCTCTAAGGGTCAGCGGTGATTCTCCATGGGTGGGGGGGTGACAGTCGGCAGTGACTCTCCAGGTTGTGGATGGTGGTGGTGATTCTAACTTTCCTAATGATGGGTGACGGTTTTTGATGATTCTCAAAGATGGATTCCTCCCAAACCCCTGGGAGGACGAACTGTGGTGATTCTCCAAAGGTGATTCCACTCAACCCCGGATGACATACGGTGGCGATTCTGGTTCTCGAACAAACAAAAATGGCAAAATTGGGTTATGAGAAAAAAAAATGTTCAAGTACCACTGGTTTAGATGATGAAAACATTGTGTCAACACAAACCCCTAAATCCTTTTCACAGGTTGCTTCCTGTAGGACAGTTTTTATAATTGACATTACTTTTACTCACATGTAACATTTTGCACTTTTCTGTGTTAAACTGCATTTTCCAAGTATTTGCCCAAAAATGGGCAAACTCTACCCAAGCAGTTTCCAGTTCCCAGATTAGGATTTGAATTGAAGACTTTGGAGCTCTAAGGTCACAGCTCTAACCCTGCTCTCTCATGCCACCAACTACTTACATTACACTGAGGTCACCGTCCCCATTGCATGCTGTAAAAACCAACAAACGGAGGTTTGTATCAGGAAGGGCATCCAACCTTAAACATTTCTGCTCCAATACCTCCTCCATCAAAAGAACATGTAAGCATATTAAATAGATTTAAAAAAAAGGTCTGCGATTGCCATCAAGGGCTTCCGTGTAAATGTTTCATTTTCCACCTAAAAGCTTTCACAGCCAGTGCCCACCCAGGGGAGGCGCCAGGGGCCTTGTTTCCAGATTATAACTCCAGATGTTTGCAGCACATGCAGCAAGGTGTGGAGTCTTCTGATTGACTAGTGTGATACATATGAAGCGAGCGTGCGAAGCAGAAATCTTCGGAGATCATTCTGTTGGGCATGAACATCTGGCACGCTTGCCATCTAACTTTTGCATGGCTGATGATGTTGTCAGTTGTTAAAGCAATTCTGGGCGCCTCACACGGGACGGCTTTGACTTCATTATGGCAAGGCGTGTGTGACTGCCTAGTTTGTTGTACATATTTGCACAAACAAGAAAAACCCAAATCTTGATGTGCCATCTGGATATTTTTGAATCTGATTTTGGCAGAATAGCATTAGATTTGTTTTTTTTTTTTTTACCAATGGTGAGCCATTATTTTTGGGCTTAATTTCTGGCATTGATCCTTTATTAGATTGAATTAAATGATGGCCTCTAAAAATTCAAGTCCTGCTGCTCTCTTGCATATTTGTCACCAGGGTCAGTGCCAACATTAAAGCGAATTGGGCATAAGGGGGGTGGGGGGACTCAACCACACAGGTTAGCTACCAAACAGTCGGTTGGTACACTAATAATCTCTGGTTAGTCAATCTGCTCACCATCATCTAATGCTGGTCTTTTCTCAGTTGTCATGGGGGTCTTTGAATTGTTGTAGACTCTAAAATGTCCAGGGGTCGCCATTTTTATTCATATTTTGAAAAAGCAGCAACTAACAAAAAAAGACACATACATACTGTCATGGAGGGGCTGGCATCCTGAGATGGGTCTAGTTCCCTTGCCTGGCCTGGGGGCTGATATATAATAAATGGTCTGAAAGAGAGGCAGGGTATTCCCTATTCTGGTATCGGATGTCAACATGGATGGTCTGGCATTCTAGCAGGGGTGGACAGAAGACCCCTTCATGGCCAGGTGACCAGTACATAGAGTAGACCGTACAGTGAATGCAGCAATCCCAGCCAGGTTGGTTGGTATTCCCATTCCTAGTTGTGAGGCCAAAAGGAGCGAGGGGCAGTAGGGAACCACCTCTAATCTGCACGTCATTCCCCAGTACACTAAGGGGGCAGCACCCTCCTTGGCAAGCCTCATTTGGATTCAAACAGGAAAGCAAGAAAGTTGTGGTCCCATAGGACCCTGTAAAGTTTCGTGGTGTGGATCACCAGGGGGCATATGGCTTCCCCAACCCTGACAGAGACAGTCAGAGACACAAGGCATGCCAGACAACACGCCTTTATTTAAATGAGGAAGCGCTTTTCTGTTGTTCCCCATTACACAGCACAGTACAAAGCACCAAATATACAAACAAGCACAGTCCTTCCCATAGCCTCTCTCTTTCTCTTTCTCTCTGTCTCCACTCCTCCTCCTCCTCACTCAAGCTTTGTCCACCTCCTCCTGACTCTGTCTCTTCAACTGGGGGTGAGGCAGTTCCTTTTATTGGGCACCCAGAAGTGCTCCAGGTGTTCCTTTACCTCCTTCGGGCAGCACTTCCAGGTGTGGCGGAAGTGGTGCCACAAAGGGCTCAGCTGTACCTACAGCACCCCCTAGCAGCACCCACAGATTCCAACAGGGCTGCTCCAAACTGCAACTCCCAGCATGCCCTGCAGGAATCAGTGGTGCTGTAGCAACCCATGGGGGCTGCCCTCTAGCATCTGGAGGGAGATTAATATCCCAACCATGCTCTCTTCCTCAGTCCTTCCACAGGGCTGGAATCCCAGACCGGTTACAGTCCTGGCCGTTCGTCACAATGGGTACCGCCAATCCAGCAGTGGCGGCTTGAAGTTGTGAGTGATCTTTCTGCAGATTAACAAGTTTAACAGGTTTATTATTGGTGACGACACACAGTTTTTCCAGTACGATCCAAAAACAAAATGGCAAAGCATTCAGTGGAAAACCGTGAGTTCATCATGGCCATAAGCATGGTTTTGAACTTGCGAGCGTCGGATGTGTGCTTTTTTTGACGGTGATGAACTTGGTGTTTCCCACTGCTTGCTTTGCAGTGTAGTTTCTGGGTCGCACAGGAAACTCCATGCTTAGTGACTCGTAATAATCCTACTTAACATGTTTTCATTTGCAGAAAGATCAGTCGCAGCTTCAAGCCGCCCCTGTTTACGTTCATCGGTGAAGGTTCGAGGCACACAGGTGACACTACATGGCCATCCTGGAACCTAACTTGCCACACCTCATAGATATATAGACAGACAGTTATGAAAGGAACTATAGGAGAGAAAACAACAATATTAGAGTGGTTACATCAGCTGGCATGTAAGTTGGTATCAAAGCCTAATCTCTCTGCATGGAGGTTGCATGTTCTCCCTGTGTCCACATGCTGTTCTCTCAGTTTCCTCACATCTCCTAAAGATTTGTGTGTTCCAGTTTGTAGGTGACTCTGCCTTGGCCCAGTATATGCACTTATGCTGTATGCAGGGTGTCATTCTCTCTTGCTGGTATAGACACCAGTTCCCTGCGATCCTGAACTCGATAAGCTGGTTACAAGATGGATGGAGAGCTTTTCTCAAGCTCTTCTATCTGCAGCATACTTCACGTTGAGGCCTGTTCTTCATTTTCGTGGCATGATTTCGCTGTAATATCCAAACACTGCCGCCAGTTGCTGTGCCAGTGTCGATGACAAACTCGTGTGCCCTGCGGCATCTTATGTTTCGAGTTTTCATTTTTATCGACAGCTTTTCTAGCTCCCAGCGATTAGAGGCCTGTCAAATCCTGTAGTCGGCAGCACGGCAGCCATTGCCTACAAGCCTCACAGCTGTGCTGTGCAGCAGTCGCATTCACTTTGAATTAATTCTTATCCAACGTCAGCGTGCCTCATGACAAAACCATGGAGTTTCCTCATCTCAGGATCAGCCCAGGTGAGGCAAGGGACCATTTAAAACTGACATGTCTTGCACGCTGTAATTTTTTTTCTTACTTCCGTCCTAAATTAGCCCCCTCAGGTGTCATTCTCCCCCTGAACCTTTAGTAAGAAATAAATATTGGCAACAAAGACTAATCCCACGCTTGACAATAAAACTTTAATATTTTATCGACTTGCTTCCAAATTTACGACACAAACAGGACGGAATTATAATTAAGTATGCCGTCTCCACGGAATTGACTGGCATTGCTGTCTCGTAAATTGAGGGACCATAACAAGGCGAAATCAAATCCCAGCCATGTGAATTTAATATTTTATTGACCAGTGTCCAACAGACAGTGTGAAATTACAACTAAAGACTGGCTTCAACGGAGATTTTCCAAACTAGGAGGACATCGTTATATTGCCTGTGTCCACCATTTTTTCAATGTGAGTCCTTCATAGCTTCACATTGGTTTTGTTTTGTTCTCCATTTATGAGCGGATCTCAATGGTCTGCACTGTTGTGTAAAATCCTGACCTAATGGCTCTCCTCCAATCCAATCTCCAATCCTCCAATCTGTCAAGCCCTCAACATGGTCATCATTGTCATGGATGGGTGGCATTGCCATGGACTGGTGACCTGTTTGAGTTTTGCTCCTGCCTCTTGCAGTGAGAGGCACTGGCTATTACGTGTGTGTGTGTGTGTGTGTGTATGTGTATAAGGAACACTTTTTAATGAGAGTATAGCATGAAGTCAATGAAACTTCTGGGCTATTGATCTGGTCAGTGAAGTAGCAGAGGGCGTTGTTAGTCAGTTTCAGCTGCTTTGGTGTTAATGAAATTAACAACAGGGGCACTAGAGGGGAAAACAATGAGACAACCTCCAAAACAGGAATGAATGGTTTAACAGGTGGAGGCCACTGACATTTTTCCCTCCTTATCTGTTTTTTCACTAGTTTTGCATTTGGCTACGGTCAGTGTCACTACTGGTAGCATGAGGTGATACCTGGACCCTACAGAGTTTGGTGGCACAGGTAGTCCAACTTCTCTAGGATGGCACATCAATACGTGTCATTGCCAGAAGGTTTTCTGTGTCTCCCAGCACAGTCTTAATGGCATGGAGGAGATTCCAGGAGACAGGCAGTTATTCTAGGAGAGCTGGACAGGACCGTAGAAGGTCCTTAACCCATCAGCAGGACTGACCGGTATCTGCTCCTTTAAGCAAGGAGGAATAGGATGAGCACTGCCAGAGCCCTACAAAATGACCTCCAGTGGGTGACTGGTGTGAATGTCTCTGACCAAATAATCAGAAACAGACTTCATGAGGATGGCCTGAGGGCCCGACATCCTCTAGTGGGCCCTATACTCACTGCCCACCCAGCACCGTGGAGCTTGATTGGCATTTGCCATAGAATTCTAGATTTGGCAGGTCCACCACTGGCACCCTGTGCTTTTCACAGATGAGAGCCGTTTCACCCCGAGCACATGTGACAGACGTGAAAGGGTCTCGAGAAGCCATGAAGAATGTTATGCTGCCTGTAACATCATTCAGCATGAGCGGTTTGGTGGTGGGTCATTGATGGTCTGGAAAGGAATATCCATGGAGGGATGCACAGACCTCTACAGGCTAGACAACGGTACCTTGACATTAGGTATTGGTATGAAATCCTTGGACCCATTGTCAGACCCTATGCTGGGGGAGTGGGTCCTGGGTTCCTCCTGGTGCACGACAATGCCCCAAGCCTCATGTGGCGAGAGTATGCAGGTAGTTCCTGAGGGATGAAGGAATTGATACCAATGACTGGCCCCCACACTCACTCACCTGACCTCAATCCAATAGAACAACTCTTGGGGATGACATTATGTTTCAGTCCATCCAACGCCACCAGGTTGCATTTCAGACTATCTAGGAGCTCAGTGATGCCCTGGTCCAGATCTTGGAGGAGATTCCCCCAGGACACCATCCATCGTCTCATTAGGAGCATGTCCCCCCTGATGTTTTCAGGCATGCATACAAGCACTTGGGGGCCATACAAACTACTGAGTATGATTTGGAGTGGCTGCAATGACATTTCAGCAAAATGGACTAGTCTGCTGCATCATTTTTTCATTTTCAGCCCTCTGTAGGTTGATCATTTTCATTTCCATTAAATGATGTGCCATCCTTTCGTTCCTAACACATTGCCCAGTCCAGATCATTACGGATA
>JANRMT010062814.1:24501282-24517415 GCA_026402145.1 Polypterus bichir lapradei | reverse complement strand
ATATATATATATATATGTATATATAGTGCCTTTCACATACATTTATCTATCTGGTTACTAGAAATAAAAAGCTTCCTTAGAAACATTTATTTCCGTTTCCTTTACAAATTCAGAATTATTACAATATATCATTTTCTTATGTAACACCAATTAGATTTGCTTTCTTTGATAAATCATTATGACAGCATTAGGTTGTAACATCCTTCTTGTTAGGAAACTGCATACGTGTCCTGCAACAATAAATTCTGAAATAAAGAGCAATAAATATTGTAGCACTTTGCTTCTGGTTACAGTCTCAAGGGAAATTTGTCGTAGGCATTTTATAAATGGAAGGTCTCGGCTCCTCTTAAAAACAGTGTAAAAACGCCATCAGCAGAGTATAGTAAAATAAATAAATAAATAAATATTGCAATTTTAATATATGAATTTTTAATCTGTTTTAAGAAAAGTGCAGAAAAAGAAGTCTACAGCTGAGGGAGAGCTGTGTCAGCATGAGGCTTGAAAGCCTAGAGAGAATTAAGAAAAGGAGAAGTAACCTTAATTAGTTGTATCTCTTCCCTGCCCTCATCATCCATTATTTCAATGATGGAGCTCTTTTGCATTTTTTTTTAATCTATAACGGTCCTGCTTAACACCATGGTCTTGATGAGGTTTAATAGTGGGCCACATAAATGGAGAATGAAAGCATTAACCTGTACAGCAGGATGTAGAGACACCCCTTATTTTATAACCTGGGTTTCAAAGAGAGATAGGAATAATTTTATTGAGGAATTGTGTGGAGTACACTCACCATTTTGGCCTTGGAACCAAGAAGTCTGCATAGGCAGTTTAACAGCGTAGGTTATACTGGACCTCCGTTAGGTATAGACAAGATGGCGGGGGGACCTGAAGGATTAAATAGTAGACGATAAACACGCCCTGGTCTGGGTTAAGTAGGTTAGAAAATGACATGACATGGCAAGAAACATACTGTACATCTACTGCACACTTGAAAATGTGCATGATAAAAACAAGAAGCTCAGGAGAACTCCTAAAGTCTCTTAGTTACTGTCTGGAACTTCATCTCTAGTTTCTGCTGGAATGGGAGTATTATATCCTCTCTCTTGTCACTACTGAAATGTGGCACTTGGTGCCACTGCCCTAATGCCAGGTTGTTTGCCTGCCTAAAGAAAAGTCATCTCTGACAGAGGAGCACTGGAGTCATCGGGTAGAGGGGTCCTTTCATCAGATTGGCTGGCCCAGCACTGACTCAGCTGTGGAATAGCCAATAGGGGGAGGCAGTTTGATGGCCGAGGTCTCCAGGACTCTGAACAAATCGGAATCCTATTATGTGCTATCATCTACTCTTGCATTTTGCTCTGTACTAACACTATTTCTATTGTACTATTGTATTGTTTTGAGGACTACTTGTGCTCTGTTCTGTGTATTGTGTTGCATTTACCCCATATATTTGACACTCACTGTATGCTCAACCTACCTGGAAAAGAGTCTTTCTCTGAATAATCTTTCTCAATGTTTCTTCCATTTTTTTTCCCTTTAATTAATTTTTTGGGAGTTTTTTCTTGTTTTCTTAGACTTAGCCCATTGTGGTGCTCATTGTGCTATTTTGGGCTATACAGAAATAAATTGTATAATTGTATTGTATGCTCTACAATTAATTGAGCAGCAGGTTCATCATGCAATACAGAATGACCGACCATCTGCTTTGACCATCTATGAGATGCAACACAAAAATAACCGGACTGGGCTTGGGGCTTTCCTGGAAAACCTTCTGGTGGCCAGCTGGACGTGAATCATAGAACTATATCCCCTTTTACACGCCCTCTCAAACTGCCGACCGGCTGGGAATATCCTATGAATAGCCTAACAATTGCTACACAATTATTGCAGCGACAATGTCGGGTCAGAGAACAATGCTTTTCCCGTAAAGCAGTTTTTGACTTGACAAAAACTGTCCTTACTATCATCCTCCTTATTTGCCTGATTTAGCTCCCTGTGATTTTTACATGTTCCTGAAAATCAAAAGTGACCTGAAGGGAACACATTTTTCTTCAATGGATGAAGTGAAGACAAAAACGGCCAAGCCTGTTGACGAGCCTCAAGCAATGATATGTATGGAGCGGTGCAGAGATTGGGAGGGAGAGTATATAGAAGGTGACAATGTTTAGAATGCTATAATTCATCAATAAATATTCATTTTTTTTACCAATCCGGTTATTATTGTGTCTCACCTCGTATGCCTTCTATGCATTGTACATCCAGCTGAATGCTCCTTGATCCTCAACATTTACACGCAAAGAGCCCACCACTTTGACCAAAGAGACAATCAAATCTGTTTGAGCTTATCCTAGTCAGTCACAAATTAGTTGGTCTCAGTCACTGGGTATGTCAAATTAGACGATCGACTTCGTGGAAGCCAACCGTTGGCTGCCTCCGACTGGCTAAGATTATGTAAATGAAGGCTGAGACTGAAAATCCCTGGAAAAGTTGCCTTAACCTGCACGTCTTTGGACTGGGGAAAACTGGAGTACTTGGAGGAATCCCACGTGGATCCATGTGCAAACTGTATGCTGGGACCACCCGGGGTCTGAAAGGCAGCAGTGCTAACAATGCATCATCCTGTGTATTCAATGGATATCAACACATTTACATTAGTTCCGGAATTTTTAAAAATTGAGGGGAAAAAATCATTTTATTTAAGACTTATCTCGGTAACGGATGGGTTGGGGGGGGGGGGGGGGCAGGACCCCCCATCCGCCCCTTAAACTCTGCCCATGGCATTCTTCTGTTCATTGCCTGACTAAAGTATTTCCTGGTCTGTACTGTTATTTAAGTTTTCGTGCTGTGAGTTTGTATCAAAATACAAAGACATTTCTAACAATAAATTGAAATGAAGAAAGACATAGTCAGAACATGACACTGACACAGCCACACCTGCAGTGGTGACACGAAAGACCCTGACACCATCTTAGATTGCTTCCTAAATGTCTTATTTAAATCTGGATGGCTAATGAAAATTTAAGGTTGAATCGTCCTTATACAGCAAGCTGGTGTGTAATAAATAAAGCTGATAATAAACAGGCTGCCAGGCAAATACTGTGGGTATAGTGGCAATGGTAGAGATCCCACCATTTGTGACATGGCACGCAGATAAGATTCACCATTTTAAAAAGAAAATTCAAACATCTTGATATCCACAATGAATCTTTAATTAATAAAGGCAGAATAAAAGTGTTGGATTTACATACAGCAATCCATGGCTGGGTGACTAGCGGCTGTAATTAATAATGGAAATTCCTCCACTGTGACATGGCACATACAAATCCATGGCACTGTGACCACAAGTGGACGCCACTGAGCCCCAAACCAAAGACACAGCAATATACCCCTCGTTATTAGAATAAAATAAAGGATTCTTATTTCCTCAAGGCAATTCTCTCAATCCTCTCTGTATTGTTTTGTGGCCGATTACTACAAAGTACGCAAACCTTCCTTCTTCTCTACCTCCACTAAGTGTTGCCCGTTGCCTTCCAACTCTGACTCTCTGATTCGAGGCAGTGAGCTCCTTTTAATCCGGACCTGGGAATGCTTCCGGTGCCGTGTCATGTCTTCCAGGTAGTACTTCCGAGCCATAAAGAAAGTAGGGAGGTCCTCCCTGGACAGCACCCTCTAGTGGTATGTAAGAGACCCTGGCAGGACTGGACTTCCAGACTCCAAAACACCCAACTGGGTTACTAAATGAGGACCACTGCCACCTGGCATATGGGAGATGGAACAACTGCCAATTCTTGGCTTCCGTTGGTCCAGCAGTTATATCATAACTGCTGGGCACAAGCCGATTTGTTTGTCGATCCTCTCTTATCACCCATCTGTGTAATAAATCCCCCTGCTTCACGGCCGGGATGCCCATTCTTCTCCTACAGCACATTGTCAGAAACTTCAAAGTATCCTGGTACAGGAAAGTGGTATATTATAATTATCATTGATGTTATTATTATAACAACATTGTGACAATCATAGGCTTTTGCATGCCACACAATACAGAGCACAGCTCTCAAGTGCACTCCATTTTGCTGCCTTAACACTTGTATCTTAAGCCTGGTTGAAACAGCATACTCATCCTATCAATGTGGAAGACATCTACTCCTACCATCTGGGCACATCTGCCTTTCTCCTACTCTGCGTCCTTCTACTCTCCATCACCCTCTCTGTCTCAGCCTCGCTTGTTGGCTCTGCCCACACCTCTTCTCCATCTCCGACTCCAGATGGCCTTTGCCCGTTAGGCAGGTGCAGCTCCACCTCCAGGAGTTGCACCATGAACTTATGCTCAGTCCTGCACCACTGCAAACCTTTTGAGTATTAAAGAGACTTCTGCAAGCCTGGAGTCGTATGTAGGCTAAGGTGTCATCATTTATGTTTCATAGTTCTGCCGCCTTGGGCTTGGATCGCACACCCCATTGTTGTCTGTTTGAGTTCTGCTTCCTGCCTGATGCTACCAGGATAAGCTCCAGCCACCCATGACACTGAATTGGTTTAAGCAGCTCTGAGCTAAAATGTTGGACTAGGACAGCCATATCATGATTATGAAGAGGGCAGGTGTCATATTCTGAGATGGGCACTGCCCATGTGGAGTTCACATGCTCTTCCCTGACTCCAGTTTCCTCCAGCATCCCAAAGAATTGCAAGGCTGGTTGCTTAGCAACTTGTGGGTTTTATTCTGGGTCTTCTTTCGTCATCCAAAGGATATGCATGTTCACATGATCTGCAGTTGTAAACTGGAGAGTGCGTGAATGAGAATCGTGTCTAATGCTCTTCGTTGTCTCTTTAGTGTGTTAAAGAAAGTTTAGAATTTCAAAGTATTACAGCAACACAAATGAACCCAATACAGGATCAAAGTCAATGAGGACAACTTATTTCTGAGCGAGCAGGTGAAATTTAAAGCTATATGATATTCATAAAAAAATCTCGGGAAAGATTAAGCCTTGCGGCTTGGTTTCGTTATCTGTCTTCTGCCGTCTAGACTCGGTCCTCATGCACATTACATTTTATCGTTGAATTCGTTCTCTACTAACAGATTGGCTTGTCTGCACGAGAATGCTTGAAATAGTCACTTGAGTTAACCTCAGCTGCTCTCTATCTCTACAGCAGTTACAGCACTTCAAGCTTGAGTAAAAGATATCATGGCACTGCTCTTTTTGTTTGGCCCGTTGAGGAGTTTATTTAACTTTGATGGACTGAATGATTATCTCAGTTCTTTTTTAGAAAGACTGAAACGAGATCTGCTGGGCGGCTTCACTTTCAATGCCTGCCGAAAACCCAATAAGTGAAAGTCGGGCTTGTGACATTACTATTACTCAGCCCCCAAAAACCTGCAAAGACACACAATTCCTTTTGGATTTTGAAAAACAGCTGCTATGTTCCAACATTTTCCTGTTGTGATTTAAACCCTTTTGTCCCTTTTGTTTGTATGATCTGTGGCAGTTTAAGCAATTCCTTCTATTTTTTTAACTCTATTATTCTATTCTCTTGATGATGATGTCATCATCAGCATCACTTTGTGAAATTTGACATTGTAGCATGAGAATGTGGCTGATGAAGAGAGTGAAGTCATTCTAGCCATTGTAATGGACAGCTTGCAGGGGCTGGTTGAACAGGGATCCTTACCCGGCCAGGAGGCCACTGCAATGGAAGGGCCAGGAGAGATGAGGACTGCTGATTATACTCTTCCCCAATACACTAGGTGGCAGCCTCCCTGGTTTACAATTCCCAAACAGACCCCTGCAGGGCATGCTGGGTACTCACTTTCATTTTAGATCTCGATCTCCAGATCACAAACCTTGGGAACGGCAGTTCAAAGAGAAACCACTTTCCAGGTAGGTTGGGCATGCAGTGGATCTCAAAAAGAAATGGGGGTCAATACAATACAGTATAATACACAGAACAGAATAAATCCTCAATACAGTATAAAAATAAAATATTTACAAGTATGGAGCAGAATTTAACAGTAGATAATATCACTTAATATGATTTGGATATAAATACCACAAGCTCAACATACATGATGCAGATTTAGTATGCGTACTTTATGTGATATGCTTTGAAATAATCACCAACACACATGCCAATGCTGCAATCAGGACAGTAGAAGCGAGTTTCTTTGCGCGTTTTTCTTATTTTTGCGCTTGCTTGTGCATGAGAGGGTAGAATGATCAGTGCCTGATCCACACGAGTGATGTACCCATTGTGGTGTTATAGGCTACCACAGCTCAAGGCTTAGTGACTTCCACGTCTCCCATGACTTGAACATTTTTTCCTTCCACTTGATTGAAGTCATTATGTTTTTTTGCCACTCGGCTAATGTCGCACCACAGTGAACCTTCACGGGATCAGAGTCACCAGGCATATCATGGTGGCTCAGTTGTACAGTGTCGCGTGCGTCAGTTTCACTTTCCGCATCAATTTCTGCTGTCCAATTCATATCACCCAAATCAACCAATAGTTCAGTTTCAGTTTGTTCTAAAACTTGCTTTATGGCTTTTCCTTTGCCATTGTGTTTTCGGCTGAAGGCTCCGCCCCACTCTTGAATATTAATGAGTTACCATAGAGTTACCATAAACTGGCAGAACTCATAGAAACAGTCATGATTTTTTTAGCAGCATGATGTTATATCATCCACCAGATGGCAGTAGAGTACAGTCCCAGGAGTCATTCGGTTATTACTCACCCCAAGTCTGATCCTGAGTTAACTGTAATAACATAGAATTCTGAGCCCACGTTATGCTTGAGTTTAACATCAAGCAGATTAATGGCTAATAATACAGACACTTTATATGCATGATTTAGTTTATGATTTTTTGGCATATTCATTCTGGTTTTTCATGTCTACCATTCATTTTGATTAATTTTGGAAAAGTTTAATTTCACTACCATTTTAGTTTTATTTATTAATTCCTCACCCCTGACACGTGACCTTGCATTTGCATTTGTGATGTCATGATTGTTACGTAACCTGAGCTCTAGTGAAGCTCAATGCCTGATCAAAGGCATCAGGAGAGCCTGCTCCATCACAGGGCAAACCCTGGACACACTGGAGGCTGCTGTGGAAAAGAAGATGGTGGTAAAATTGGATGCCATCATGAAAAATCACCTCCAGGAGGCGCTCACCTGGGGCACGTTTAGCCACAGGCCCATTCTACCACAGTGTGCTAGGAAGCACCTCTAGGGGGGTCTTTTCTGCCCACTGTTATCAGGCAACTCAGTGCTTCCACCTGATGTATTTATTTATTTACTTATTGATTTATTGATTGATTGATTGGCTGTATTATCTGTTCTGTGAGTCTGTATCCTTGTTTTTTATGTTTCTCCTGAATATGAATTTCCCCTTGGGATTAATAAAGTTTATCTAAACAAATGTAATAATACACGCTGATGTCTGTCCACGTTATACCTTTATAGTTTCCAAGTAGGCTGTAGCGCTAGGTTTGTTTTTAGTGTTTTGACTCACATTGTTGCCTACAACTTCTGATTAATGTCTCATCTGATTATTTTTTTGATCTCCTGCTCTGACCCATTATTGTCTCTGACTTCACTGCCATCTCCTGATCTTTTTGTTCTCTCACGATGATCCTCGACACTTGTGTGTCTCTTAACCATGACTTACTGCGTGATTTGGTCTTTGGTTTTGTATTTCTGACCTTGCCTGACTGTCCACCTCTCTTCTGGATCTTCTAATCATATCCTAGAAAGTCTATTTTTTTTTCTTTGCCCCCACTCTCTTTCTAATCAGCCTATCCTGTAAGTGTTCTCATGATTCTTGTCCTTGTTATGTATTTTTAATTTCTTGTATACAACGGTGTAGGGAAAAACATTGTAATCGTCCAAAGATTCGATGTCGAGATTTTGATGAATCTCGATTTTTTTAGACCTCCCTGACTTTCTTGTATACGAAGTATAGGGAAAGTATTGGAATCCTTGAAAAATTCCATTTCAAGATTTTGACGAATCACAATGTTTTATATCTCCCTGAGTCCGAAAATACCATTTTTGAAATTATGTCTGTTTGTGTATGTGTATGTAAACACGATAACTTGAGTACACATTACAGTCAACCAAATTTTGCATACAAGTATTAGGTACAAAATGTAGATTTCTATCAACTTTTGGGCTATTTCCGTTAACTGAAAACCTTTTATTCATGCAGCAGCCGAGTCCGAATTATTCAACTTTACTTTTAGAATAATTGTTCAATATATTATTAGTTTGATTTGATTTGTTGTTGATGGTTCTTTAATGTACATAATATAAAACAGAATCATTGTCTTGTGGTTTACTCCTCAAATATCCATCCCCATATCCGAGTGTATGAGCAAGTCAAGGGGAGACCACTCCCGACTTTTAAAATTTTTTTTCTTGTGATGGTTTGTAACTGCTAAGTGGGTAAGGCAGGATCAAGCCTGAATGAGTCACAGTCCAAAAAAGATTAGTTTTAAAAGGTTTAGTGAAAATTCAAAGCAAATGTTTCATATAAAAATAGATTAAAAGGTTGTTACACACAGAGAATAAAAGGCAAAAAAAGTTTTTTCTTTAAACTTTTTCTAGTTGAACTTCACTTGTCTTCTATTCTTAAAGATGAGTTACTTCTCTGTGCTTTACTTAATACATTCAGTACATTCTAAATGTACATCTCAGCACATTCAATAGAGCACGCTACATTACATACATACAACAAGACATGGTTTGAAACCATGTGCCCTCTGTGCCTTACCTATGGCTAGGCAGATCACTAACTGAGACTAATCTGTAGTCAGAGTGACAAGAAATAGTTAGAAGAAGCCAACCTGCGGCGTACCATACACCGCATAATCAGGCCGTTTTTTTAATGATTTTTAAGCACAGGGAGAAAATTAACATTTGAAAAATCGGTAATGTAATAAATCAGCAAGAAAAGCAACATTGTAACAATGCACGGAACAAACCAACACACAATCGTCCGTGACTGAAAACTGGTGGACCACCATCGCGCCTTCTCCTCCCAGACGGAGGGATGGGGGTGGACGGCGCTGAGGCGCGAAGGGTGGAACGGGAGGAGAGGAGAAGGACGTCCATTCCGCTCCCTCCGTCATGCTAGTCTGCTGATTTCTCGTTCAGTATGCACTGCCTGCTCATGTGCCCACCTCCAACTTGTCACTTGAGTCGTTGTCATCTTTGCACAGTCCAGATGCACCTGTGAGTCACATCTTCCGTGTTCCGCGTCTTCTAATAAGACGCATGTTTGTCGCCGGATGCGAATTGCTGTATGTAGCGTGTAAAACAGTTTGCTATGGTGCACACGGTCGTGCGTCGTAACTGAAAACTCGGTTTTTAAATACTGCTTACTTCATTGTGTTTTAACCTCAGTTGTAAAGGATTGTTTTAAGGATCCCATGGGATACCCCTCACAAACCGTTTTACACGCTGCATATGACGATTCACCTCTGCGAGAAACATGCCTCTATGAACAGTCAACGTGGCTCGGAGATGCATGTGGCCTCTACGACAGACGAATATAAATGTCGCCGTTTTATCTGTGTCGTCGCGTCCGAGTTGGTGGGCGTGGCTCTGCGAGTTGTCGTCGTATCCAATGGTCTTGGAGTTGGTGGGCGTGGCTCCTTCCTGCGTCCGCCATAGGTGTCTTACTTGTCGGCGGCTTAGTGAATCCACGCCCCTTCCGGCGTGCTTTCCATGGGTGTCTTGCCTTAGTGAATTATATATATAGATATACTAGCAAAATACCCGCGCTTCGCAGCGGCGAAGTACTGCATTAAAATTTTTATTAAGAAGAAAATGTAACCTTTTTAAACTGAGGGAAAATATGCCAATAATTATTTGTTAAGGATCTCTTTGTATACCATGTTGTCAGTTCGGCCCTCCGGTTGTAACATGACCAAGCTGTGCGCTGAGCTTACTCTTGACCATGCAACTTACAGTTGGCCATGTGAACAGTAATCTTGTCTCAAATCTCACAGCTTGGATTGCTGCTGTCATAATCAGTTTGAGGTTCATGGTTTGTTTCAATTACGACAGTATTTGCAGGACTTGTGTTGAAGTGACATTCGGCATCTGTCAAGCGTTTTAATCTTACAACCAGTTTCATCGATAACTTCACATCCAGCTTTTGAGAGTTTAAACATTCATAAACATCAAAGTGTCCACTACTGAAATCGTCACCTGTGAATGTAAGATGTTTAAGAGGCATTGGCCGTTGTCGAAAGGTGTAAAATATTTGGCCA
Organism: Polypterus bichir lapradei; assembly: GCA_026402145.1. Classification (NCBI taxonomy): domain Eukaryota; kingdom Metazoa; phylum Chordata; class Cladistia; order Polypteriformes; family Polypteridae; genus Polypterus; species Polypterus bichir. The sequence goes on along the minus strand of JANRMT010062814.1, from coordinate 24,507,147 downwards.
TTTCGGTACACTTGAAAGCACCAACCGAACAATTCAGCGGCAGCCATCAACTCACATGCAGAACCATAGGTGAAGGGCTTAAGCATTTCACTCTTCTAGTGCTGCTGTGTAGTATAATTATCTCCTGTACCGTCATCAGTCCACACCTTGAACCTGTCCCAGTCATTCAATACATAAGACACAATGTTCTTCCGGATATCAAGAGTGAGCCTGATATGGCCGTGCAATATGTAACACAGAGAATGGAAAAGGTAGGTGCCATCTCCGGGCATGGAAACCGCTCGGTAAGTGACAGTTCTTTGATTGATGGTGATTACCTCGATAGACATGGTAATAGGGGTTGGAATGATGAAGGAAATGGGTACCTGAGTAATGTAAAGTAAGTGTAAAATACCTATACAATAACTATAATTGTAATAAACAAACAATAAAACAGCGGAGAAGCGTGGATTAAACAAAAAGGCTGTAGTTATCAGCAGGGAGACGTGAATCCCGTGGCGAAGCAAGGAAGGGAATGTAGAGACTGGAGCGACGGACGGCCTTATATAGGCAGGCAGCCAACAACATGGGAGGCGTTGGGATGGGGGACCCAACGCCGCCTCACATGGTGACCAAGCTGCAGGCTATGGACGTATATATGTACGTAAGTAGGATTCAGTTAGCGTTGGGAACCTGTGTACCAAATTTCTTGAAGATGGGCCCATAAGTAACAAAGACTGTTGAAAAGTTCAATATGGCGGCCGACAGTGGCATCATACCACCAAAATAAGTACGTACATTGGTTTCGGTTAGTGCAGGGAAGCCGCCTACCAAATTTCGAGAAGATGGGGCCGTAAATAAGAAAGTTCAACATGGCGGACGTTGTTGACCATTATGACCGTTACGCGTAGAATTTCGAAATGAAACCTGCTTAACTTTTGTAAGTAAGCTGTAAGGAATGAGCCTGCCAAATTTCAGCCTTCTACCTATACGGGAAGTTGGAGAATTAGTGATGTTGGAAAATTCAATATGGCGGCTGACAGTGGCGTCATACCACCGAAATAAGTACGTACATTGGTTTTGGTTAGCTCAGGGAAACCACCTACCAAATTTCGTGAAGATGGGGCCGTAAATAAGAAAGTTCAACATGGCGGACGTTGTTGATTGTTATGACCGTTACGCGTAGAATTTCGAAATGAAACCTGCTTAACTTTTGTAAGTAAGCTGTAAGGAATGGGCCTGCCAAATTTCAGCCTTCTACCTACACGGGAAGTTTGAGAATTAGTGACGTTGGAAAGTTCAATATGGCGGCTGACAGTGGCATCATACCACCGAAATAAATATGTACACTGGTTTCGGTTAGCGCAGGGAAGCTGCCTACCAAATTTCGTGAAGATGGGGCCATGAATAAGAAAGTTCAATATGGCGGACGTTGTTGATCGTTATGACCGTTACACGTAGAATTTCGAAATGAAACCTGCTTAACTTTTGTAAGTATGCTGTAAGGAATGGGCCTACCAAATTTCAGCCTTCTACCTACACGGGAAGTTGGAGAATTAGTGACGTTTGGAAAATTCAATATGGCGGCCGACAGTGGCGTCATACCATCGAAATAAGTACGTACATCGGTTTCGGTTAGCGCAGGGAAGTCACCTACCAAATTTCGTGAAGATGGGGTCAGCCTTCTACCTACACGGGAAGTTTGAAAATTGGTGACGTTGGAAAGTTCAATATGGCGGCCGACAGTGGCGTCATACCATCGAAATAAGTACGTACATCAGTTTCGGTTAGCGCAGGGAAGCCGTCTACCAAATTTCGTGAAGATGGGGCCATAAATAAGAAAGTTCAACATGGCGGACGTTGTCGACCGTTATCGACCGTTATGCCCGTTACGTGTAGAATTTCGAAATGAAACCTGCTTAACTTTTGTAAGTAAGCTGTAAGGAATGAGCCTGCCAAATTTCAGCTTTCTACCTACACGGGAAGTTGGAGAATTAGTGATGAGTGAGTGAGTGAGTGAGTGAGTGAGTGAGTGAGTGAGGGCTTTGCCTTTTATTATTATAGATTTCATTTCAGTTCAGCTTGTGGGGGTTATAATAGGACCTCCCTTATACTATGCACTATTACAGGGTGAGCCAAAAAGAAGTACCACATTTCAAATGTTTATTCTACATAAATGCTGCAAGATAAAATAAATTTCATTACGAAACAAGAAAGGGAGTACAAAATAGATTTTGTTCACTGTGTTTTAAAAATGATGTATTCAAGGTGGTGGCTATCATTAGCGATACACTCTTCAAGACGATTTCTGAACGCTCGCATGACTTGTTCGGCCATTTCAAGGGTAATAGCACCGATTTCGTAGCGAATAGTGTCCTTGAGTGCTTCAGGGTTTTGAGGTTGGTGTGTGTATACCTTCAACTTGAGACTCGAGATGGCCTCACAAGAAGAAATCACACGGAGCGAGATCAGGCAAACGTGAAGGCCACCCAACATCACTGTGTAGGGAGATCAGCTTCCCTGGAAAACTTGTATGGATCTCCATGCAGGCCGTATGAGCTGTTGCTCCATCCTGTTGAAACCAGGCATCCACCACATCCATTTCTTCCAGTTGGGGTTGCAAAAACTTCTCTAGCATTTCAAAGTAACGTTCTGAAGTGACGGTGACTGTTGCTCCCCCCTCCATAAAAAAGTAAGGGACTACAATGCCAAATTCTTCAACGGCGCACCAAACCGTGACACGCTTACTGTGCAGGGGTCTCTGATGAAGTTCACGAGGGTTGGTTTCAGCCCAATAGCAAAAGTTTTGATTATTTACCATTCAAATGGAAGTGCTAGCAGAATGTTCGCACACAACTTTCTATGGATCTCAGTGAGTTCCTGCACTACCATCATTTTGTATGGATGGAAATTAAGGTCCTCGTGCATAATCCTCCTCAAAGACGTGTTGGAAATGCCTAAGGCAGAAGCAGGTTTGAGCGCTGAACGTCTAGGAGACTGCAAAATTAATGCCCTTACACCTTGGATGTTTTCAGGCATTCGTACGATGGTCTGGAGATTTTCTGATCAATGTTGTACCCGACTGCCAAAATTTAGCCATCCAATGAAGAATTCTTTTCTGATTTGTGATGTCACCGTTAGGAGGAATGCTGAAGTGCGTTCAGAAGGCACATTACGTAGTGATGATGGATTTGTTGTTTTTGAAGAACGCTTCGACAGCGAAAGCATGGTGTGCACCAGACCAAGGCACGTTGCCAACTGAAAACTACAAGGAATCGCCTATCGAAGGACCCCCACCACTCAGCTGCTTCTACCTCACGCAATGACCTTGACAAATGTGGTACTTCATTTTGGCTCACCCTGTATGTAGGCAAACATTTAGCATAACTAATAAAATACTTCATATCAGCTTAACATGACCTAAATAACTAGCAAGTGACTCTTACAAGGTTTATTATTGTTTGTGGCTGTACAGGATGGCCGAGGTCTTTACTAATACTGTTTGCCTTTCAAAGGTGTTGTGTCTTATGTATGTCCTGGGCAGAAAGATGCTGTATATCAGTAAAGCTCTATGCCACCTTCACTGCCCTGAGTAAGTGCCCTGCAGGTCTGGACTGAGCAGGTGCCATACTAGGATAGAATGACACCAATGTGTACAGACTCCTCTGCACCCCTCAAGAAGTTGGTGAGTTTAGATGGAAGAGTGGGTAAGGGTGAGCCATCCTCAGGATAGCCCAGATAAGTTGTGCCCACTTCACTTTGTCAGTAAAGGCTATTAAATGGAAGGCTGCTGACCTGTTGTATAGCCTCTGCTGTCTGCTTCCTCAGGTCTCTGAGCAGCTCCTAGGTTATGCTGACATTAAGGGAGGCTTCGGGTCTTGCAATAAACCGACTGACCCTCAGACACAAGCGTTTGTCTGCTTGGTATTCTGCTGCCTGCAGATGTTGATTCCTCTTTTATTTATTAAAGAACTTGTGCTGCATACATCGCAATCACCCTCCCGTTTGTGTGAAAAACATGATGTTAGTCGTTGGCAAAGCACAGTTTCGTGTTCCAGCAAGCGGTGCAGGATGAGCCGTTAATTACAAATCCAATAATACAGTCTAAGCTGAAAAATGTCTACCTGACAAGAAGCCATCCTTTTCTTACAGTATCGTCACAGTACATCTTTCTTAACACTAAAGCTTTCAGGTACTGTAATGTTATTATGAGCTTGACGGTAATTAATCACGCACCTCATTGCAAAGTTCCACAGACTGTAATCATTGATCTTTATCTGCAAAAAGAAAGGCAACAACTTGCTGTTCAGTATGGCTGCTGCCTTTGCCTAAAGTGGAATTTGCTGTTTCATCACCGGGTTGTCTGTGTAGGAAGAAACATCAGGGAGGGCTTCTTTATTGCTGTTCTTCTTACTCCCTGCCACACTTGCTGATTTTCCAACAATCGATCGCCCATCCATTTTCTGAGTTACTTGTGCTCAGTTTAGGTTGGGGTGACTCTGTTCTATCCTAATGCCAATCAGACACAGAAAATCAGAATCAGAAAGCTTTATTAATCCCGAGGGAAATTTTTATGTTACAACTGTATACGTAGACAAAGGAACAAGTAACACTAAGAGCAGGTATAACAAATAAGTATGTCAAATAAAAATATATAGAGAATATAACTATCAAAATAAAGTGCAATAAATCATCTTTATTCACTAAGCTCTACAGGTACATGGTAATGAAATATAATAAATAGTACGTATGTGAGTATCTTACAAAATCCCTAGTATACTAGACAGTGATAGCATACTGAGCCTGAAGTATTTCACATAATAATATTGCACCTTATGTGAACATATTACCATTCTGAGAGCAAAAAGTTATTCGTGTGAGGAGAACAGACAAGTAGATTCATACCTGGTAGCATGGATCGTGGACTATCTTACAGACAGACCTCAGTATGTGCGTCTCGGGAACTGCAGGTCTGACATTGTGGTCCGCAACACAAGAGCTCTGCAGGGGACTGTATTTTCTCCGGTCCTGTTCAGCTTATATACATTGGACTTCCAATACAACTCGGAGTCCTGCCACGTGCAAAAGTTCACTGACGACACTGCTATCGTGGGCTGCATCAGGAGTGGGCAGAAGGAGGAGTATAGGAAACTAATCAAGGACTTTGTTAAATGGTGCAACTCAAACCACTTACAACTGAACACCAGCAAAACCAAGGAGCTGGTGGTGGATTTTAGGAGGCCCAGGCCCCTCATTGACCCTGTGATCATCAGAGGTGACTGTGTGCAGAGGGTGCAGACCTATAAATACCTAGGAATGCAGCTGGATGATAAATTGGACTGGACGGCTAATACTGATGCTCTGTGCAAGAGAGGACAGAGCCAACTATACTTCCTTAGAAGGCTGGCGTCCTTCAACATCTGCAATAAGATGCTGCAGATGTTCTATCAGACGGTTGTGGCAAGCGCTCTTTTCTGCGTGGTGGTGTGCTGGGGAGGCAGCATAAAGAAGAAGGATGCCTCACTCCTGGACAAACTGGTGAGGAAGGCAGGCTCTATTGTAGGCATGGAGCTGGACAGTTTGACATCCGTGGCAGAGCGACGGGTGCTGAGCAGGCTCCAGTCAATAATGGAGAATCCACTGCATCCACTGAACAGGATCATCTCCAGACAGAGAAGTAGCTTCAGTGACAGACTGAGGAGACCCCACACTATGCGACTTTTCAATTCCACCCGGGGGGATAAACGTTAACATTATGCAAAGTTATTGTCTGATATACCTGCAATTTTATCACTCTTTAATATTGTTTTTTTTTATCAGTATGCAGCTGCTGGAGTATCTATCTATCTATCTATCTATCTATCTATCTATCTATCTATCTATCTA
>JANRMT010062814.1:24468491-24492110 GCA_026402145.1 Polypterus bichir lapradei | reverse complement strand
AGCAGTAATTTACAAATTTCCCTTAACTTTTATTTCATTGCAGACAACATGAACACAAGATAATTCATGTTTTTTGCGGTCAACATCATTTGATTTGTAAATAAACTTCCATTCTTGCCATTCAGGCTTGCAACACATTCCAAAAAAAGTTGTGATGGGGGCAATTCAGGGGTAGTAATGAGGTCTAATAACTAAATAATGATGTGATTTGAAACTGGTGATGTTAACAGGTGATTGCAATCATGATTCGGTACAAAAGCAGCATCGAGGAAAGGCCTACTCCTTTAGGAGCAAAGATGGGCAGAGGATCGCCAGTTTGCCACCAAGTGCGGGCAAAAATCTTTGAAATGATGAAGAAAAACGTTTCTCAAAGACAGATAGGAAGAGATTTGGGCATTTCTCCCTCTACAGTGCATAACATAGTGAAAAGAATCAGGGAATCTGGAGAAATTACCGTGCGCAAAGGCCAAGGGCGCAAGCCTAAACTGAATGGCCGTGATCTCCGGGCCCTCAGACGGCACTGCATTAAAAACCGCCATTCATCAATAAATGATATAACTGCGTGGGCTTAGGACTACTTCAGGAAGTCACTCTCAAGCACTACAGTACGTAGTTACATTAGGAAATGCCAGCTAAAACTGTACTGTGCCAAAAGGAAGCCCTACATAAATAGTGTCCAGAAGCGCCGTCGACTTCTCTGGGCATATGGGATGGTCCATTGTGCAGTGGAAACGTGTATTGTGGTCAGACGAATCGGTTTTTCACATCTTTTTTGGAAGAAATGGATGCCGTGTGTTGCAGACCAAAGAGGAAAAGGACCATCCAGACTGTTACCAGATACAAGTCCAAAAGCCAGGGTCTGTCATGGTATGGGGTTGTGTCAGTGCCTTCGGCAAAGGTAACTTGCACTTCTGCGATGGCACCATCAATGCTGAGAAGTATATCTCAGTTTTGGAGGAACAAATGCTGCCTTCAATACGACGTCTTTTCCAGGGACGCCCATGCTTATTTCAGCAAGACAATGCCAAACCACATACTGCGCACATAACAAAGGCATGGCTGCGTAAGAAGAGGGTGCGGATGCTTGACTGGCCTGCCTGCAGCCCTGATTTGTCTCCTATAGAGAATGTTTGGCGCATTTTGAAATGAAAAATGCGTCAACGAAGACCCCGTACTGTTGCGCACCTAAAACGTTGTTTGCAGGAAGAATGGGACAAACTAACACCTGCAACACTTAGTCACTTGATTTCTTCAATGCCTAAACGTCTTTTAAGTGTTGTTAAAAGACAGGGGAACTGTACAAAGTGGTAAATGCTGTACTGTGCCAACTTTTTTTGAAATGTGTTGCAAGCCTGAATGGCAAGAATGGATATTTATTTACAAATCAATTGATGTTGACAAAAAAAAGCATGAATTATTTTGTGTTCATACTGTCTGCAATGAAATAAAATTTGAGGAGAATTTATATCTTGCTTTTTTCTTTTTTTATTCACATTTCCCACACTGTATATGTATGTATTATATATGTGTGTGTATGTGTGTATGTATGTGTATATTATATATATATATATATGTTGTGTGTGTGTATGTATGTGCATACATATATATATATATATATATATATATATATATATATATATATATATATTCTCTGAGTAGATACAGTATATATGTGTGTATATGTATGTATGTGTGTATATATGTATCTATTTTGGGTGGAGTATTCCTTTAAGAGAATAGAGGCGCTGAATTCAATAAAAGTGAATTTCACGTTTTTCCAAATTCCTGCGAGACACAGTCAGCCTGAAAGTATAAAAGTATATCAGTGTTCAGCTTGACGATGTCTATGGTAATCACCTAGAAATTTTCAGGAAGCAAAACTTTTGCAAACAATCGTCGTCGGTGTTATTACAATACTGTACATGAAGAGAATGTTCTTGCATCATGCTGTGTAAAGAGACTTCGGGGAAGAACCAAAAGTGATCATAAATAATAATAAAGCGAGCCGAGCTGCACCTCGGTGGCTGTAATATTTTTAGCTCCATTTTGCATAAACATGATAGTGAAAATTTAATATTTAATATTTTCCGTATTTATTTCCAAATGTATGCTCGTTTTATGAAGTTTCATCTTTTTTATTTACTTATTTATTATAATGTCTTTTTTCTCTTCATTTAATGCCTTTTGCTAAACACAATATACGTAATAACTTAAAAACCGGCAACAACAGCTCCTCCAGCGCATGATTTTAATTCAGTTTTGTGCATTAATGTATTCCACTGGGTAAAAAATAGAGTTTTATATTATGTGCACTGAGAGATTTCTTAAAAGTAATGGCCTTTTAATTTTTTTTTCTTGCGCTTTAATGGAGCGAATGTCTCACATGCATAAGAACGAACTGCCGTCCGTTACCGTTTAATTCGCGTCCCTCCCGGGGTTTTGTTCTCGCCGTGCGCCTTGATGCTGCTGAAGCCCCGTCTCACTGCGACCCTCAACTGCATAAATGGGTTCTAAAATCGCTCAATGGGTGCCCCCTGCTCTGAGAGCACCCGCCTTATGATAAAAGTTTGCGGAAAGTGGCAGCCCGACGCTCACTGCTGTCTCGTTTCTGCGCCGCAGCGTCTGCCGCGCATTTAGTGGGAGCAACGACTTTCTGCCTTGGCAACCATCGAAAGGAGCCTGGAGCATTTAAAGTGTGAAAATGACGGCAAAAATATTAATTAAGACAAGACATATCAAGAAGATTTCTGTTTAATTAATACATTTCAAGCATACTAGGATGCTGGGTTGTAATAAACCCCCCGAGTGATTTACTTTCATAATGTCTATAATTAAGTCGTTTTTGTATCTTAGCACGTTTTCAACATTACCCGACAAAAGTGTGTAATTACAGATGAAGGAGCCGCAATGACGTTTCAACGCCTTTTTTTATAATGCATTTCTTTATTTTATTTTACATTCTTTGGCTGATGTGTATTTGTTCAATATTACAGGCTCCTCGATTAAAAACGGCTACTTTTAAAATGTCTTCTATTCAAGGAAAATCTGTTTAATTCAGGATTAATTTATAAGTAGGTGGCACAGTGGCGTAGTGGTAGCCACACAAGTTTATTTGCTGCTGCTGACTGCAGTTATGTTTTCTTCTCTTATAATTGAACAGTTAATTAATAGACGGGTATTGTTAGTGCATCGCAGTATGGAACCCACCTGGGCTCCGCGTCCAGAGTCCTCCCTGTTTGGAGCTTGCATGTTCTCTCCACGTCTGTGTGGGTTTCCTCTCACTGCCCAAAGACATGCAGGTTAGGTGAATTGGCAGTGCTACTGTATATTGGCCTTAGAATGTGTGTGTCTGCCCAGTGATGGACCAGCACCCTGTCCACGGTTTGTTCCTGTCTTGCACCCATGTGCTAGCTGGGATAGCCTCTGGACCCTGGCACTAGTCTGCATTAATCAGGTTAGAAAATACCATGACATGGCATAGCGTACTGCGGTGGGCTGGCGCCCCACCAGGGGTTTGTTTCCTGCCTTGCGCCCTGTGTTGGCTGGGATTGGCCTGTGACCATTTAGTTAGGATATAGCGGGTTGGATAATGGATGGATGGATGGCATAGCGTAGTGGCAGCTCCCAGTACTCCAGTTCACATCCTATGTAAGTGTGCAAAGTGCTTACAGTGAATTCAGAAAGTATTCAATCAATCAATCTACACTTAACAATCCCTAAAGAAAAAATAACAAATTTTCATTAAAGTTTGCAAATTTATTAAAATCAAAAACTAAAATCTATAATTCATATATGTTTTCAGACCTTTAGTTCAGTGCATTATAGAAGCCCATTTGGCAGTAACCATCAGCCTTGAGTGGTCTTTGGGCAGTTTATTCCATTCTTCTTGGCAGATCCTTTCAAACTCCATTAAACTGGATGGGAAGAGTCTGTAAGCTGCCATCTTCAAGTCTCTCCTCAGATGTTCTATGAGGTTTAAGTCTGGGCCTTGGCTGGGACAATCAAGGACAGTCGGAGACTTGTGCCAAAGCCGCACCAGCGCTGACCTGGCTGTATGCTTTGGGTCATTGTCATGTTAAAAGGTGAACCATCGACTCAGTCAGAGGTCATGTACACTCTAGAGCAGGGTTACTTCAAAGTCCTCTCTGCTGCCACCTCCATGCTTCATGGTATGGTTTAAAGAAGATAATGAGCAACGATTGCTCTTTGCTAGACATTGTACTTAGAGGTTTGCCCAAAGAGCTCAATTATTGCCACATTAGACCAGTGAATCTTTTCCCATGAGCTCTCACAGTCCTTTAAACAGTCATATGCCTTTAACTCAAGTGCAGCTTCTTTCTCTCCACTCTACCATAAACGCCTGATTGATGCGGAGTGCTGCTGAGATGCTTATCTTTCTAACAGATCCATCCATCTCTGCAGCAGAGGACTTTTGAAGTTCTATTTGAGTGACCACTGGATTCTTGGTTACCTCCTGGACCTCCTTGGCCAGTTACTCAATTTGGCTAGACAACCAGCTCTAGGAAGAGTCCTGGTGGTTCCAAATGTCTTCCATTTCTCAATTATTAAGGCCATTGTGCATCTAGAAACTCTCTGAGCTTTAGAAATGATTTTTACCACCAAGTCCTCCTTTATGCCTCACTACAATTTGATCCTGGAGGTCTATAGCGAGCTCCTTGGACTTCATGGCCTGATTTTTGTCCTGATATACAAATCAAATTGTGGGACCTTCTATATACATGTGTGCCTTTCTAAACAATGTCCAGTCAATTCAATTTAATATGAAAAGCATTTACCTTTTAAAAGTCCAATTCCCCCTTTCACTGTATATTCATACTAGCTGTGCTACACATATAAGATGAGCTGAAATCTAAATAATCAACAGCATTAACATCTGCAGTGCACCATCTATTGGAAAGTATTTTGTAATACATGTAGTATTAAAGTGCATTGCATCTATCATTCCTACAGATGGCACATCACAAACATTTATATTAATAAAACACATTACCACAAATATTTGTGATGCACCAATTGTTGGAATGACAAATGCAATGCATCTGTCCCTGTTATATGCCATTTGGTATGGGATTTGTAAAAGCAAGTACAACATAAAGGGCACAAGAAGCAATTTGTTTTGTCCAGTATAACTGGGGTATAGTTACATTAAATGAATTGACTTTATATAGGTCTTTTCATTAATAATCTCAATTCCCAGGAATAGCTTAATTGCTTTGTATTTCTTTAATTAATCACTGTCAGGTTAGGAGACTCACTCAGGGCCACATGGTGAACTAAACAGGCAAAACTGGAGTTAAACACCTCCGCTATCAGCGGGCAGGACTAACTTCAGGGCAGTGATTGTGGTAGGTGACCCTCTCAGTGGGGCACCCTGCAACTTCAGGTAATACCACTCTGCCCAGTGGGCAAGTTTATGGAATCTGGTGCTTTCCTAACATAACATATCATTCTCAGATCTCACTAATCCAATACAGGGACTACAAGGGGCTGGAGCCGATCCGAGCAGCACTAAAAGCAGAATGTTATATGCCATTTGGTATGGGATTTGTTAAAGCACTGAGCATGTGTGTGATGTGCCACCTTTTGGAATGACAGAGACATAACAACCAGACAGACATGCAGACCAACAGAGTGTAATTGCAGCCTGCAATACCCAAGAGGTCAATCACGTGACACCACCAAGCATTACATTACACCCATAACGTCAGTCACAAAACGCCCATCAGATGCCTGGTGAAGCTATGGTCAAGATGAGCCTTGTGGGACGGTTATTGGGGCCAGAGCATGTTTTGTGACTAACACTGTGGACATTCTGTGATGTTCTGGCCGTTATGTGACCTGCAGTACGTCATACATATTTGACCAATCTCATACAGACAGATACCTAGACACTTATCCTTTTATTGAGGTGGATTCACATTAAAACACTTCACAACAAGTTCTTCTATCCCAACTCTTTAAAACATACCTGTCACCACCACCTACTCAAAGCACCGTGATGTTCCAACAGTGATGGATTAAAAGCCAGAAGTCTGCATGATCATCATCAAGAGCGTTCGTGAGAACCCTAAATACAAAGAGGACAATATTTAATTTATGTTAGGTAAAATGCCCAGAGGGGACTGGAACCCCTGCAGATTTTATTTTTTCTTCCAGCCGTCTGGAGTTTTTTTTGTTTTTTCTGTCCTCCCTGGCCATCGGACTTTACTCTTATTCTATATTAACTAATGTTGCCTTATTTTCATTTCTTATTTTGTCTTTTAAATTTCTTCATTATGTAAAGCACTTTGAGCTAATTTTTTGTATGAAAATGTGCTATATAAATAAATGTTGTTGTTGTCACAAATCCACATGTTTTTTGGCAGTTCAGATCCATCAGTTAGACAGTAACATTTGGATGTGGATACTTGCATGCTGATCAGTGGCCCTTGCATACATGTAGTAATAATATGCATTGCATTTGTCATTCCAACAGATGGCACATCACAAACATTTGCAGTAATAAAATGCATTACCAGAAATGTTGCTTGTGTGCCATCTGTTGGAATGACAAATGCAATGCATATATCTCTGTTAAATGCCATTTGGTATGGGATTGCTGATCAGCAGCCATTCCACAACAGGTAGCTTTGGACACGTACCAAGAACAAATCCTGCACTCTTAGACATACTGGTTCTTTAATGGCACTTTATTGGGTTGTCTGGTTACTCATAAAGCAATTACTTGATAAAGAACAGTTTCATTCTCTGAAGAGTGGTCTGCATGTGAAATTGGTTGTTTGGGCTTTTAAAAGATTCCTAACATGTGGTCAAAACGGAAATCTGTAATGTATAGTAGGCATGATACTAACTGATGAAGAATACCTGAAGTGAGTCTGTGTGATTGTATGCACCAAGTGTCCTTCTCAAATCAGGACCCAATGGCATTTTAGAAATGTGTGATCATCTGTTCATGGTTATTTATGGAGCCTGTTACAGATCTAGATGATGATGATGATGATAAAAATAAAGATTATTTCTGAAAACTTTATAGGAACAGTTCTTTTGGAAACCTAAAGCAGTTCCCCTATGGCATCAGTCTGAAGAACTGCACTTTGGCACCTTTATTTTTAAGAACGCGGGTGAACACACACACACACACACACACACACACACACACACACACACACACACACACACACACCACCACCACCAGAATCAATTGGATTAAAGTGTACAAAAAATTATACAAGTATATACCAATGTTCATTTTTATTTGCAGGGCCGTACAATTTATTATACTACAATATCTCATTCCCTGATTGGTCACCCTTTACAGAAAGAAGCCATAATTCAGCATGGACTTTCTTGCTGTGTCCCTTACCTTTATGAAATTCTCTGAGTAGATACAAAGTAAAAAATGATTTATCAGATTTACACAATAAAAAAATGACGGCAAGCAATTCTATGGAGTAAATTCAGCTATATTTGTATTTAAGTATTGTCAGTTGGTAATTGATATGTAAAACGTAAGTCAGTCAGTCATTATCCAACCCGCTACATCCTATGGGGGTCTGCTGGAGCCAATCCCAGCCAGCACAGGGCACAAGGCAGGAACAAACCCTGGGCAGGGTGCCAGACAACCGCAGGGCACACACACACACACACACCCATGACAATTTAGGATCGCAAATGCACCTAACCTGCATGTCTTTGGATGGTGGGAGGAAACCCACGCAGACACGGGGAGATAATGCAAATTCCACGCAGGGAGGATCCGGGAAGCGAACCCAGGTCTCTTAACTGCGAGGCAGCAGCGCTACCCACTGCGCATGTAAAATGTAGTCATTTAAAATAAATTGAAAAGTAACAGCTTTGAATAAATTAACTTCTTGGTTGTACTTAATAAAATGAGGATACCTATTTCCATTTAATTAAACTAAGTCGTTCTAATTTGGAACTATTATGCCCATTGTGACCAGTAGAGGACATTGCAGCACCCCAAACATCAACCCCCACAACACGAGTCTCAATACAACAAAATGGTTTATTTATTTATTTATTTATTTATTTTTACAAATTCCTTACAAAAAAAAGACTTCTTTATTAAGCATAATCAAAATTCCAACCGTTCTTCTCCTTCTCTTTTGCTCTCTCCTTCCATTCCTCTAGGACTGCTTCGTCCTTCTTCCCCTTGAATTTAACTCACCTGGTTAAGGTCAAGTGGCCTTTTTTATTGTTGGACCCGGGAGTACTTCTGCTGCCATGGCACTGAATGGTGGACTCCCTACAAAGCATCCTCTGGTGGCACTCAAGGACCCCAACAGAGTTGTCCCTCAGGACTACAAGTCCCATGGATCCCTGTGGATCTCCATACACTGGGGCCATGCCAGAGGAGCACTTCCACCTATTCCTCTTGACAGACAACCTCCCCCTGTCCATCTGTTAATCTTCCAACCTCTCTGTGATAATAATCAAGCACCATCCTGGCCGGGTTATGCCATGATTTGTAGTCTTCATCCATTATGGCCTCCCATCCAGGCCAGCAATTGCCAGTTTGGGTGCCAGTCCATGCCATAGGGCACTTACAACATCAAACATACTCCTCTCTTGCTACAACTCTTTCAGACTTGGTTCATTTTCTACATCATGACACCTACCCTGTTAAAAATCAAGGTGCCAGAGTGGTTCTTCAGAGTCATGCCATTTACATGAAGGTCCAAGAAAGACCCTTTATTTATGAGTAGATGGTAACAGGTTTGTGAAATGCCAATGGGTTTCTGATGTTAGAAGGACTCTCAGTGCATTCCACCACACAGGTCAAGTCCAGGACACTTTAATCTGTCCTGCTAGGTGACCCACCATACATTCAAGATGTGCTTCTATATATTAGGAAGTTTTTCAAAGCCTAAAGAGCCAACTTCATATACAAAGAACCCTTCTGAAAGTGAAATGGTGCTTATCAAGCAATAGATCTACGAGAAACCATACAACCCAGTAAAGAACCATAAAGTCCCATTAAAGAACCAGGATTTTAAGAGTTCAAAAAGAAATTCAAATAGCCATGTATACTATGTTAGCACAAATAATTAAATGTTTTTCATTAATTTGGGATGATGTTAATATTAACAACGCGGTTGTATAGGAGGCAAAGAATTCTAAAGCTTTCCTGATGTACACTCTTAAAAGAGAGCGGCTCTTTAATGGCACTTTCTTGGCTTGTGTGGCTCCTTGTAAAACCGCACCGTCCGTTTCATGTTGGACAAAAGGTTCTTTGCAAATGAAAAAGGTTACTTAGGCCTTAAAAAGGCTCTTTATATGTGGACAAAACAGACATCTTTAATATCCCTAATAGAATATGGACCTGAAGTTAGCCTGGGTTATGGTGTGCAGCAAGAGTCCTTTAAAATCCATGGGCCTACTGGGATTTCCTAGCTTGGTTTCCATGCTTTTATGGAGCCTGTCATGCATCTAAATAAATAAAGGTCCCTTCATGTGCGTGATTCTTTTGGGATTTTCTCTACGGCATCGCTCTGAAGAACTGCTCTAGCACCTTTTAGTTTTAAGAATGTAAGGTGGGTGTCATTAATCAGCTTCCAGAACCAAACAAAGCCCACCGCATTCGACTTCCTAGAATTCTTTAACTTCCTCTCCAACTGTGCGCTCCTAAAAAAGTCAAAGCACCAGAGTGGTTCTTCAGTGCGATGCCATAGGAGAACCACTTTTAAGACCCATCCATATGAAGGTCCACGAAAGAGCCTTTAATGTATTCAGATCTGTCACACACTCCGTACACAGTAAATAACCACAAAGAGATGACAACTGATTTGTGAGGATTTGAGAAGGACTCTCTCTGCATACAGTCACACAGCCTAAGTCCAAGTTTACTTACTCTGTTGGCGTCCTTCACTTAACATGCATCACTGAGTTTTGTTTTCTACATATTGAGGAGTTTTTAATGATGAAAGAACCAACTTCATCTGCAAAGAACCCATCCTAAAATGAGATGGTGCTTTGTCAAGCAATCCCAACCCAGTAAAGAACCATAAAGTGCCTTTAAACAAGCAGGATTTCTAAAGAGTGTACAAAACTGTGGGGATCCCTTGGACCACAATGCAACAAAAGGGGGCGGATTTTTATGCAAAACATCGGATAGTCATGCGCATAAAATTTGTTTAATTTAAATAATCTGAATCCATCCATCCATTTTCCAACCCACTGAATCCGAACACAGGGGTCTGCTGGAGCCAATCCCAGCCAACACAGGGCAGGAACCAATCCTGGGCAGGGTGCCAACCCACCACAGGACACACACAAACAGCACACACTAGGGCCAATTTAGAATCACCAATCCACCTAACCTGCATGTCTTTGGACTGTGGGAGGAAACCCACGCAGACACGGGGAGAACATGCAAACTCCACACAGGGAGGACCTGGGAAGCGAACCCGGGTCTCCTAACTGCAAGGCAGCAGCGCCACCGTGCCGACCCTGAATTCATAATGTTTTGAACATACGAGTATAAAAAGGGTTAATTTTGAGCAAGGTTAACAACAATAACAACAACAACATTTATTTCTATTGCACGTTTTCATACCAATGATGTAGCTCAAAGTGCTTTACAAGATGAACATAAAATAGGTGAATAAAGACAACAATCCCCCAGGGCTGATTACGCTTCTGTTAAAAGAAAATAATTTCTTTTAATGGTTTTGTTTTAATATGATTTAATTGTGTTAATGTGACATCTAAGAGAATTATGTCAATGTTACTAGAAAAGGCTATGTAATATCAACAAACGTGATTATTTTAAGTCACATTAACTTCAATTAGAGAAATAAAGTGAGCAACCTTGTTAGTTAAATTTTTATAGCACATTAGTAGTAATTTACACGATGATGTCTACGAGGCTGAAGACGGCTACTTACTCGCTGCTCCTTATTCACTTCCAGCCTGCTAATTCTGACACTTTGTGCAAACTTTGCCAAGCTGCAGTGGCGCTTTTCCTGGCGCAAGGTGGGTACCTGGGTCAAAGAGACTGACAAAGCTGGCACAGTTCCATATCTAATAAATGAGACTTACTGTGATGTTTAAAGGCCACTGGAAAGGGTTAAAAAGCATTGGGAAGACCACCTCAATTGTCATACTTTTGTAAAAATGACAGAATTGTCACACTCTACAATTGTAGAAAGGCCGATGCCTTTGTTAAATTTCACTTGAATTTTACCTAACACTTTTTAACCCTTAAACATCACAGTAAGTCTCATTCATTAGATAAATACAGAAGTGTGTCAACTATGCCAATCCTTTCGACCCAGGTACCCATGTTGGGCCGGGGGTTTAACTCCACTGAAACTTAACAAAGGCATCTGTCTTTTTACAAAAGTGTGACAATTGGGGTGGCCCAACGTTTTTTAACCCTTTACAGTGCCATTCAAACATCACAGTGCGCCCCATTCAAAAGATCTGGAAGTGTGCGAACTTTTCCAGTCCTTTTGACCCAAGTACCCCCATTAGGCAAGGAAAAGCTGCAACTACAGCTTAATAAAGTTTGCACAAAGTGTAAATTAGCTGGCTGGAATTGAATATGAAGCAGCAAAGTAAGTAGCCGGCTGAACAAGGAGCTGTGATATAAGCAGCCATCTTCAGCTTCGTTTGATGTGTTGAATTGGCATGCTTTGTATAAAGTGGGTGGTGACGGGACAAAACCACAATGGCTTACACTCGCGTTGCGTTCAATAATTTTAAAACACAAATACATGCCCAGTAAAAAGCGCAATGACATCAATTGGTCTTTGGCTGGATTCCTTTGCAATAAGCGATCACAGAAAGGAAATCCCAGTCATTTGTTCGCTTGAAGCCTTCTTTTCATGAGCAATCCCTAAAAACAACCTCCACCACCTTTGGGATCGGCTTTCCGAGTGTAAAAACCACATGTAGCTTAATACAAGTCCCGCATGGGTACGCCGCGCCTTTAAGTCCGTTATTACCGAGCGCTCTTTCAAAAATAAAAGAACGGCGGACCTTCACGGCCACTCGTCCGTCCCCTCCGCAGTACACCCGTCTGCGTTAGCCTTCATTATTATAATAACTGAGAATGAGGTTTTGCTATTCTGAATTCTGGAATTTTAAACCAGCCATGAAAGAAGGAAGGAAAGAAAAATCCAGAGAAATCAACCTAAAAAAAACCAAAACGGAATAATCAAAGTGTCCCCAGATTTCAGTCGAGAACAGACGCTCTGTCACTTGGAAGGGCGCAGTGAAAAGCGACAGTATGCTGCATAAATGTGGCCTTGTGGAACAATGAAAGCTGAAAATGCGATCTGATGAGACACACAGGTCCTATGGCAGGGCAGGCTCTGCTCTCTCTGAAAATCCCACACCCTAACCACGGAGCTCTGAATGTAATTGTAACACCTATTTCTGCAAATTGTAGCCCGTATGTTATTCCACAGTGGGGTGTCGCGCAAGTCATACCCAGATGTCGCATGTGAAAGCGACAGGGACGGTGCCGTCTTTGGGGTTTGGGGGCGGAGGCTTTCGGGGCTTTAGCTCTGATCTGCATAAATCACCACTCTCTTAAAGAAAATGATTCTTTAATGGCACTTTATGTTTTTCTTTTTTACTCAGGGCAGTCTTAACATATATAGGCACTGCCTGGGGGGCTCCAGGAGCATAGAGGCTCATGATGTTTCTGATGCCTATATATGTTTCTGTTTTGCTATCAATCAAAACAGGAGCCCCAACACACTACTTTGTCCAGGGGCCTAAGATACTTGTAGGCCTGCCCTTGTTTATGGGGTTCCTTGTTACCTCCATTGCATGAGCACCATTTCATTCTGGTGTTCTTTGCATATGAAGTCGGTCCTTTGTGTATTAAAAAAAAACTTCCTAATATGTAGAAGTGCCCACATCAGAGAGGTGAAGAAGAACCCAATGGTCACTCTAACTGAGCTTCAAAGTCATCTGCTGAGATGGGAGAAGCTGTTGGAAGGCCGACTACTTCAGCAGAACTCCGTCAATCAGGCACTTATGGCAGAGTGGCTGTAGATGGAAGCTGAACTTCAGAAGAAAAAGGTCAGTTCAAAGGACTGTGAGTGTATATGAGGGAAAAGTGGCACCGGTCTGATGAAACAAAAATAAAACTCTTTGGGCAGAACTGCAAGCACATACAGTCTTAAAACTATCGGACCTTTAATAGCACTTTATGGTTCTTTACTGGGTTGTGTGGTTCCTTGTGGAGCCATCACTTGACAATGAAATAGTTCATTCTGGGAAGAGTTCTCTGCAGAAGAAGTTGGTACAAAGTCTCATTTTTATGAATATGAATATAAAGTGAAGGGTAGAACTGGACTTCTAGAAGGTAGACACTTTTTTCCTATTAAATTGAATTGACTGGACATCGTTTAGAAAGGCACACACTTAAAAAAAGTCCCCTGCACGTTAGGAAAGAAAACCAAAGCCCCTGGAGCTCTCTGTGGTGTGGCACAGATCAGGGAAAGGAGATAAAGCCATTTGTAAAGCTTTGGGTGTCTCCAGTAGCACCGTGAGTTTAGTTCTCCTTTTGGCTGCTCCCGTTAGGGGTTGCCACAGCAGATCATCTTCTTCCATATCTTTCTGTCCTCGTCATCTTGCTCTGTCACCCCCATCACCTGCATGTCCTCTCCCACCACATCCAAACACCTTCTCTTAGGCTTTCCTCTTACCTGGCAGCTCTATCCTTAGCATCCTTCTCCCAATATGCCCAGCATCTCTCCTCTGCACATGTCCAAACCAACGCAATCTCGCCTCTCTGACTTTGTCTCCCAATTGTCCAACCTGAAGCTGACCCTCTAATGTCCTCATTTCTAATCCTATCCATCCTCATCACAAATCTTAGCATCTTTAACTCTACCACCTCCAGCTCTATCTCCTGTTTTCTGCTCAGTGCCACCATCTCCAAGCCATATAACATAGCTGGTCTCACTACAGTAATTGTGAAATAGAAGAAGTTTGGAACCACCAGGACTCTTCACAGAGTTGGCTTTCTGACAAGACCAAGTAACTGAGCAAGAAAGGCTTTGGTCAGAGAGGTGACCAAGAACCCAACAGTCACTCTAACACAGCTTCAGAAGTCCTCTGCTGAGATGGGAGCACCTGTAGAAAGGTTGGCCCCCTCAGCAGTACTCCATCAATCTGGCGTTTATGGCAGGATGGCTACACGGCATATGACAGATGAAAGGATTGTGAGAGTCTGAGGAAGAAGAAACGCTGGTCTGAGGAGACAAAGATAGAATTCTTTGGACATACAGTCTTAAAAATACTGGCTCTTTAATGGCACTTTATGGTTCTCTACTGGACTGTGTAGTTCTGTTTGCTTGACAAAGCACCATATCAAAGCGGGACAGGTTCTTTGCATTGGAAGTTGATTTGCTCTGCTTTGAAAAACTTAATATGTAGGAAAAATCTTAAAAGTATGGTAGGATAACTAAAAGAACACTAACAGATTTAAAAAGGCTGGACTTAGCCTACAGGTTAATGAGTTCTTTTAAAATCATGAGCCATTGGTATTTCACAAATCTTACTTACTGTATGGAGCTTGTTATGGCATGTCTGCCATATTATTGTTATATAATACAGTAAATAAAAGGTTCTTTCTGGAACCTTCACATGGTTCCCCCATGGCATCACTCTGAAGAGCCACTCTTGCACTTTGTTTTTAAGAGGGTGTGTCTGTTTTTTAAGAGTGGGTCCACTCACGCCCACCTCACAGGTCCATTTAGAGT
Organism: Polypterus bichir lapradei; assembly: GCA_026402145.1. Lineage (NCBI taxonomy): Eukaryota > Metazoa > Chordata > Cladistia > Polypteriformes > Polypteridae > Polypterus > Polypterus bichir. The sequence continues at coordinate 24,477,345 of JANRMT010062814.1, read as the reverse complement.
GGGCAGATAACCCAACATGCAAGTCTTTAGGATGTGGGAGGTAAAGCAGGAGTATGGGGGTCCAAAACCAATGGAGTCCTAGCTTTTGCCAGAATTCAAATCCATGCCCCTTCAAATTCCAGTCCAGGTCACTGACTGTTGGAGGTATTCACATTTTTCCTGTTGTGCCAGGGCTCCTGAGCAAATTGTATTTTGGCTTCCCAAGTTGATTTAGGGATTCAGCAAACAGATGAAAGAATGGGAAAAACAGAAGCTGGCATATAATCCATCCATCCATTATTTAACCCGCTATATCCTAAAACAGGGTCACGTGGGTCTGCTGGAGCCAATCCTAGCCAGCACAGGGCAGAAGGCAGGAACAAATCCTGGGCAGGGCGCCAGCCCACCACAGCTGGCATATAATGACTGAACAATTGTATGATCCTGATTCTCAGAGTCAGCGAACATCCTTCAGAAATAAAGTTAAGTGCCTTTGAACATATTCATTTTATATAGTGCCCCTTACAGTGGGTATATGAGCACTTCAGAATATATCGACACCAAGTCCTGTCATGGACAGTAACCTATTGTGACAACCTGCCACATAAGACACACGGGAGCCGCTTTTCTGTGGAAGTCTTCCAAATGCCGAATGACCTTTTATTTGGTACTCCGCGATATAAATGGTGCCCTACCATAGCCCGTTGTCTGGGTCACGGGACACCTCCAGAATAATAAAAACATGTCGCCTTCTCCCTGTCTGCCTTTTGTCTGCTCTTTTACAATTCGCTCGCCCCTCACCCTGATGTGGTCTTCCTCCAGTCCAGTCACACACTAACTACACTGCTAATTATTCCTGACCCCTGTCACTCATCTCTCACTAAGGGGGGTGCCCCGAGCTCTCACAAACTGCTTCCCCCCACCGAGACTCCACCCCAGCCCTGCTTCCACTCCCCACAGCCCTATGAAGTAGCTGGACACGTAACAATATTAAAGGCTCAGTGTCCCTAAATTCTAAAATCCTCATTCCTGTTTATGAATACCAGACTAAGGAATCCTGAGGTTTTTCTACTATTGTCCCTGCAGTAATAAAGTCATAAGAATTCATTCTATAAAAAAGACGAGCATCCCAATGAGCTCCAACTTCCGAGTCCGTCATGCGTGGCACAAAACTGCCGAGTAAATGAAGAGCCGCTGCCTTCACTGCCCATTTACAATGCGCTCACTCGTTAACTGGCAGATGAGCCGGCCGCGCGCATCTGTACGAGCGCCGTTAAACGGCAGACTAAGTCGTGCGAGGGCAGGGACGGTCAAAGCATTAAGGGTTTCCACACAATAAAGAAAGTTAGAAATCAAATGGATATGCTAATAGACTGTGCCAGTTCTGAGTAGGAGAGGATTTGATTTTTTTTTTTCTTTTCTTTGTAAGTTAAGTGCAGAGATCTGGGCTTTATAGCAGAAAGAAGCATTTCAGTCAATTGAATTCCAAGATGTTCAGAAACGCATTTCGGCTCGACCATAAAAAAGTCACTTGTCACCCAAATAACGGAAATCTCTTGTGCTGCACAGACGTGAATGATGATGCTGACAAATTTCAATGATTATGCGTTTCATTCAAATTGGGCATATTTTACAGCACAGCAATGCGTAATGATAGCTCTCGATATTGCATTTTTAACGATGAAGTGCGCTAATTACCGTCACACGCTGCCAGATTTGTTTTAATATGATTAATGGTAAATATTCAAAGTGATTGAAACACAAAGGTCCCCATGCATGTCTGCGTGTACGGTGGCTAGCCAAGTCGTCTCAGCGATGTGGCATCCTGGGCTGGAGTTTCGTGAAGACTGTCCCTCGGTGTCCAATGAGTTTAATTAACGAAGAAGCGCGGAGCGCGTACCGCGAGAGTGACATAAACGGTCTGCTTGCAGTCCAGCCAGAGGCGGCCTTAGGGGTGCGCGGGGCTTAGGGCTGACCAACCCCACGCGGGGCCGGTTACGTCAAACACTCTTACGGTATGTGTGGACTGTATAAACGTGAGCGCGAATTTAATAAAAATAATGATAAAATACACCGGATTTTTTCATTACAGTATTCAGCTAAATTTTTGCAAGAAAACACGCGCACTTTATCAAAATATAACAATATAATCTATTTAAAAAAGTGCATTATGACAATATCACGACAGTGCAAAATGCGATGCGGTGTCATGCGGAAAGTATCAGGACCTCTTCTAGTAAAGTACCCAAATTGCAAGTGTACTCTGAGTCTGATATGCAGAATGTCATAGTCATAACTCACGTTGATGTCATGTCAGCTGGTTATCATCAGCGATACAAGTTTTTGTGCATTAATATTCAGATATGTTTATAGCCTATACAAATAATATGTGAGTTTCAGTGTTTCGACAGTGTGAAATTAACGAAGAAGTGTCGTCATGAAATCTCTTACCGGTTTCCAGGTTCAGAGACGAAAATCCACGTTTCTTGCATTCCGATTGGAAAAGTCGTTGATGACATTTTCGTAGTCTAATCCGGATTGCAATGTCCTTTTATAAAGATAGGATTGCCAGACCGCAAAGCCTGTCTTGAGACATGGCTGATCTATACTGGAGAATATAACTTGACAAATCCGCTCGGACGGGACACGCAGACCTTTTAAGCAGGTCCTCCTTAGGCGCGGGGCCTGGGGCGGTCGCCCCACTTGCCACCTCCAAACGCAACTCTTGTCACCAGCTCTGGTTCTTTTGAGAGGGGTCTAACTCAATGGTCCCCAAACTCGATCCTGGGGACCCACTGTGGCTTCAGGTTTTTGTTCCAACGTTTTTCATTGGACTCTTAGCCTAATTAAGTGAGTCATTATTTCCCAGTTTCTGTGTTTTGGAGTCCATGTAGAAATTACAAACTAAATTTGGTAGATTATTATTAAAATGTAATAAGTAGTAATATGTCGTTTTTTTTTTAAGTCATTAACAGTATTTTTAGCCTAATTTTCATTCTGCTTTTCTAGGTGTCCTGGTTATTGAATTGATTATTTACTAATTAGCGAGTCTGACACTGCTGCTTTCATCATCCCAGGTGTCTGCTGGGCTGGTTGTTAATGGTTAAAAGGGGAAAATAATAGGAAAACAACAAAACAGAATTAAGCATTTATAGCTTTAGAAAAAATAGAAATATTTCTAAATGTCTTATAAATGTAAAACTCATGCTGTTTTTCTGAATGCAGATTAAGAGAAGAGTAAAAAAGACCAGCTAATTAAAAGAGATCAGTTGTTATCGATTATTATCACCGATTATCAATCTGGTTGGAACAAAAACCTGCAGCCACAGTGGGTCCCGAGGACCGAGTTTGGGAACCACTGGTCTAACCGCAGCCTGCAATGCCTACTGTATGACATAGGGCAGGTAAAGCCCACAATATCAGTCATGAAATGCCCTTTGAGTCAGATAACCCTGCCACAACCCTAATCTTAACCAGAGTGTAACGGGCCCTAATGTTAATTATGGTCTAATGCGATGGGTGGTTTGTGATGTTGGGGCATCACATGACTGACCTCACAGGTACTACGGTCTGCAGTTGCACTCTTTTGCTTCTTCTTCATCATCTTCCTCTCCTTTTGGCTGCTCCCGTTAGGGGTTGCCACAGTGGATCATCTTCTTCCATATCTTTCTGTCCTCTTCATCTTGTTCTGTCACACCCATCACTTGCATGTCCTCTCTCAACACATCCATAAACCTTCTCTTAGGCCTTCCTCTTGCCTGACAGCTCTATCTTTAACATCCTTCTCCCAATATACTCAGCATCTCTCCTCTGCACATGTCCAAACCAACACAATCTCGCCTCTCTGACTTTGTCTCCCAACCGTCCCACCTGAGCTGACCCTCTAATGTCCTTATTTCTAATCCTGTCCATGCTCTCTATACCTGCCAAAGATGTTCGTGTTAAATGGTGCATTGTGATGGGCAAGTGCCTTGTCTGGGGTTGATGCCAGTCCTGCTCCTGATGATGCTGCAGTGGCCTATGTCACTGAGACCCTTAACTGGATAATCAGGTTAGAAAATGGATAGATAACAAGGCGGACATTGCTTTAATTATGCAGATCCTGGAAAAAAAATAATGAATGGTCATAGTTTTAATTTCTTTCTGGAACCTTCATGTGGATGGGACTTTTAGGAACCAAACATTGTACCCCTAAGGCATCGCTCTACACTCTTAAAAATAATGGTTCTACAATGGCATTTTACAGGGTTGTGTGGATCTTTATAGAGCCATCGCTTGACAAAGAACTATTTCAATCTGGGACGGGTGCTTGGCAAATGAAGATAGTTTTTTGTACTTTGAAAAGGTTCTTAACGTGTATAAAACTGAAAAACATTTTAATGTATAGTGGGTGTCACACACGTGCACATGGGAGGCAGCTAAAGGGCTTGAATGAGAGTAATTCTGGGCCAGACCGGGATGTGGCAGAGTGCCCTGACTCTTTTTCTCGCTTTTCACAGGAAATTTTGCCAGGCTCTGATGACATCAGTTCTCATTCCAACCCCTTTTCTTCTGGGATCCTGGGATCCTACCGACTACACTACTGTCTCAAAATCGACAAAGAGCCATAGCAAGGTTTGGGGCAGCCACCCATACATTTCCTGGCTGCAAAATTTAATAAACTGATATACTGAAGTGTCCAAATCAGAGTCCTGAACAGAACTGAGGGGATAGAGTTAAGGTGGCAGCTTTTAAAGGCCAGTATAGGAAGTGACATCAGAGGGGCCGGAACCGGAAGGGTCTTCATCCATAGGCTCGGGCCTGGAAGTGACATCAGTGGGGCCGGAACCGGAAGGGACTTCATCCATAGGCTCGGGCCTGGAAGTGACATCAGTGGGGCCGGAACCGGAAGGGACTTCATCCATAGGTTTGGGCCCAGAAGTGACATCAGAGGGGCCGGAACCAGAAGGGTCTTCATCCATAGGCTCGGGCCTGGAAGTGACATCAGTGGGGCCGGAACCGGAAGGGACTTCATCCATAGGTTTGGGCCCAGAAGTGACATCAGAGGGGCTGGAACCGGAAGGGTCTTCATCCATAGGCTCGGGCCTGGAAGTGACATCAGTGGGGCCGGAACCGGAAGGGACTTCATCCATAGGTTCGGGCCCGGAAGTGACGTCAAAGGGGTCAGATCTAGAATTGACATCATCAGGGCCAGGCGGAATTTCCCGTGAACGGTCTGCAGAAAAGTGAGAAAAAGAGTCCGTTCACTTTGCCACATCCCGGTCTGGCTCAGAATTACTCTCACTCAAACCCTTTAGCTACCTCTCATGCACACGTGTGTGACACGGGCTACATAGCAGGATACTAACGTAGATCAAGAAAACCTTAGCTCGTGTTATTACTCCTTTAGAATTAGAAACCCAACACAATTTCATACTGTAAATCTGTCACCATCTATTCTTGGTAACTTATGGAATCTGTTATGGAGCTCAATAAATAAAGAAACCTTGACATGGATGGTTCTTTTAGAAACCACCAATGGTGCACCTGTGACATCGCCCTGTAGAACCACTTTGGCACCTCTGGTTTTAAGGGCATGTCAGGACAACACTGGGTAGATCAGGGTGGGCAACGTTAGTCCTGGAGGGCCGCCGTGGCTGCAGGTTTTCGTTCCCACTCAACTGCTTAATTAGAAGCCAATCCTTGCCAGTCTCAGACCTTATTTAATCCTATGCCTTTGTAGTTTGAAATGTTAGGGTTCTTATATCGTAGATTTCTTCTTATCCAAGGATGTCATCCAAATGATTTGAAGCCTAAAATGGATAATTGTAAGTCTGTCACATATAACAACAACAACAACAACAACAACATTTATTTATAGAGCACATTTTCATACAAAAAAATGTAGCTCAAAGTGCAAATATTAAACCAAATCGTGCACAATGAATCCCCACAGGTGTAAATGGAAACAAGTCGGATGGAGAACTGCTGGCTCCTTTGTCCTTTGCATCTCATTGTTAATAAGGAGCCATTAAAAACGGTGAATGCAGCTTTTTAAGACTAAATAAGTAATTAAGGGTCGGGAACCTTAACAAGCGGGACCACTAAAATGAAGCATTAAAATGTCACTTGAGCAACACAACAACAACATTTACTTATATAGCACCTATTCAAACAAACAGTGTAGTTCAAAGTGCTTTACAAAATGAAATAAAAGGAAGTTAATCCATCCATCCATCCATTATCCAACCCGCTATATCCTAACTACAGGGTCACAGGGGTCTGCTGGAGCCAATCCCAGCCAACACAGGGCTCAAGGCAGGAAACAAACCCCGGGCAGGGTGCCAGCCCACCGCAATGGGAAGTTAATATCAAACATAAACAAACAAGATTTGGCAATAATATTATACAATATGTAATAAAGAAAAAGATAAGGTGGAATGGCCAGGAGGAGGAGGTTGGGAGCATGTGCTGATTACATCGCATTGACATACCCGCCACACGATGAACCATGCAGATTGGCATCTGAGTGCAGCCGCGCATGGGTCAGGAGGACAGAAAAAAACAAACAACAACAACAAAAACCTCCAGTTAGGTTGAAGAGAAAATACCCAAAAATGTGCAGGCCAAAAGACCACCCGGCCCCACTGGGCATTCCACCAAACACAGATATTCAAAATCAGTCCTAATGTTTTTCAGGCTTCGCATGGAAGAATTTAATGATGGTGGTCATGTGGACATCTGGGACACCCGTCATTCCTTCCATAAACACAGGGGGCAGCACGGTACCCTGATCAGGTGGTGGTGGTGGTGCAGGTTGCCACCACAGGAGTACCAGAAAAGACAGCAGAGAACAGCAGAGACTAGCAGGGAACTACAGAACCCAGAGGAAGACGATAATTCAATGCCCATATAGCTTTCAGGGATACACTAAAATGGGGCTACAAAAAAGCCAATTTAAAATAAACGGGTTTAGCAGTTCTGTAAATTGCTCTGCACTATTAGCCTTTTGAGTTTCTATTGGTAAAGCATAACAGCTTCTTTTAAGCCTGGCTCTTGCAATTATAAGTAGCCCGCTATTTGAAGATCTGAGGTTACAATTTGGAGTGTAAGGTGACAGACATTCCCAATGGGGCAGATTATTTAAGGCTTTGTAAACCATGAGCAGTATTTTAATGTCAATTCTAAATGGCACTGGTAACCAATGCAATGATGCTAAAACTGATGAAATGTACTCAGATGATCTTTATAAGTGCTTCATCAGAGAAAAAAATTGACTTCTTATTTAGAAATTGGGTTGGAACAAAATCCTGCCTGCCAGGACCGACATTACCTACCCCTGGTGTAGATGACGGGAGGATCACTTCCCAGCAGAGACGCTAGTTAATGTTGGTGAAAAAGCCAAACAGACATGGAGAGAACAAGCAGTACTCCACACAGAAAAGGTCAGTCCTGGGAAATGAACGCAGACCCCTGGAGTTGTGTACCCCGGGTTTAATCCACACCTTGAAAATTTTTCTTTCCTTTTTTTTTTTTTGTATCTCTTTACTGAGTTAATGAAACACTGCACAATCATCCCTTTTCTTTTAACCGATAGTACGAGGGTGTTGTACCGTGTTAGCCATTATGAATGTAGCGAGAAGTCAAACAAAATGACTAACTAAAAAGATTACAATATTCAAGCTTTCGAGGCAACTCAGGCCCCTTCTTCAGTTAGCCAATAAAAGGTGTCATTTTGCTTGACTTCTCACTACTTTTAACCAATCATAACCTTATTAAATACACTTAATATAAATCAGGGTCACAGCAGGCAGCCCTGGGTGCAAGACAGGAATCAACTCTGGATGGGGCGCCGCCACACAACCAATTTAAGTTGCCAACCAGTGTCGTATAAAATACCCCACTGTCATACTTCAGTAAAAGTAGGGATGTCTGTCTGAGGTGTGTTCACATATAACCTGAAAAGCAAGCACTGTGATAGTCATGTCTGCCTGTCTGCATGAAACTACTTGGCTCCCTGTGGATTGATTTTGTTGAAACGTAGCATGCTTATTCTTAAAAAAATACTGTACACATTTGTCCTTCAACAATGCTCTTGATTTATAAGTTGGCACAAGACTGCAGCACCCTGGCAGATAGCACTCCAATAAGAGGTTACGTGATCTATAGACATTTGCAGTGACACGTGTAATTTATTCAGGCCACATCTCCCTCAGGCTTACACTTTGGCCAAAGCCTTCATTAATTATAAACTTAATTACGTTATAATTTGAAGTATTAAAAAAAAAGGTTCTCTTGGGTCAGTGTGTGGGTACAGAGCTGGGATGAGGATAAATAGCAAATCAAATTGGCATCTTCACGTCTAATCTCGTTATTAGGCACGTCAAGACATTCACACCCACTGTTGGTGTAGCTGGCAGTGGACTCGCTCCATGCTGGAACTCCTGGTCAGATACTCCTTTTAGCCAGTTTTCAATATTTAGTCTTTGATTTGCCATCTTCCTTTCTTACAAAGTGACAATACTGCTTACTGTATATTCACTACTGCTTTCTTTGGGTCATGACTGTAAGCTCGTGTTCAAAGGGTGAGAGGTGAGGCACAGTTGGCCCAGTAAATCTAACCTACTGTCACTCCCACTTGATTAACCATCCAGTACAGTATAACACTTCTAGGAATGCTGGCATTACCCTGATCCACAAGTCAATCACAAAAGTAACCTGGGCCCGTGAGTTCCATGCCAGTCTGCCAGTGCAAAGTGCACATGGAAAGCATGAACTGTGTGGCTGCCACACAAAGCTGGAAGAGATTTATGTTCATCTAATTGAAACGTTATGATAGTGAATAACAATTTCTTTCTTTCTTTCTTTCTTTCTTTCTTTCTTTCTTTCTTTCTTT
>JANRMT010062814.1:24457419-24468481 GCA_026402145.1 Polypterus bichir lapradei | reverse complement strand
TTTCTTTCTTTCTTTCTTTCTTTCTTTCTTTCTTTCTTTCTTTCTTTCTTTCTTACATACATGAAATAACTTGTATTGCACATACCGTACAGCCTGGGGGCACAGTGGTTAGCTCCGCAACCTCACAGCTTGAGCATCCGAATCCCAGTTAAGTTATTTTCTATCTGCATTTTGCGTGTTCTCCCTATGTCTGCTTTTTTTTTTCTTTTCTAGTTTTCCTAACTTACTCAAAAGACATTCATCTAATTAATCATTAGAAACACGTTGTTACTGTACTTTGGAACATAAGAAACACCTAACGTCCTAACATTCTAATGTTACTGTGCTGACCAGTTACATCAGCCTGGGGATGACATCACGATGAGTTACCAGTCGTGTGAGCTGGCAGTCCTTCATGCAAATGAGCAGCTTCAGAGCCAGCTGCAGGGAAGCCTTTAAAAATGTAAAGCCCTTCAAAGTCGTGCAAAATTCCATCTAGTGCAAAAGAAAAAAGCGAGCCGTCCTTCTACTTTTACTGTCATATATTTTACGGGACACTTTCATATATATATACTGTACATTGGTATATACAGAATTTTGAGCTGTGTTGTTTAATCTACCCATTTCAGTGTATTCACATGGGTTTCTGGTTGGACTATTAGGAAAAATATGAGATCGCTATTTAGTTGATAACTGATCTTCCAAAGAAAAGGCACTTAAAGATAAAGTACATGTTTTGTGGAATGAAGAACAAAGTAAACATATTGAACATGTGTCACTTCACTCCGAATGCATTTTGACCAAAAAATGGGATTTCAGTCTGACCAAGTTTTTAAACAATTGACTAAGGTGGTCCGTGTTATGTCACAACTAGGACAATTCAGCCTTTGTTTTGTCCACATTGTCCAAGTTCATCGAGCGTTTATGTGGTATTTCCAACTCAACAACTCAGATTTATCATCTGTCTGAGAGCACCTGAATGCAGCAGGTTTTCCTCCTTTCTGTCTTCCATTCTTGTTGTTAATATTCCTTTCCTGCCTCGTCATTTTCCTCCCTGTCACTTTAACTTCTCGAATGGAGGTTCTACTCCCTTGGCTGTCTTGCTGCTAAATCTGTTTTATTAACTTGCTGGAAATCCACAGACTCGCTCAAATTATCAGCCTGGAAATCCTCTTTTCTTAATTTCACCCTATTGGAGGTCTCAGCAGTAAGGACTAATGGGGCACCCAAGGTTCGAAAGAGAAAGTGGCAGCACTGGGCGAAAACCATTCTGAACTGGGCTTGGAGTGGTCAGCATTGCTGATGAAGAAAGGATCTCTAGAACTCTGAGGATCAGTCGGCTTTTGATGGAGTCTTTCACCTGTCTTCTTTAACTTTATTAACAGATTAGTTTAAAGGTCTGGGGAATGAATGGTGAATGCCAAGGAAGAGCAGTTATTTTCATTATGGAATTTATTTGTGTCTGAATGTGGTTGTTTTAACCATTTAATAAATAACTGATACATATATATGTTACGGCCAAAACCCAAAATCGGCCAAAGTTGGAAGTGTTCGGCCAAATTGGGAAATGGCCAATGTCGCTGTAAATTGACCAGCCAATGTCTGATCCTTTCCTCGATTTCGGGATTTGGCCGACCAGTTTGCGAAATAGCATGGGGCGATCAGCCAAATTCGGAAGAAAAAAGGCATGAGCAGCAATTTGTTGCGCACTTAGTAGTGCAATTGTATCGAGTGTAGCCTTGGCCGGCGGTCGGTGATTGGGAAGACGCGACGGTTCATAGTGATTTTCCTTCTGTGTCTACGGATTCCAGTGTGAGCAATTTCTTGTGCAGAATGGGAAACTCACTTCTGAATCTGCATCTGAAATTTTTAAGCATCTTTGCATCAGTCTTACTTTAACACATCGAATTTTGGCCAGGGAGTTCTCACCACTTCCGGCCAAAGTAGCATATACACTGGTCATTTCTAGTAATTTGGACTTTGGCCACACCTCGTGGCCAAAATGTGAAATGGCCGGCCAATTCGGGAACTGACAGAACTTTGGGTTTTGGCCGTAACATATACATATGATATTTAAGTTCATATCATGTCAGTTAGTCATTTTCTAACCTTGTTAGTCCTGAACAGGGGATCTACAGGAGCCTATCCCAGCTAGCATAGGGAGCAAGGCAGGAGCAAATCCTGGAGAGGTTGCCAGTCCATTGCAGAGTAAACAAACAAACAAGCACACACACACACACACACACACACAGGAGAACATGCAAGTGCAACACAGGGATGACCCAGGAAGCAAACCCCAGGCTCTTTACTGTGAGGCAGCCACTCTACCACTGTGCCACCGTACTGCCCTCATTTCATATCAGATACTTTAAATCTTCTACTTGAGTGACATTTTCAGGGGCATCCTTTACTTTTAGTTGAGTTATTTTCCAAACAGGAATCTCTACTTTAATCCAGGTATGGCTGTTGGGTACTTTATGCACCACTGCCAGAGAGACTGTGTACCAAGACTGTGCCATGTTGGCCTGGTTACCCCGTCTAGGGCCTCATCATGCCATGAGCTTGATGCTACTTTGGACAGGCCCCAGTACCCACAGCCAGTTAGTGGAATGTTCAGAATAGTAGGATATAGGGAAGCTTATTTTCGTCCAGGTAGATAATGTTTTTAGTGAAAAATTCAAGCTTTGCCCTCCATTGCTAAGGTGTTTCACTTGCACGTTGTTGAGCCACGCTGATTGGTTCCTTTCGACGTTGTGTCTCTTCATCTGTGTCATTAGCACAACATTGTTGGTGCGCAGCGAGCGGTGTTCGTGGCACATATAATAATGAGAAGCGAGGTGCAGGCAAGAGCAGAAAAAACGTAAAAGTGCATACATGCGCCATCTAGTGGCTGTGGTTGAGCGTGAGCAGACGGAGTGCTCCATACACAAACACATAGGTCTTTCGCTTAAATATATCTAATAACGCAATACTTCTGCAAAATAATCCAATTATTATTGCAAAATGATTCAATATGAAATAACACTACATTATTACAAAATAACACAATTCTTTTGCAAAAACAATGCAATACTTTTGCGAAATAATGCAATTTGTTTTTAGTGAGTGGCAGGAATAATCTGCCATATATGGATGTTATATGTGTATGTTTCATTTTTTTTTCTTTTTATATATACATTTTGTTTTTGATTAGGGTATGTAATCATGGTTGTTAGCACTGTGCCTCATGGGTCCCATGTCCTGTGTTCAAATCAATGTCTGCATGGAGTCAAAGTGTTCTCCCAGTGTCAACATGGTGTTACTGCAGTTATCCTCTCCCATCACCAAAGACATGCAGATTAAGCTGGTTGACTGCTCCAAATTAGCCATGTGGCCCTTTGGTGTTTTGCCCATTGTTGGTTCCTCCATTGTGCCTCATGCTGTCAGGATAGGCTCCACACCAGCCTGACGTGGACAGTGCGGATTTTCAAAGGCCAGGAGCAGCATTTAATGTATGGAGTTGTATTCATTGACAGTCATTCATACAGACATGCCAGAAAGTGGGTGGTCAGTTGGCCGAGCTCTCCAGGACTCTGACTGTCTTGGACTTTCCCTCTCTAACATTTGACCATAGACCCCAAACCCCAGAGGTTTATTTTCTGCAGCTTTTTGTTTTCTTCTCCGTTGTTAATTGGTTCCGAGTTGAACAGTTTATTAATCGACATATATTGCTAGTGTCTCGCAGTTTGGAGACCTGTGTGGAGTTCCCAATTGTCTGTGTGGGTTTTTTCCAGGTGGTCCATTTTCCTCCCCCTGCCTAAAGACGTGCAGGTTAGGTGAATGGGTGATGCTAAATTAGGCCGAGTACGTGTTTGGAGTTTTGTTCACCCCCATGATGGCCCAGCACCTCATCCAGGGTTCGTTCCTGCCTTGTGCCCTTTTCTAGATAGGACAGGCTTCAAACCCCCCCAAACCAAGAGACCCTGGTCTGAATGAAGTAGGTTAGAAGATGGCAAGACATATTGTTAGTTGCCATGTATGTTAATCAGTTTCTGCTTTGCTTTCTGTGTCTTTTAACAAATCTCTCTCTAAATGCGCACTAATTCTGTATTCAGTAATCTGTAAAATTTATTCTTGCCATTATATTTTGTATTTTAACTTGCAAACCTGTCACAGAGTTCTGTGTTTCCTCTCAGTGAGGAGCGTCATACAAAAATACACTGAATTGAACTGAACCGTTTGCACAATGCTTTGACACACACTTTAGTGCAGGTCATGTCTCACCACAAAGGACAATGGCGCAGTGTCACTGGTAGCCCCTCACGATCCTGTAATTGATAAAGGAGCTTCACAAGATGGATAGATGGCCCTCCATTTGTGACCTTGTGCCGCTGTGAGCCACGGTCGGGGCGGCCTTGACCAGCACTTTGTGATGCTGCGCTCCATGAAACATCCATTCATCCGTTCAGAGGGAAAAACATTTTATCGTAAAAGGATGACTAGCTGAAGTGTGGGTTTGCTGCCCTGGGAAGAAAGCCATTTGCTGACAAATTATCACTTGATTTTGGACAACCAGGCCTTCAAGGAAAACAAGATCCAGTCATGAGAGTTTCAATTTGCCAGTTGTTTTTAAAAATGTGCTAATTTTTCCATTTGACACTACACTCTTCGTATTCTCTGTGTAATTGACTGTATATGAAAAGGATGAATGCTCAATGAAGGTGCAATGCTGCTGCCTCACTGAATTCTGTTACCTGTGTGCAGTTTTTTCCCCATGTCTGTGTGGGCTTTCCTCCCACCTCCCCAAAAATGTGTAAGTTTGGTTGGGCTGGCCAATCCAAATCGGTCTATTGTGGGGTGTGCGCATGACTGGGCCCCAAGATGGATTAGTTGCCTTGCAGTCAATGCTGTTGGGTTAGGCTGCAGCACCCACAGGTTTATGAATCTTATGATTGATTGATCCGTCACCTTAAGCTCCAAACTCTGCCCCTGCAGTCACCACCCAAGTCCAGCAGAACCCCCCCACATATTGACTGTGACCCCTTTGCCAGCTGGCAAATCATTAGCCACAGTGGTGGTGGTGCCACAACAGGTCCAGCAAGGTCCCAGGACCCAGTAAAAATTCTAGGGACCTGTTAAAGGATCTGGTAAAAAAAAATTGGTGACAAAGTGAAAAATTTGATGAGATTTCCTGTTACTGTTCTAAAAATAGAACAAAAAATCTTGAGACGAGACTATTGCCAAGAGATTATTTCAAGTCCTGCCCTCCTCTCAGCCATTTCAGGTTAACGGCCCACGCCCTGCGGTCCTCCCACCTTTCATTTGTGTGACTGCTTTTGTCAGACACACTTCCTGCGCTCTCAGCTCTTATACATTTTTACATGTTCCTCACTTTAAGTTCCCAATAAAAGAAGACTTATTATGTCCAAATCTTAATGAAGAATTTCATCCCGAAGGGTTATCGACAGAAGAATTGAGTACACGGGCAATCCTAGCACCGAGAAACAATGAAGTCAAATGAATTTACGCAAAAATTGTCGACCGGTTACACAGCAAATTGGTTAAATGCGTATCAATAGACTATGCTAAAACAGTTGGTGGTGATATTGCGTAAGATGAAAACATCAGCTTACAATATCATGTAGAATATCTACAACCGTTAACACTGTACGGTCTTCCACCGGCCGAATTACTGTAGAAAGAAGGATGTATCGTAATGTTATTGTGTAATTTATGTCTGAGTGATGGGCTATGCAATAGGACAAGATTAGTTGTATTGAAAATTGGTCGAACAATTCTAACATGTAAAATTTTAACAGGCGACAAGAAAGGTAATGTAGTACATCTGTCGCAGATAACATTAGACACCAAAGTAGATTGTGATATGCCATTCGTATTAAAACGTTTCCAGTTTCCCATTAGAATAGATTTTGCGCATGACAATTAACAAATCACAGGGACAAACATTCAAAGAAGTCGGTTTATTTATTAGCTAGAAAGAAATGATATTCACTCATGAGCAGTTATACGTGCCGTTGTCATAATGTAAATCCAAACATGGAATCAGAATTCATTGCGATATTGATGAAAAGTTAATTCCAAATATTGTTTTTACTGACGTTTTACAATAAAAGTGTAAGTTTAAAAAGTATTTGCGTGTTAATTTCAAAGCCAAACAGAACGAAAACGTATAATGCAACTAATACCTGTAAAGCAACATGAAACATAATTTTCTTTCAATTTATTACGTTTTGCTATTTTTTACTATGGTTAATTACTCACTGTAATGCAAAACAATAAGGTCTATTATGCATATGTAACAATTCCCATGAAAATAACAATCTGTTTAAATTGTACATCCACTTCCACATACGTGAGCAGCAGAGCCGCGAAGTGGCTAGCGCGTAGCGCCCGCACGGGGGTTGGCGAGTGAAGCGAGCAGGGGGCACAGCCCCCCTAGTTTACAACAAAAAAAAGGTAAACAATGTACCACATATATGTATCAACTACTACGAGCTGCAGCTCCTTGCTCGATCACTGATGTGCCCAAAAAATTGCCGTCAGCAGAAAGACAGAGAAAAGTACAAAGGGTATTGCTGAATCAGTTGTTACTGAA
This sequence comes from Polypterus bichir lapradei, assembly GCA_026402145.1. Lineage (NCBI taxonomy): Eukaryota > Metazoa > Chordata > Cladistia > Polypteriformes > Polypteridae > Polypterus > Polypterus bichir. The sequence goes on along the minus strand of JANRMT010062814.1, from coordinate 24,461,907 downwards.
CCGATTGGTGTTGACGACGGCAGAGGCAGTGGTGAAGAAACTTTAAATAGTGTGAGCCGTATACGTATGTATTACCCAATTCGTGAGAAACCTTTAGGTGAATTAGAGCGTCACTTTTCATCTAGCAATGTTCGCGTGATCTCAGCAATAGATTCCTTCGTACCTGGCAGTGAAACATTCCTAGAGAATTTGACCCTTCTGGCAAAGCAATACAAGAAAAAACACCCATTTAGACATTGAAATAAAGCAAATACAGCGTTTAGTTTGCGCGAAAGAAGGAGAGCTGTGAATTTGTAGCCACTTCTTTGCTGGACATGTTGCAATTCGTTGGAACATATGAAGACGCTTTCTACGAAACAGAACGACTACTGCAAATCGCGTGTACAACACCAGTGACGTCTTCTGAGGCCGAGAGATCATTCAGCAAACTTACGTCAATCAAAACACATCTGCGATCAACAATGACAGACGTGCGCTTGTCAAATATTGCAGTAATTTCCATGCATGCTGGGGGGGGCCAAGAGATTGGATTTAGATTGTGCGATTGACAGATTCATTCAGATATTTCCTAATTGTCGCATTATGCTAAAATGAACATACACTTGCAGACTAGTGGACTAGTATGAAAAGTCAAGAATTTGTTGAATTTGTGAACTTGCTGTACTGGTCTGCTGAAATAGCAGACCATGCACTATGCATACTGTTTCAGTTTTTGCATTTATTGCTTGCTTCATTGCTTGAGAACTGCCAATTTTTTTCAATAGAGTCCAGCTGCAGTCAGGACATTCTGAGGCCCGTAAATTGACGCTCATGTCAGCTGCGTCTCTTTTGACTCCACCCACTTTCCACGCCCCCACCCCCGTGTTTGCGGTACACTTTTGTGCTAAATGTACAATTATGGAAATGGTGACAAACTTAATGTGTGTGCAAAAAAACATTTATCACAAATAAAACAAAACTTCACCAGAATAAACTGTCGTGCTAATGTAATAAACGTCTCTTCGTACTTGATGCGAGATTGTGAGCCATCATCCCCAATGGGCACGTAAAGCTGCTCGGCTAATAGAGAAGGTCTTAGCTGGGCAACTCAAACGACTACTTTATGCCTTTTTGTGATTCTGCGGGCGAGTGCGTCATTCCTCTGGAGCACGGGTGTCAAACTCCAGGCCTGGAGGGCCGCAGTGGCAGCAGGTTTTCATTCTAACCCATTTCCTAATCAGTGACCAGTTTTCACTGCTAATTCACTTTTTTCCCCTTCATTTTAATAGCCCTGTTAGAAGGATTCAGTTCTCTGAATTGATTCGTTTCCTTATTAAATGGCAGCCAAACAGAAAAAAGGCACGAAACAAGCCAACAAATGACCAGCTAAACTGGGGCTTCAAACTCCAACCAGTTTCTTAATGAGAAGCCAATGCATTCTTGTTAATTAAATCCGTTATTTAATTCCATGGCTTGTTGCTGCTCTCGTTCTGCCACAGCAGACATTTCCAAATCTGTTGATTTTCTGTTTTTCATAAAAACATTGTCAAAGTGTTTTAGTGAGTTGAGAGATCAGCCTTACTGAGACTTTCACCTTTCTTTATTTTCAGATATTGTGTGATGGGCACAGGTGAGCTGGTCATGTAGCGGCTTGTTTTGTGTCTCATTATTGTTTGGCTGCTAATTAAGGAAAAAGAGATAACTAAGGGGACTGAGTCAGGTTAATTAAAAGAAGTAATTAGCAGCAAAACTGGTTACTAATTAAGAAGATGGTTAGAATGAAAACCTGCAGCCACTGAGGCCCTCTAGGACTGGAGTTCGACACCCCTGCTCTGGAGCATTAACTCCACCACAATTAATGCAAAGTTAATATGAATATTCAAATTTTGTATACCAGTAATACTACAGTAGTCATGATATAACACAGAGAGGACCACAAAGACAGTACCCTAAAGAGCTCCTACACATCTGGCGCGTAGTAATGCATATTTTGACTATTTACGCAAATTATATGATTTATTCGATTCAGAGTCTATAAGAATATGTAGTGTTATTCGTAGCTGAGGGCAGCATATAATTTCTTCTTTTTTGTCTTCTTCCTTAGCATTTCCCATTTTTCTATGGGGTCAACCTTCTGATTACAAGTGTAGATCCTTAACCACACAGCCACTAGTCCGTTGAGTGCAGCATATAACTAACGTATTAAAAAGTGCAGCCTCATGAATGAGACATGGCAAACGCAGATATAAAACATATACTATAAAATACAAAATGTTTAAATTTTTGGTTCAATTTGTTTCTAATATATGACATCAAAACAACTGTTTTGAATGCTGAACTGAAAGACCTCGATAGTTTAGAAGTTTAATAAATGCTGAATAATGCTGAGTGCAGGAATTAAAGGGAACTGAAATCGTCAATAGGGGCATATAATAAAGGCGTTAGTCCACCAACAAAACAAAGGAAGGGGGTATCAATTTATGGACCTCATAGTGTCTGAAGTGCTCAGATTTGTCCGAGGCCTAAAACTGTCCTGACTGCAGCTGGACACTACTTAATTTTTTTGGGACCTGCCAAGGACCTGTTTGAAGTGACTGGCGCTACCATCTTCCAACTACGGTGGTTCATCCATCCAATTCGGGTGAGCTTTGGTTGTCCCAGACTGCTGTTGTGCTGACATTGAGATGATGTGCCACTTGCATGAGGACTTTCACTGTCCACATCCATTAAACTTGTCTCTTTCTCTTTCTTGTAGCTCTTTTGAATGCAGAGGTGCCAACAGCAGTCTATGCAGACATGGCAGAGTGGGAGAGAGATGACATCTGCTAACATGCCTCCGTAGTCCGTGGCTCACTTTGGAAGCCAGGTACTGACCAAAAATAAACATTTGGGTTTTTTTGAGGGTGAGGGGTCTAAGCTGGGGGTCCGCCTATCAGATGTTTCAATAACTGAAAAACCTGGGCACAAATCCTAAAACGCCAAGCTTCAGGATATTTCGAGTGAAGTGGAGAAGAACATTGTGTACATGATGCCTTGGATTCTTTTCATTAACAGTTAACCATTCATTCATTTCGGGACCCACAAAGGTGGGTGGATGCCCATATTATCAGCTTTTGGTGAAAGGCAGGAAGCAGGCTGGAAGGGAGACCAGTCAGTCACACCCTAAACCAGCTTTAGAGCTGGCAAATAATTAAAGCTGCCAGTCTTTGAGAGAAGCCACACGGAGAGAGAAAATGTCAAGAGATTTGAACCCACCTAAGAAGATCTTAAAGGTCAAGAATAATATCAAGTAAAATTATAAGTATAATAAGAGAGAGAGGGTGTAAACTCTGTGCTCGACTGGCATCGCATCCACGGCTGGTTCCTGCCTGAGGTCACCAACATTTGTTTATAAAATTTGCTTTTTTTTATTGTTGGCACCAGTACTGATGTGGTCACTGGACTCAGCCGAGTGCCCATAGGAGGCATCCAATTCTATGACATTCGGCTCAGCAAGCTCTGTTTCAATGCCTGGTGTTTAAGGGCTGGGCACACCGTCGTGAATGTTAGGTACCGGTGACAACATGCTGCTGAGGTCACTGGACTCAATTCTAAGACTTAGTAGATCAGAGTGAGTGCCCACCCTGCAAGCTAAACATCAGCTTTTGAATTGTTTATTTGATTGTTTATTACTTGATTGACTTGTATTAAGGGTTTGGGCACATTGGCATAAGTGCCAGGGATAAAATGTTGGTGTGGTCATTTGGGATACTTCTGACCTTTAATAAATCAGGCTGAGTGACAATAGTGGGTGTCAAATCCATTGAACTTTAGGTTTGTATGCACTGTTTTAATGCCTTTTGTGTTGAATGGCTGGGCATAAGTCGCTAGTATTGGACACAATATACTGGTATCAGGAATGACATACTGGTGTGTTCACTGGAGATGCTTCTAAGCTTCAATTGATCAGAATGACCACCCACAGTGCAGGTCAAATGCCATTGATTTAGGATTTTCTAATAGTCTGAGTAATTGGTGTTTAAGGGATGGCCACACTGCCATGGGTATTAAGGGCAGCAAGATGGTGCAGTGATTAAAAACGTGGCAAATTTCAATTTATCTGACCTCAGCAGAATGCAAACCATAACCTTCAGATGACCAGGCTCAGTTTGAGTGATTTAAAGGCTGGGCATACTGGCAAGGGTGCCAGAGATAAAATGCTGCTGTGGTCACAAGGTACATTCCAAAGTTTTAATACATCAGGCCGAGTGCCAACACCATGAATCTAACATTAGCTTTTGAACCATCAAGCATTATTTGAAAGACTTGTGTTAAGGGGACAGGAATTCTGGCATGGGGGTAAGGGCAACATGCTGCTGTGGTCACTTTGGACGCTTCTGGGCTTTAGTAGATCAGAGTGAGTGCCCAGCATGTGAGTTAAACACCAGCTTTTGAATGATTGTGTATTACTAAAGTATCTATCTATCTATCTATCTATCTATCTATCTATCTATCTATCTATCTATCTAT
>JANRMT010062814.1:24443855-24457409 GCA_026402145.1 Polypterus bichir lapradei | reverse complement strand
TATCTATCTATCTATCTATCTATCTATCTATCTATCTATCTATCTATTTGAATGCCATGTGTTAAGGGTATGGGCACTTTGGCATAAGTGAGAGGGATAAAATGTTGGTGTGGTCATTTTGGACGCTTCTTACCGTTAATAAATCAGGCTGAGTGCCTTTAGTGGGTGTCAAATCCCGCGAACCTTAGGTTTGTACGCACTGTTATTATGCCTTTTGTGTTTAATGGCTGGGCACGTGGTTGCTAGTATTGGGCTTAATATACTTGTATCAGGAACAACATGCTGGTGTGTTCACTGGAGATGCTTCTATGCTTCAAAGACTCAGACTGAGTGCCCACAGTGTAGATCAAATGCCATGGCCTTAGGATTTTCTAATTACTCTGAGTAATCGTTGTTTAAGGGATGGCCACATTGGCATGGGTATTAAGGGCAGCAAGATGGTGTAGTGAATAAAAACATGGCAAAGTTCAATTTATCTGACCTTGGCTAAATGAAAACCATAAATGTCAGATCACCAGGCTCAGTTTCAGTGATTTAAAGGCTGGGCATACTGACATGTGTGCCAGAGACAACATGCTGCTGTGGTCACAGGGGACATTCCAAAGCTTTAATAAGTCAAGCCGAGTGCTAACACCATGAACCAAACACTAGCCTTTGAACCACCAAGCATTATTTGAAAGACTCGTGTTAAGGAGACAGGCATTCTGGCATGGGGGGGCAAGGGCAACATGCTGGTGTGGTCACTGGAAAGACTTTTCTAAGCAATTATTTCAGGCTGAGTGCCCTAAGTGGGTGTCAAATCTCATGACACTCGGGTCAGCAAGTACTTTTTTTAATATCTGGAATTATAGGGACGGACTCACTGTGGCCAGTATTGGGCACAACACACTGGTACAAAGGGACAACATACTGATGTGGTCACTGGGGGCATTTCCAAGTTTCAATAAATTAGTCTGTGTGCCCACAGTGTAAGTGAAATGTCACTGCCTTAGGATCTTCTAGTAAGGTGAATAACTGTTGCTTAAGGGCTGAGTACGCTGGCATGGGTATGAAGGGCAGCAAGGTGGTGTGGTGACTAGAGACACCCTACATTTCAGTTTAATTGACCTCAGTAGGAATCAAACTATAACCTTCAGATCATCAGGCTCTGTGTGAGTGATTTAAAGGCTGGGCACACTGGCGTGGACATTATGGAAACATGCTGCTGTGGTCACAGCCGTCACTTCTAAGCTTCAATAAATCAAAGTGCCTACGGTGGGAATCAATCGCTAGCCTTCCTGAAATGTCAAGCATTATTTAAAATGGCTTGTGCTGAGGAATTGGGCAACCTGGCCTGGATGTCAGGGACAACATGCTGCTGTGGTCACTGGGGGCACTCTTCTGAGCTTTAATAAATCAAACTGAGCAACCTTAGTGGGTGTCAAATTCTATGACACTCAGGACAGTGGCACTGTTTTATTGCCTGGTGTTTAAGGACTGGGTACAAGGAAAAGGCAGTTCAAAGAGAGACCCCTTTCCAGGTTGGTTGGCCATGCAGTGAGTGTCAAAAAAAGAGGCAAATACAATAAAATAGACAGAACAGAACACAAGTAATCCTCAATACAATATAAAAGTGCAATAGAAATATTACAAGTACAGAGCAGAATTCAACAGCAGATGATTTCACATAATAGGATTTGAATTTGTTCAGAGTCCTGGAGACCTCGGCCATTCAGCTGCCTCCTCTATTGGCCATTCCACAGCTGAGATAGTGCTGGGCCTGCCAATCTGATGAAATGACCCCTCTATCCAATGATTCAGGTGCCTAATGACTTTTCCTCAACGCTGAGGTGTCCTTCTGAGGTGGCTTTCTCATTCTGCCGAGTTATAAATGTGCTAATGCCCACCGGACCTTGTCTTCTCTGTGAAGATGCTCGTAATCTTCACACAGATTAGACAGCTGGCGTTATGTCACCAGATTGCAAATGGCAGGCAGACAACTTGGCAGGTGGGCCCCTAAACTGTGGAATGGTCTGCCTGCCACATCTGAGTACCGAGAAGAGAAACAGAATAAGTGAGGGTTAGTAACAAATTCTAATTATAATATTACTTATGTTTTAGTGCTAATAACTAACAACAGAGATGCAGTCTGTACAGTTAATCGGCAGCTCTAGTCAGGGTGTGCTAAACTAAAGTAGTGAATCTTCAGCTGCGATTTAAAAGATGAGACCGAAGGGGCATCTCTTATAGTGGCAGGCAGACCACTCCACAGTTTAGGGGCCCTGTAACTAAAAGTTCGACCTCCCACTGTTATTTTATTAATCCTTGGAATCATAAGCAGACCGACATCTTGAGATCTTAATGAGCGCTCTGGTTTGTAAGTCACGATAAGTTCAGATACATAAGCTGGATCTCGGCCATTTAAGGCTTTATATGTTAAAAGGAGGATTTTGAAATCTGCCCTAAACTTAACCAGGAGCCAGTGTAAGGATTTAAGAACTGGAGTTATGTGTTCGTATTTTCTTGTTCTTGTAATAATTCTTGCAGCAGCATTTTGGATTAACTGGAGGCTGTATAAAGAACAATTTGAACATCCAGTGAACACCGCATTGCAATAGTCAATCCTGCTAGAAATAAATGCATGAATTAATTTCTCAGTATTTCCATTATTTAGAAAGCGTCTTAATTTCCCAACATTTTTAAGGTGGAAGAAACATGATTTGGACAACTTTGTAATATGAGCTTTAAATGACATGCTAGAATCAAAGATAACTCCTAGATTGCGGGCTGATTCAGTAAAATGAAGGATGATTCCAACTGAGTTAAATAATGACGGTGTATTGTTGTGATCAGCATCATTCCCTCCAATAATATCTCTGTTTAATCTGTGTTTAAAGACAAGTAGTTCTCATTGATCCACTCCTTTAATTCACTAACATAACTAATTAAAGACAACATCAGAGAAACTTCATTTGGTCTAAACGAAAGGTATAACTGGGTGTCATCTGAGTACGAGTGAAAATTAACATGAATACATCAAACATTATTGGGGAAAACATGCTGGTGTGGCCACTGACGACATTTCTAAGCTTCAATAAATCAGAATGAGTGCCCACCAAGTAAGTCAAAGATCATAACATTTGGATCTTCTAGTGCTGTGAATAATTGGTATTTAAGTGCGGGGCACAATGGCTTGGGTATTGGGGATGACATGTTGGTGCGGTCACAGGGGACCCTTCTAAAATGGAATAAATTAAGAGCAGCACCTTTAGTCGTCTACAAGGGGTGTCATATCCCATGACCTTCAGATCTGCAAGCAATGTTTTCAATACCCGATGTTTAAGGGCCGGGCACACTGTCTCTGATATTGGGGACAACATGCTGGCACATTTCCAAGTTTCACAAATTAGACCATGTGCTCACAGTTTAAGTCAAATGCCATAACCTGCTGTGAAAAGTTAGTGTTTAAGTGCTGGGCACACTGGCCTGGGTATCAAGGGCAGCATGCTGACATAATGTCCAGATCACTCTAAATTTCAGTTTAACTGAACTCTGTAGGAATCAAACCCCAACCTACAGATTATCAGGCTCTGTTTGAATGACTTAAGGGCTGGGCACACTGGTATGAATATTAAAGGCAGCACATTGGCATAGTGTACAGATCACACTAAATTTCAGTTTAACAGAACTCTGTAGGAATTAAACCCTAACCTACTGATTATCAAACTATATTTGAATGACATAAAGTCTGGGCACACTGGCATGGGTATTAAGGGCAGCACATTGGTGTAGTATCCAGATCACCCTAAACTTCAGTTTAACTGAATTCTGCAGGAATCAAACCCAGACCTACAGATTATCAGATTCTGTTTGAATGACTTAAGGGCTGGGCACACTGGCATGGGTTTTAAGGGCAGCACATTGGCATAGTGACTAGATCACCCTAAACTTCAGTTTGACTGAACTCTGCAGGGATCAAACCCAAACCTACAGATTATCAGACTCTGAGTGTCTTAAAGGCTGGATACACTGGCATGGGTATTGGGAAAAATGTGCTGCTGTGGTCACAGGGGACTCTCATAAGCTCCAATAAATCAGGCCGTGTACCCACAGTATGAATCAAATGTCAGTCTTTAAATCATCAAGCATTATTTGAATGACTTGTGTTAAGGGAGAGGGCAGCAAGCAATGTTTCAATGCCTGTTGTTTAAGGGCTGGACAACATACTGGTGTGGTCACCGGGTACATTTCCAAACTTGAATAAATTAGACTGTGTGCCCGCAGTTTTTAAGTTAAATGCCATAACCCATGGATTTTCAAGTGCTGTGTTTTCAATAGTCTGTGTTTGAGTGCTGGGTACACTGGCATATGTATTAAGGGCAGCGATCTGGTGTAGTAACTAGAGACACCCTAAATTTCCATTTAACTGCCCTCAGTAGGAATCAAACCCTAACCTTCAGATCACCAGGCTTCGTCTGAGTGACTTAAGGGCTGAGCATGCTGGCATGGATGTTGCTGTGGCCAAAGTGAACTCTGCTTAGCTTTAATAAATTAGGCCGAGCACCCACAGTCTGAATCAAAATCCATGAGCCTCAGGTTTGGCAATATTTAAAGGCTGGGCGCACTGGCATGGGTATTGAGGAAAATTTGCAGCTGTGATTACAGGGGACTCTCATAAGCTTCAATAAGTCAGGCTGTGTACCCACAGTTTGCATCAAATGCCAGCCTTTAAATCATCAAGCATTATTTGAATGACTTGTGTTAAGGGACAAGGCAGCAAGCAATGATTCAATACCTGTTGTTTAAGGGCTGGGCACACTGTAGAAATTGGGATAACATTCTGGTGTGGTCACCGGGTACATTTCTAAGCTTGAATAAATTAGACCATGTGCCCGTGGTTTAAGTCAAATGACGTAACCCGTCGATCTGTGAATAGTCTGTGTTTGAGTGCTGGGCACACTGGCATATGTATTAAGGGCAGCAATCTGGTGTAGTAAATAGAGACACTCTAAATTTCAGTGTTATTGTCCTTAGTTGGAATCAAACCCTAACCTTCAGATCACCAGGTTTCATTTGATTGACTTAAGGGCTGAGCACGCTGGCATGGGTGTTGCTGTGGTCAAAGTAGACACTGCTTAGCTTTAATAAATTAGGCCAAGCGCCCACAGTCTGAATCAAAATCTATGACCCTCGAGTTAGGCAATATTTAAAGACTGGGCACACTGGCATGGGTAACGAGACAACATGCTGGTGTAGTCACTTGTGACACTATTTTTTTTTTAAGCTTTTAAGCAATGATGAGGACCAATAGTGAAATCCTGCGCTCCGCCATTCACCATACATTGAATGAGTGTATGAACAGCAGCATGGCTCATGTTGGTACGTCAGCCCAGCCTACTTCAGACATATTGAATGGACGTCCACAGTGCCACAATTTAAATGTGCCTTGAGGGATCAGCGCTGAGGGGTCCTTCTGATGCGGCTTTCTCATTCTGCCAAGTGAATTTGAATGGCAGCGGCTTATAGAAGTGCTAATGCCCACTGGACCTCGTCTTCTCTGTGAAGACGCCCATAATCGTCGCACAGATTAGACAGCCGGCGTTATGTCACCGGAGTGCAAGTGCTTTACCGCTCCGAGAGGGGCGGCCGCCTCTCAGGTCATCGAGGAGGGAGGATCCCATTTATTGCAAGGAGACCCGGCCGATTGACGCTCATTTCACAGGTTTGGCAGAAAAGTGCAACTTAATTGAAATCCAAAGGAAAAAAAAATTGAGTTTAGCAGTTTTGCTGGGAACAAACATATAAAATGGAATTTGCGCCTCCCCCCCCACTCCCTTTTCTAATGGAAATTGAATGAAATTGAATGAAAACACAACAGAGTGTTTGTATTGAACTGCAGGGTAGGAACAGATGGCAAATAGGAAAGTACAGAAGAAAGTCGTGTGGCGGGTAAACCGAGACGCCCCACGAGATCTGCTTGCAAACCCCTCGCTGCCAGCCTGAGTGAAATTCCCTGGAGTGCTTTGTTCTTGGCAATGAGCTCATCTGATTTCCAAAAAAAAAATATATATCTTTGTGAGGTGTAATCGGCCAACCTCGTTTCTTAGCGAGTGACAATGACAAATAACTAAAAGAAATAACCAAAATGGACTTTAGCAGTCAAGCAGCTGGGGGTCTCGGATGGCTGCGGTGGGAGGAGGAGGAGGAAATGCACTGTGGTGTGACGAGAGAAAAAGCGAGCACCCCCTAATGTTAGCCCAACCCAGATTTATGCCAAACGTTTAATACTAGAAGCATATAAAGGAGGGATGATTATAGGGAGTTTACAAAGAAACAAAGGAAGACGCACAACAAAAACCTGGAACTAGGCCGAGAGACTGGAGTATCAATAGTGAGCCAATTATGAATGAAAACCACAAAATGAAGGGACAATTATAGAGAGAACACAAACAAGTAAGAAATAGACAAAGCAAATGGCGTTAGCTTTCAACAGAGGCGTACAACAAGAAAGGGAAGATCCCGGGAAACAGGGAAACCAACCAAACACCCAGAAGAGCACCAAGAGGCTGCACAGCGAAGATAATTCAGTTATCAATTAGCTTTCTATTCTGTGGCCTGTAGGGGACGCCTCAGAACCCCAGATACAACTTCACTGACACAATTCACGGGTTCAAAACACTGCTTATTTAAATCGCAATACCTTAATACAGGCTTCTTTTCCACAGCCCAGTATTCTTTGACTCTTTCTTACTCTCATCCTCCTCTTCTACTCCAGGTGAGCTATGTCCTTCTGCACTCCCGACGTGGACTTTATCTATCTATCTATCTATCTATCTATCTATCTATCTATCTATCTATCTATCTATCTATCTAATACAACAGAAAATACTTCAAGGTCTTCGGCAGCACAAGGAAGCCCCCTACCCTACCCAGGGACCCCAACACGGTTGCCCATCAGCTCCCACGTACAAATATGAGTCTCACCAGAGAAATGCTGCAACTCGTCATATTTGGGGAATACGTTCCCCCGGCTCCCTCTGCCATTCCATTATGACAGACTCCTGACCGGGAAAGGGCACATCACCCATCCTGGCTGGGATGCCAATTTTTCACACAGTTTGTTAATCCTGAAGACCACCTGGCCAAGTAAAGGATCTTTATCCTATTTAGGATGCCAACCCATCTCTGCCTTCCGTCCCAAATCATTAAATTAATATCAGGTTAAACATGTTGTTATGAATACTTTATATTTATGATTTACTAGGGGGCTCCGCCCCCCCGGGTTTGGTTTACCGGATATACAATTTAAAGAGATTGTTATTTCCATGGGAATTGTTACATATGCATTATTTTCAGTTTTTCTTTAAAACTTTTGTAAAAACAATACTTGCCCTTTATTTCCAGCCCCGGGTGTGGTTAAATCTCTTTCTTGCATGACGTATAACGCTGCTTGTGTTGTGAAGCGGGGTGGTTGAACGCACACTAAGGGGATGTCGTTGGATCATCTGCTCTCTTTCTGCTGCTGCTGCTGGTAAGCTACGTATTCTGCTTGTCGTGCTGTACGTCGATCATTTAAAAGCCTGTACAGCAGCTGTCCTTTTGCCACTTCGTTTCTCTGCTGCTCGCGTTGTAAAGGGGGGCCCTGAACGCACGCTAAGGAGAAGTGGTCGGATCATCTGCTGACTTGTTGCTGCTGGCAAGCTGCGTGTTCTGCTTTCCGATTGTCGTTGTTTTAAGAGCTGGGAGCACATGAAGTGTGTCTGCCAAAAGCATTCCAACTATTGCGACGTTAGATGTCCGTGAACTTGTTTTAAATGTTGTCTCACTGCCTTGTCTCGCGTGATGTTAAAGTGTCTCTCACCGGACATCAAATTGTCTTCCGAGAAGATCACGTCTCGTCTCTCGAGTTTCCCTCCCAAGATGTTTTTTTTTTATAATTGAGAGACTATGTTATTATAAACATATAAGGAAGGGATGATCATAAGGAGAACACAGACAATGAAAGGAATAGATGACCAAAACAAAAGCCAGAACACTGTTAACAAGTGTAACAGCAATGGCCTGCTTACTGTCAAAAACAGGGAAAGTGCCAAAAATAAACAGAGAAGTGATAGCAAAACCTGGAAGAGTCCAAAACTCAGAAAGAAATAGATAAACTTAAGCAATGGCCTGCAGCCATACCACCTGCACTTCAGAACAGGTCGTCCACCTGAAGCTAAGCATGTTTGTGCTGACCAACACTTGGATGGGAGATCATCTCGGAAAAAAATAGGTTGCTGCTAGAAGAAGTGTTGGTGAGGCCTTACCCTGTAATCTGTGGGTGGATCCCAATGCACCAGTGCAATGACGGTAGTAAGCTCCTGTAAAAATGGTCCTGACTTTCTATTGTGGTCCTAAAAGATTCCCTTTTTCGGAAACAGCAAGATTGTCCCCATGTTCTAATCAAATTGCCCGCCCTGATCTTGTCCATTCTGGCCCCATAATCATTTCCCGTCCCTTACTGGCTAACAACCTCTGTCACTCTAATGTGTGGTGATCGTGCTGGTGCAAGAATGGCTGACATCGTCATTCACATTGATGGCTGAAGTGGCTCCCATGTTTTCCATGTAAAGCGTGTCTAGAAAAACGCTATATAGATGTAACCATCTCTCTAGCTAATAATACAAACAAGAGTCCCAGACTAAAGCAAGGGCCAATTTGTCAAGAAAAACAAACAGAGGGAACGGTAATAGGGAGAACACACAAAGCAAAGAAAACCAAACAAATTCCAGGAGTTTCTAACATCAGTGATCTGTTTATTATCTGGGAAACCAGAGAACCCTGGGTGTAGCTGTGTGCACTTTGGGGTGTGGCTATGCGTATGGGGTGGGTGTGGCTGTGTGTATGGAGTGGGTGTGGCTGTGTGTATGGGGTGGGTGTGGCTGTGTGTATGGGGTGGGTGTGGCTATGTGTGTATATCAAGGAGTGGATGTGCAGAGAAGAAATAGATGATTACAGAGAGAAGACCAAGCAGCAGAATGAATGACAAGCCACGTCTCTTGAATACTGGCAACAGTCCATTTGCTATCTAAACTTGACAAGAGTGGAATGATTAAAGGTAGAACACAAAGTACAAAGGAGCAAAGCAGTGAAATGCCAAAAACTATAACAAATATCAAAATCTTCTGTCTGCTTTCTGAAAACACATGCAAGGGACGGCCAGTTATAGGGGGGAGCACAATACAATAGTCAGAATAAAGAAAAGCAAAGAACAATGAAATAAAAGTTTATCATCTAAAGTAAACAAGGATTAATGATTATAGGGGATAATAGATAAAGAAATGTGCTTATGTTTTACCTATAAACCCAAAAGTGAGGGAAGATTACAGGGAAACACAATACAACCAAGGGACAAATAAACCTACCAAACTACTTGGCTTCTACACTCTCAGAAATTGATGGATGGATTTTCTAAAACCTATCTATCATATAGCACCTTTCATATTTATATGTTTATTTCTTATTTTTGACACCACTCAGTACATATTTTTGCTGTGTTGCTGTGTATTATAGTGGGTGTGGCTATGTGAATAGTTGGGTGTGGCAGTGTGCACCGTGTGGGTGTGGCTACGTGGATATTGGTATGTGGCTGTGTGCATGGTGTGGGTGTGGCTTTGTGCATTTTGGGGTGTGACTATGTGTATGGGGGTGCGGCTGTACATTTTGGGGATGTGAACTATGTGTATGTTGTAGATGTGGCTATGTGCATATGACGTCACTGCGTCTATCATTATCAGGCCAAGCCACATGCACTTAAGTGCCTGAACTTAGTTGTTTTAAATAATGGAAAGAGTATTTTGTTTAGCCTGGACAATCCAATTGTTCTGTTTGGTGTTTTTTTTTTTCATGTTCTTTTCCAGTCTAGCCTTGTCCCAGTTTACAAGCTGTTTTTGCTTGGTGTTTGTCATTTTTTCAATGGCCCCTGCTTGTCCCGACTCTTCTTCTTCTTAACCCGTTTTATCTTTCTCTGCCTCTTTACTATGGCCCTTCAAATTTATGAGAAGATTCCACACAATCCTAGCTTGCCTGTAGGCCAGCTTTCCCTTCACAATACAGCACCTTCCCTCTCTAATGCCCCCCCATGTTTGTTCTCTGCTGCTCCCTGCCAGTAATTCTTTGCCCAAGCAACCCCCATACTTCTGTTAAGAAATTGGTTCAAGGGTTATTTATGGTCTATCTGCAGTACTTCAGGGATTAAGGACGCCTAATGCTTGTGCTGCCCTCTAGAGACTTCTTGAGTAACTGCAGCCCTTAACACCTGACTTGAGGTGAAAAAGCAAGTGGCATTTTCTGCTGTCATCTACTGAACATGGCTGCCTTCTTGTTAGACCTTCCTTACATTTGTTGCCTTCCAGGTGTATATATAATGCCAAAACTGGCACCTGCCTGTCTTCACTGTGATGCCTCAGAGTGGCCGTGATGTGAATCACCACTTTAAATTCTGAGGTCATAGCTCTCGTCTGGCAAAGAGTAGACTGCTCACTGCTTCCCCTAGTGGCAGGGAGGAGTCTCAGATTTTACCAGCAAATTGGGACAATGCCTGCAGTGCTGCGAACCAGACGGTGACACTGGGGCAAGAGTTACTGAGAATAAACTCTAAGAGTTTCTCTCCTACATTCTGTAGTATGCTGGCATTCTTAATAAAACATTGTTTCTGGTGAGGAAAACAGACTGTGAACGATGTGGAATGAGCCCTCTGCCATTCCTGGGGAGGAATCTGCATAATGCGACTTTGTGTATCGGGATAAAAATGTTTCAGGTAAGATGTGTGCTGTTTATCATTCTGCCTCAGTAATGACCTTCCAAGTGGACTGCCAATACGGCACCCTAATAAAATTAATTGCAGATGCAACAGGTTAACAGGGTGATTAAGGCATACTTTGATACTGCCAATAGGCAATTACGAATAAAGAATGGCCCACGCTTTGTACCAGAGCTCTAAGCATTCCAACAGCAGAGTGTTCACTTATGAAAGGCACAGCCATGTTTCATTCCATGGGCTTGCAGAATCCATTTCAATCGTATTTTGAATGTCCTCAAATTTCTTCGTTCAGGCAATTGCCCGAACTGACTGACTGAGGCAAAAAAAAAAAAAGAACAGTTGCATTTTGTTCCACAGAAGTGTCTCTGCTTTGCTTTGACACCATCAATGAGCTCAGCCTTCGTCACTCTTGGGCTCCCCCTACTGGGAAATGGGTGGGATTGTAACATCAAAATAAACCAACATTTACCCTCTTTCTGCCTAAGGCCAGTCACCTTCAAAATAAGCAGCTGGAAAGAAGGACGAGGGACCACCAGCTCAAAGAGGAGGCAGGAAGGGAAAGAATTCAGTGGTAGAAATAAGTCAAATGGGGAGGAACAATGTATCATTCTTGATGTTGAGTGAGTTAGCCTTTCTCAAATACAGCAGTCCATCATTCATTGTTCATTGATACATCTGGTCCACCCATCTGTCCATCCATCCATCTATCTCCATTACCCATCCATCTGGCTAGTGTGAGCCACGATTAATTCATCCACCCACACTTCAGACCATTCTTCATGATATTATGTTCATCATCCATCTCCTGTATCCTGGGTATCCAGTGTTAGCGTAAGGTTAGCCTTGATTAAATATTGTCTCTATTCATTTATCCATCAATTCACCTGTTGTTCTCTGCTCCCATCGTTACATTTATCTGTCCATCTATTGATGTATTCCTCTGACCATCAGCATATCGATTCATCCTTCAGTTGCTGGGTTCATTTGTCCATCCTTTCATCCATCAGTTCATTTGTTCTTTTATTCATCTGTCTGCTATGAAGTTGATCCATCTATTCCTCCCCCTCACCCGTACATTCATTTATCCTGTTACATATTGCGTCTGTTCGTTCATCTATCCTTCCATCGTTCATCAATTGCTCTGTCCATCCATTGTTTTCATCTGTCTATCCATGAATCTATATTTACATTGCTGCTTTGCAGTAAGGAGACTGTGGAAGATTGTGGGTTCGCTTCCCGGTTCCTCCCTGTGTGGATAGCGCTTTGAGTACTGAGAAAAGCGCTATATAAATGTAAGTTTGTCTGTCCATCCAATTTCCTCCTCTGTCCTTCCACCCATTGTTCTGTTTTTTTTCTGTCAGGCAGCCCATGAATCCATTTATCCTTCCACCTATTTATCTCCTTAATCCATCTACGCTTGTTAATATTGCATCTATACCTTCATCGATTCACCTGTCCATCAATACATTTATTGTTCTCTCCATCCATCCATAGTTATTTTCACCTGTTAATTCATTCATCCCTCCTAATGTATACTTTTTGTTTCTTGTCTGCTTGTTCCTATTCTTAAGCATTTCCGGCATTTAATTGTATTTTTAGTTTACACTAAAAGCAGCATTCGGCATTTCACAGCTAAATAATCGAAATCTCTGGGCCGTTTGTCTGCTTCTCTGGCTTTAGTCTGTTTTGGTCTTCTGGTCTGGTGTTTTACTTGCTCTGAGTCACCAGGTGGCACTGTCATTCAAACTGCAATAAAAAGAAACCTAAAGGTTACCCCCAGGATCAAAATTTTCAGTCGGGACATAGTGTACAGTATATATATATATATATATATATATATATATATATATATATATATATATCTATACTAATAAAAGGCAAAGCCCTCACTCACTCACTCACTCACTCACTCACTCACTCACTCATCACTAATTCTCTAACTTCCCGTGTAGGTAGAAGGCTGAAATTTGGCAGGCTTATTCCTTACAGCTTACTTACAAAAGTTAAGCAGGTTTCATTTTGAAATTCTACACGTAACGGTCATAACGGTCGATAACGGTCGACAACGTCCAACATGTTGAACTTTCTTATTTATGGCCTCATCTTCACGAAATTTGGTAGGCGGCTTCCCTGCGCTAACCGAAACCGATGTACGTACTTATTTAGATGGTATGACGCCACTGTCGGCCACCATATTGAACTTTCCAACGTCACTAATTCTCCAACTTCCCGTGTAGGTAGAAGGCTGACCCCATCTTCATGAAATTTGGTAGGCGGCTTCCCTGCGCTAACCGAAACCGATGTACGTACTTATTTCGGTGGTATGACGCCACTGTCGGCCGTCATATTGAACTTTCCAACGTCACTAATTCTCCAACTTCCCGTGTAGGTAGAAGGCTGAAATTTGGCAGGCTCATTCCTTACAGCTTACTTACAAAAGTTAAGCAGGTTTCATTTCGAAATTCTACGCGTAATGGTCATAATGGTCAACAACGTCCGCCATGTTGAACTTTCTTATTTATGGCCCCATCGTCACGAAATTTGGTAGGCTGCTTCCCTCCGCTAACCGAAACCAATGTACGTACTTATTTCGTGGTATGATGCCACTGTCGGCCGCCATATTGAACTTTTCAACAGTCTTTGTTACTTATGGGCCCATCTTCAAGAAATTTGGTATACGGGTTCCCACTGCTAACTGAATCCTACTTATGTACATATATACGTCCATAGCCTGCAGCTCGGTCACCATGTGAGGTGGCATTGGGTCCCCCATC
>JANRMT010062814.1:24398529-24433284 GCA_026402145.1 Polypterus bichir lapradei | reverse complement strand
TATTATTATTATTATTATTATTATTATTATTATTATTATTATTATTAGATGGCTGACTTTTCTTACTTGTTTGCATTTCGTGGCACACAGAGTTAAGAACCAGGCCATTTACAGCCTTGCTACCCCCACCCCAAAAATAAAGGAAAGAAATGATTTAAAAGGAATTGAACTTCCATCACCACCACATAATAATTACAATACAAGCCTTTTTCTATTATAAAATACAATATATATTCTTTAAGTGTTTTCATGCAACAAGACAATGAAGGCACTGAAAATAAATACATGAAAATGCCAGGAATGAAAGGCAACAATTACTACAGACCTGAAAATTGCTTCAATTTTAAGAGGCACGCGTGGAGCCTGGCCCTGAAATTGCCTCTGATAAACTGCTGCACTGCCGTCAAATTGGCCGCTCTTCCGAGGCGCTCGGATTTCTCAGCTAACGTGTCATTTTTAATCACTCTGACTGCAAACAGGCCAGCCTAGGCCGTGTAACCCAGTCCCAACCTGGACAAGCTGAAGCAGCCACTCGAGATGCTCCCAGAAGATGACGGCCCACCAGAGCTAACAGGCTGACGGCTTCAGGGAGGAGCGGTTGTCAGCTCGGGGGCACTGGAGTGGTTCAGACAGCTTGTGTCTCGTTGGTGGCTCACATGGCAATCGAGGAGGGTCAGGTAGGCTGTGCTGGTGTCATTCAGAGACATGTGGAAGCAGTGGACAGTACTGGCATGAGGAGCCCTCCACAGATGAGCAGACATTTGTGCGGTATGTGAAAGGGGGTAGCTATCTGCAAGAGTAATGTCCATTTCAGCTCTGATAGCCCTGGACACAAAGGAGTAACCAACCCATGTTCCTTCTGGAGTGACATCTTACAGCTTTAGTGTATTGCTTTAATGCAATTCACATATCAAAATGTTAGTGCAGTTGTGAAATAAGCACCACAATCCCCTACTCACATTAGCATTTCTCTTTGTGTTTGTACAAACGGCCATTGTCTCTACACACATTTCACTACTAAAGACGTTTTGTTGTTGTGTTGATGCACTCCTGATCTGACTCTGACAACTCATGAAACAGTTTGTACGTCCGTCAGTCAGTCAGAATTACAGACCTTTCACTCACCTTGATACTGTCCCGCATTGCATTAGTGTTTCCATTCCAATCTCTTCCACCTTTCTTCAGATACATATGACAGAGCAAGGCCAGTCCCACACTGTCAGCGGTTGGAGTAAAAATGGCCTTCAATTCAGAACAAATGCACCAATGTACCCTCAGAAGAGGTTCAGCTGAAACAAACAGAATCACACATTCTCAGTCTTGGTGCACATCATGGCCCTGCAGCGCAGTGTGTTTACAATTGCTTTGGCACATTTCATGAAACATTCTTCACTTCTTAACTACTTTACATGTCAGTGGATTTTACACAACAGTCAATCAACAAAAAGCCAACACTCGTACAAAACATTTAAGTTGTATTACAACATAAGTTGTATTTGATGACCTTGACCCGCTCTGCCTCTTCTTCTGCCTTGTTGTCTTCCCCTCACTCCAGCCCCACCACCCAATCTTATTCCCCTTCCTCTTCTTTCTCTTCCATGAGTAGAGACTGTTGTTCCCATCTAGAATTTTCCTGCACCGGTTCTTGCATTGTAACAGTTTGGTTAGATTCCTGCTGCAGACTGTGAAGGTTTAAGAGTACCGCGTATGAAGTCCACCTGTGAAGCCGATTGGACGTCTGTATTATCGTGATATTTCCCTCTACTTACCCTTTACCTAGGGGTAAGTGTACTTGTTAAGTTCGTTACCGGGTTGGTCTACTGTCGCATTTTAAGATTAACATACACATACATAGATATGCGCATACACACAGACCCTAACCACAAAAGTACCATATGAAAGACGTATACTCATGCACTTTATTCCCTAGCACTTTAACCCACACAAGTACCGTATAAATAACACTTGCACAGTCCGCTTTCCCTAGTACTCCAGGATTCTTACTTATCATAGGCATCAACAATGTGTGATGTCTTAGATATACCTCAGACCTAAATATTACCTTTGGTCTAAAAGAATATATTCAGACATACAAAGGCTCAACATCCCTGGCTACAGGCCATTTATCAACCAGTGAATGTTTTACTTTAACGCACTGTTCATTAATGGACAGAGCTCTTCGTCCGCAGCTCGGTAAACCTTGCAGATCGGATCATATGGCACTCCCTCACTGCACCAGGTGCTCAAAGAAATCTACCTTATCACTTCAATCACTCTAGATATGAAGACAAAGTATAGAAAGTTTAAAGCAGCGTGGTATTTATTACATGAATAACAACACCAGTAGAGAAAAGCATAAAAGAAAATGTGGATAGCAAAGTCTGGATGTATATAGTCTTTAGGAAAAGATTACGAAAAGATGACAAGGATGAATGTCGCAGGCAGCTTGTGATCTAGCATTCGTATTTGTTCATTAGATGCTTTGCTGACGATGGAAACGACCACACGTTGATCTCGCTCTGTTCTTTTCTGACTTTGCTTTGTTCTCTTCTCCTGACGTCGTTCTTCAGCTGAGGCATACAGTATCTCTCTGTTATAAAAGAAAATCTTGAGACAAGACTATTGCCAAGAGATTTTTTCAAGTCCCGCGAGACGAGACTGTTGCCAAGAGATTTTTTTCCTCTCGACCATTTCTGCTTAATGGCCCACGCTTACTGTCCTCTCACCTCTCATTCGTGTGAATGCTTTTGGCAGACACAGTTCCTGCACTCTCAGCTCTTATAAATGATTATGTTTTCTTCACTTTAAGTTCCCAATAAAAAAGACTTATTATGTCCAAATCCTATTGAAGAATTTCATCCTGAAGGGTTATTAACAGAAAAAAACAGTACACAGGCAATCCTAGTACCGAGAAACGATGAAGTCAAACGGATTAATGCGAAAATTGTCGATTGGTTACACGGCAATGACATGTAAATTTTTAACAAGTGACAAGAAAGGTAATGTAGTATATCTCCCACGGTTAACATTAGACACCAAAGGAGATCTGGATATGCCATTCGTATTAAAACGTTTACAGTTTCCCATTAGAATAGCTTTTGCACATGACAATTAACAAATTATAGGGACAAACATTCGAAAAAAGTCGGTTTATTTATTAGAGAGAAAGAAACAATATTCACTCACGGGCAGTTATATGTTGCGTTGTCACAATGTAAGTCCAAACACGGAATCAAAATTCAATACGATATTGACGAAAAGTTAATTCAAAAAATAGTTTTACTAAAGTTTTGCAGTAAAAGTGTATGTTTAAAAAGTATTTGCGTGTTCATTTCAAAGCCATACAGAATGAAAACGTATAATGCAACGAATACCTCTTACGCAACATGAAACATAATTTTCTTTCAATTTATTATATTTTACTATTATTTTACTATTTTTTACTATGGTTAAAATGGAGTCGAAAGCAGGTTTCATGCAGATGTGCTGCCACACATGGGGTCGTTCACAATGTGGTAGCCCTGCAACACTGACTGGCTACCTTCATTTCTTGGATGGGCTCTACAATGCCTTCAATTCCAGAGAATGAAAGTGGGGAGGGCATGTGGTGATTTGGGACAGTGTCAGTTTTCAACACTCCAACTGTGTGAGGGAATAGTTTGACACCCACCAGCACATGATAATGACGTTCCTGTCACTTTATTCACTATTCGTCAACCCATTTGAGGAATTTGTCTCTGTTTGGAGATGTAAGGTGTATGATTACCAGCACCATAATCAGACATCCTTACTGGAGGCGGTGAATACTGGTAAGCCGGGCCAGGGTGCAGTATGCCATAAGATTATTCCCGCTGTGTCTCAGAAGGGAAGACATCAGGATTGATGGGGACATAATGATGTGGCCTAATGGAAATGAGAGGCTCGATGCCCCTTGAGGAATTGCAGATTTTGCACTTTATAGAAATTTTTGATTTATACAGGCATGTGCATATATAGTTACACTTACTGGCCACTTTGTTAGGTACTCTTATTCAACTGCTTGTTAACACAAATATCAAATCAGGCAATCACATGGCAACAACTAAATGAATTTTGGCATGTAGACATTGTCAAGACCACCTGCTGAAGTTCAAACCAAACTTCAGAATGGGGAAGAAAACTGATTTAGGTGACTTTGAACGTGGCATGGTTGTTGGTGCCAGATAGGCTGGTCTGAGTATTTCAGGAACTACTGATCTTCTGGGATTTTCACGCATAACCATCCGTAGGGCTTACAGAGAATGGTCTGAAAAAGGGAAAATATTAAGTGAGTGGCAGTTCTCTGGGCGAAAATGTCTTGTTGATGCCAGAGGTCAGAGGAGAATGGCCAGACTGGTTTGAGCTGATAGAAAGGCCATAGTAATTCAAATAACCACTCGTTGCAACCAAGGTATGCAGAAGAGCATCTCTGAACGCACAACATGTCGAACCTTGAAGCAGGTGGGCAACAGCAGAAGGAGACCATTCTGGGTGCCTCTCCAGTCCACTAAGAACAGGCAAGTGAGGCTACAATTCACACGGCTCACCAAACCTGGACAACAGAAGACTGGAAAGACGGTGCTGGGCCTGATGAGTTTCAACTTCTGCTGCGACATTCAGAAGGTAGGGCAAGAATTTGGCGTCAACAACATGAAAGCGCGGACCCATCCTGCCTTCTATCAACAGATCAGGCTGGTGGTGGTGGTGTAACGGTGTAGGGGATATTTTCTTGGCACTCTTCGGACCCCTTAGTACCAATTGAGCATTGTTTAAATACCACAGCCTACCTGAGTATTGAATCTGACCATGTGCATCCGTTTATGACTGTCAGCGTCCCATCTTCTGATGGCTCCTTCCAAATCTCAGATCATCTCAAACTGCTTTCTTGAACATGACAATGAGTTCACTGGACTTAAATGGCCTCCACAGTCACCAGATCTCAATCCAATAGAGCACCTTTAGGATGTGGTGGAATGGCAGATTCACACTATGGAGGTGCAGCTGACCACTCTGGAGGAACTGTGTGATGCTGTCATGTCAATATGGACCAGAATCCCTGAGGAATGTTACCCACACCTTGTTGAATCTGTGCAACCAAGAATTAGGGGAGTTCTGAAGGCAAAAGGTGGTCCGGCCCGAGACTAGCAGGGTGTGCCTAATAAAGTGGCCTGTGAGTGTATCTTTGTAGTGCACTATAATCGCTGCTGTGTTCTAAATTTGAGGGCATTTTTTTGCCTTTTTTCTTGATGTGTAGTTCCAATTGCTTTTCTCTGTTAGAGCAATTATATTGTGTACTGTAAATTTACAAAGAAATTCTTCTCATATCATTATTATGTCTGAACATTTTTTTTTTTACTTTACATTTTTTGCAGAGCTCTTTTTCAGTAAGGTTTCGATTAAAACATCAAATCATTTCAAACACTGGTGAATGGGTTTTTTCCATTGGTGACATGTCGAAGTGACCGACTGACTTTGCACGTTTCGACAGAGATGAACGACCTTTTGATTCCTTTAGTATCTTTTGCACAGTTGAGTTCGTTAATTTTGTGAGAAATGCCTGAACTGTTTTGAGGACTGCATTGAGAGTGGTGAGAATGACGCTTGTGATTGCATCAAACCGAATGAGATAAACTGTCAGATGTATTTGATACCACATCCAGACGGAAATGTTAACGCCAGGATGAAAACGAAGATCTAACGGTGAGAAAGACATGTTCTGGTGTCCCTTTAGGAGTCGTCCCCACCTTGAGCTCAGGGCTGCAGAAAGGGGATCAATGGCTTGGAAACGGATGGATGGCCCAATCAATTCATCAATTGTTCTAATTTATATCGTGCCATTTCAGATAGCTATGCATGGATAAAATAAAGACGCCTTTTAGTAGATAGGAAAACAGTTCTGTTATATCCGATATGGACGTCTAATACATCATTTACATTTTTTATTGTTACTGTCAATCCACCTTTAATTTATAAAGCACCATTTAACAGGGTGAAAAAATATTTTGAAGACTTCCCACAACGATAAAACAAGAACCTGCTTTTTATTACTATTTACTTTTTTGGATGATGCCTTTATTCAAGGTGACTTATACCATTTGAGACACAATTGGTTCCATTTCTTGTAAAAGTAAAAAGTATAAATTTATGTCGGTGGCACAGTGGTAGCGCTGCTGCCTTGCAGTAAGGAGACCTGGGTTTGCTTCCCGGGTCCTTCCTGCGTGGAGTTTGCATGTTCTCCCTGTGTCTGCGTATCTTTTCTCCCACAGTCTAAAGACATGCAGGTTAGGTGCATTGGCGATCCTAAATTGTCGTGGGTGTGTGTGTGCCCTGTGGTAGACTGGCGCCCTGCCCGGGGTTTGTTCCTGCCATGCGCCCTGTGTTTTTCTGGGACCAAATTTGTGTCTTTCATTCATTTTTTGTTCTTTGATTCCTGTTGATTATGTTAAAGGTTCTTTTCTTGATTATATGTCTTTGTTTTTCATTTGGTTTATGTATGTAAGCTGCCTGTGTTATGTTCCATGTGTTTTGTGGGCGGTCCTCACCAAGAGGTGTGGCCACCTGCCAATCACTGTCCAGAACTGCTCTCTGCCATTTCAATCCAGATTTTCTCCCACCGTTCCGTTCCTGGTGGTTCATTTCACCTGTGCCTGTTAGTGGTGAGTTTACTTGTGTTTAAGGTGAATCCATCCATCCATCCATCCATTATCCAACCTGCTATATCCTAACTACAGGGTCACGGGGGTCTGCTGGAGCCAATCCCAGCCAACACAGGGCACAAGGCAGGAAACAAACCCTGGGCAGGGCACCAGCCCACCACAGGTTTATTGTGAATTCTGTTCATTATTGGCTCTCTGACTTTATGCTTTGGTTTGTGGCCTCATTTAGGGACTTATTTGATTTAAATTGCCCTCATGTTTCAGGTAATTCCATTTTGTCTTTGTGCTCCATCAGAGCTTTATTGTGATGTACATACTTTCTGTGAAGAATAAATCTTGTTATTTTATAAGGATTCCGTGTGTGTCCTTACTACTAGCCAGGGTTCAATGGTGATTTCTCCCTTTAGTGGAGATTATTAGAGGTGCTTAGGAACTCTTTAGTTCTTGGGACTCCTAGTGCATGACATTACCAACTGGAGTGCAGGCAGGTGAAGCGACTTGCAAATATGTGTCTGATACGGATGTGAGCAACATTGGAGAACCACAAGGAACAGGCCTGTCACCTTTTCTCTTCGCTCTCTACATCTCCAACTATAAATACACCAGCAGGCCACGTCACTTGCAGAAATTCTCAGATGATTCTTCACTTATGGGGTGTATTGATAAAGGGGATGAGAAACAGGAGAGGAGTCAACGTTGTGTCTCTTGGTTAGTCCATCTCCTATTTCTTGTTAAATTTTGTCTTAATTCATTTTCCCGGACCCTTTTAGTATAAATTTGCAGGTGATTTGGGGGTTTTCTGCACCAGGGATTTTCACAATGACGTTAGTTTTTCACTTTAGAACTTAGTATTTTGGTGATGTTATTTTGGATGGTTTCTGCAGCCCGTTATTTTGGAGGTCATGTTTTTTGAGATTGTGAACTATCAATCACAACACGACAGAATAAAAGTTCTCCGCAAGGTCATATCCATAGCCGAGTTCACAGATTTAAAGCAAAAAACAAGTCCTTGCTATTTACTTTCTTTAACTATAAGCCTGCTAAATGCCTTAAGTTTTAATATTTTGCTCTCTGATTCTGGTCTAGTAAGTTGGTTTTGGTTGCTGTGTTCTTCATCTCCTAGAGAAGCTGCGTTTATCCAAAATTACCAAAGTTCTGCAGCTCCAGCTTGTAAATGGGATTCAGCAAAAGCTTGACACATTGAAATAATTCCGCAGACAAAATATCTTCATTTTTACAAGTTTTAGTTAGAATTCAAAGTAAAACAGTTCACGCAAAAAAAGATAAAACTGAAATAGCAAAAAAATAGAAAATTTCTTATTTAAGAGAAGTTCTGTTCAAAGCTTAAATCTTGTTACATTTCTAATCGTTAC
This sequence comes from Polypterus bichir lapradei, assembly GCA_026402145.1. NCBI lineage: Eukaryota > Metazoa > Chordata > Cladistia > Polypteriformes > Polypteridae > Polypterus > Polypterus bichir. Next base: position 24,425,237 of record JANRMT010062814.1, on the reverse strand, counting down.
AAAATCACTTCTAAACGGTACTGAACCATTTCAAAATGGTCAGAAAACTGCATAATTATCCCATTTCTATATAGTAAAAGGGTCTTTTAAGTCCTTGTGCAATGGGACCACCAATTCTAAACAACAACTGACTCAATTATCACACTGTGTCTTAGTTATAGCAAGAAGGTTTGATCTCTTATTAACTTACAAAGGGTAAAAGGCTATACCATTGTCTATGGCTATGACTAAGCAAACACGAATATGAATTTAACTTAACCTTAAACATTACTTTCTAAGATTGGCTCTTACACCTAGTATTCGGCCTGTTTTTGTACTTTGACTACGTCTGTTCTCCTGGTTACCTTATTAAATCCTTCTCGTTTTCCTGCAAGGCTCAATACTGGTCCCTTGTCATGTCTTTTCTCTTCTGCTTTTATCGATCCAAGCGGTACAGAATGCGTGTCCAGGAAGTCAAATCACATGACATCACCGGTGCGATGATGTATAAGTGTGTGCCACAACGTCCAAGATTTCGGATAACATATACAAAACTGGGTGACACTGTTGCGCAGTGGGTAGCGCTGCTGCCTCGCAGTTAGGAGACATGGGTTCGCTTCCCGGGTCCTCCCTCCGTGGAGTTTGCATGTTCTCCCCGTGTCTGCGTGGGTTTCCTCCCACAGTCCAAAGACATGCAGGTTGGGTGCATTGGCGATTCTGAATTGTCCTTGGTGTGTAGGTGTGTGTGTGTGCCCTGTGGTGGGCTAGCGCCCTGCTCGGGGTTTGTTTCCTGCCTTGTGCCCTGTGTTGGCTGGGATTGGCTCCAGCAGACCCCCGTGACCCTGTAGTTAGGATATGGTGGGTTAGATAATGGATGGATGGATGGATATACAAAACTTTCTGGTGTTATTCTGGGTATTTTATAACCGTCGATTGTAACAAATCTCCAACATCAGCCTAGACTTTCACTTTTGGTTAAAGTTTTTTGGTTTATTTTTATGATATTTTGGCTTAGCCTGCCTTTTCACTATGACTCTCCATCTCCTGGTCTTGAAATCTTCCGTTAACACAGCGTTTCTCAACCTTTAAGTATTTGCGACACGAGTTTTCATAACAGTTTTGATCGTGCCCCCCTAACGTTTTTTTGAAAGGAGCCCACTAATACCAATTTGTTCTTTTTTAATTAATGATATATCATAGATGCATATTTTATTATACCTACTTAACTTTTATTGACATTTATCTAACTCTATATTTATTTTTCTAGTATCAGAATGTAGTTTCAGTTAATTTGTTTTGGTTTCAATAGATGTAGTTTTCATATTTTCAATTCTTGTTTTCTTTTTTTCACATCTTCGCGCGCCCCTTTTTGTTACTTCGCGCCCCCCTAGGAGTGCCCACCCCACAGGTTGAGAACCACTGCGTTAACAAACCTTTAGTCAGAATGCAGACACGAGGCAGAGACATCCTCAAAGAAAGTGCCAGAGGTCTGAATGAGCTTTCACAGAAAGTTCTGTAGCTCAGACTTAGCACAATACAAAGGAGATCCATGGATTGATAAAGATTACAGGGAAAAAATCAGGTTCTGCAGGTTTATGACACCATAATCTCAGTGTGAAATCACCATCGGTGTTTCATGGACAGTTCTACAGCAATTTATGAAGTAAATTCTGACTAAACCAAATGTGTAGCATCATTTAAAATCATATGTTTAATTACTTAGCAGGTAGCTTAATTAATAGCCGTCAAACTAAACCCTCCTATCAGCCCACCTTGTGAAAGCCATCTTTGAGCCCACTGGATCAGTCTTTTTCCAGTTAATGCTTAGAATTAGTAGAAGTGCACCATAACTAAAGCGTTTTTTTTTTTTTTTTTGACGTCGTGATGGTAACAGCAGCTTAATTTTATTCTTCCCGTTATACCTTCTGTCCCTTGGGGGTGTTTGAGTATCAAGAGACCTAATGCTGTCATCTCCTCCCAGAGTATACTGTAATTGTTTTATGTCCCATTAAGAAACAAGAAATTCAGCAAATCGTTGACTTGTGGCTAAGGGCTAACAAAATTAGCCAGGTGAGGTTTTACAGGCCATTGTTAAAAACGAAGAAGCTGGGGGCCATTTCTAAAAATGTTACGTTCAATGTATCTGTAATGGTTCAGCACTCCTCATTCACCAGGTCTACAAACTACTTAAAGGAAATGAGCAGCGACATCCATAAAATATATTGTGAACCAGTGGGGGGCGCACCCACCCCAACCCCGACACAGACAGGCGTGGGGGGCGCACCCACCCCAACCCCGACACAGACAGGCGTGGGACACAAGTGCAAACACACGCTTTTATATTTTTTTCTCTGTTCCACGTGGGAAACATCTTCCCCCATTTCCCACCCGTAAAGCATAGTTCAGGCACAAGCAAAGTACACCAAATGCAGTTCTCTTCTTTTTCTTCCTCACTCTTTCTCCCTTTGTTTGCCTCCAGTCCTCCAGCAAGCATCATCCTCTTCCTCCTGACTCTGGCTCCTAGTGTAGTGGCTACTGGCTCTTTTTATAAGGCACCAGAAGTGATCCAGGTGCTTCTTGACCATCTTCTGGTAGCAGAAGTGCTGCAACCCAGGGCTCCAGAGCAGCTGCAACACCCGAATGGACCCCAACAGGGCTGCACCAAACTCCAACTCCCATGGAGCCCTGCGGGAGTCCAAGGCACCACTATAACCTAGGGGGGCTGCCACCTAGCACCAGGGGCGGCCTTAGGTATGTGTAAACTGTGCACCTGCACAGGGCTGCCAAATCCCAGGGGCCGCCACACCAATATATATTGAATATAAAACAGAAAGAGAAAATAACGACACAGCTGACAGCTGGAGCGAAGCTAGTGCAAGTGGGCGAGTCGTCTTACAAGTTAATGTTTCACATAGTTTTAATAAAGTATTAGTGTTAGCGCAATAGTCATAGTGAACATCTGGTCGGATAGAGGACACAAGACATTCGCATACCCATTCTAAGCAAAATGAAGAGATTTCGAGTACACGAATCTGGTTATTTCGAAACGAAAGAGAAAGGTGGCTTAGGAGGCTTTCATTGCGTCACAGGAAGGAGCAATCCTGAACTTTATCATTAGTTAAACGCTTGTGTCATGAGCATGAGGCGACTATGCAGTGTCCGCAACGGACGTGGCCATCCGCTGTGCATAAGATGCCATATTGACATTGGCGGGCGAAGGGGCCACCGATTCTTTCTCTGCCCAGGGCCGCCAGGAGCCTAGAGCTGCCCCTGCTAGCACTCTGGGTACACTTCCTCCCTCCTGGTCCTTCCAACGTAGAGGCGTCCCGGCCGTATGCCACAATAGATGTTATGTTTTTTTTTAGCATAATAATGATCTGACCAAATTAAAATGAAAGAAAATGACACTACTGAGGGTATGGTATAAATGAAGACTTAACACAGGATAGTTCTTTCAACTGTTCTTTCGGATTTGTTACAGTGGCGGACCGTGCATTTCACACCTAGGCCTTCAGTAGTGCTCCGTTTGAATCAACCTGCCCCTCAAAAACTAATTTATGGTTATAAAAACCATCTTAATATGCAGAAATACAGTATAAAGAGTCGTTGCATCGCAGATAGATAACTCCTGTAGCCACAAAAAATGCCTTTATTGAACAGACAAACCAGGGGTGAACAAGTTCCTTTCTACTGCAGCCACAGCCGCAACACACATAAAAAACATCAATAATAACTCATAAACTTGCAATATTATTTAGGAAAATCGCAACATTTTACTCACCAAAAATTCGGATTATTTGTAAACAAAATCCATCCTCCTCTCTTTCCTCAAAAACAGTTCAATTACTCAGTCGTACGGATTATCCGTGCGCTTCAGTTCCATCAAAAAGTCCCATTCTATCGCCATCGAAGCTAATGCTGAAAGTCGAACCTGCCCTGTCGTATTTCTGGCATAGGTTTTAATTTGCTTTAGGGCTGAAAATGTCCGCTCGACAGAAGCAGTGGACACAGGAATGGTCACCGCCAAACATACCAATGTGTACAGCTGCCCCATACTCTCATTCAGATTTTTCTGATGAAGGAAGTCAAGGAGATCAGTGGGAGATTTTCCTGCAAAATCATCCATGGCATACATTACAGTCAGTTCTGTTTTTAGCCGAGACAGATCAAAAAGTGCTCCGTGGCTCTTGTGTTACACTGGAGAAGGCTGCATGCGGGAAATTTTTCTTGTATTCTCGAAACTTCTGGGGTTTCGAGGAGCGTGACAAACATCAGTTTTTCGTGGTCTTGAAATCTGGTCTGTGTCTGGCAAATAATATTGTCCAGAATCCTGCCATGGAGTTGGCGGTAGTGCGCGCGAAGATCTAGCGCTTGACCTCTTCGTGTGCCCGGAGCGCCTGCGGTGCGTTCAGTGGCCTCGTAGAGCTCCTCATATCGGCTTCTATCTCGCTCAACGGTGTCACAGAACTCCTTTACCCTAGCCAGACAAAACTGCACATCCAGTTTTTTTGTCCTGTAGTACTGAAAAGAGCATGTCTGAATACTCAAAAATGCCATTGAATGTGTGAAGCACAAAACAAAACTCAAAATCATCCAGACGTGCTTTAAATCCACCAGCACAGCGCACTGTGTCCTCATCATACTCGTCATGATGCTCCAGAATGTGATGAAACAGTTCCCTTCGAGCATCTTTCTTCTCAAAAACCGTATTGACCACTCTGGATGTGTACTGCCACCGTGTTAGTGTCACACGAGGGAGACGCTGCTGGCAGATTTCATCCAGTAGTTGCGTGTGCTGAGGCGATCTAGAAAAAAATGCAGCAAGGCCATTGAGGTGGCCGAAAAAGATCTTGCATTCTTTAAGCTTTGAGGCCCCTTGAGTCAGTAGTAAATTGAGCCGATGTGCATAGCAGTGTATGATAAAGCCGAAGGTGCTCTCTCTTTAACTTTAGCCTGCACCCCATTTAATCCAGAAGACATGACTGCTGCGCTGTCAAAACACTGTGCCACAACTTTACCCAGACATTCATTTTCCAACACAAATCTGATGATAACACCTGCAATGTCATCGGTTCGCTTCCCACTGGTAACATCTTCAAATCTGACAAATCGCTCCTTGACACCTGTGCCCATTACATAATGCAGGACCAGTGCTAGCTGCGCTGCGTTACTCGCGTCTGTCGTCTCATCCACCATAATAGAGGCGAACGGTGCTTTTTTAACGTCACTTCTTATCTCTTCTCCCATCACTTCAGCAATAGCAGTGATCAGGTCGTTTTGTATTTTACCCGACGTCCCACTAAACACTTTATTGGTCGACAGGTGGTAGTGTAAATCCCTGTTTCTCTCATCAATGAGAGAAAGAAGCTCCACATAGTTCCCTCTGTTATTAGATCCCGCGCTTTCATTGTGTCCCCGAAATGAAAGTTCCTGTTTGCCCAAAAAATGACACAGTCTATCAGTCTTTTTAAGATTTCTCTGTTTTTCTTCACCTTTTCGTTGTGGAGCTCCGTTTCCCTGCGCACTTGCTCGTTCAGCTGTAGATCCACTCTGGTTTCCTCAAAAGTTTTGGAAAGCACCGTTGCTTGTAAGTGTCCGGCAGTGCTTTGATGTCTCGTTGCTGCCTTGGTTAGGCAAGTCAAATTTACAAACCCAGTGTGGCTCCAAACACCATGTCGATCAGGGGCAAATAACAAGCACTCCCAGCAATACAATTTGCAGTGTCCCTCGGACCCTTTGAGCCAGGGGTACCGCTCATAGTTGGTAACCTGAAAGTGGCGGACAAATCCTCTTCCTGGTTGTGACAGGCTAGCTAGATAGATAGATAGATAAATAGATAGATAGATAGATAGATAGATAGATAGATACTTTATTAATCCCAAGGGGAAATGCACATTTCGGAGTTGTCTGACCTTTCTTAACAATGTCCAGCTTTTCTTGAAAAGTCCGTCTTGAAAATGGCCTTGAAAGTAAATCTGCCACCAAATCTATTTCTTCTCCTCCTTCAGCCATTGTGGGGTGACAAAATAGCTATTACACCATCCTATCCAATCAATGGGTCTGAATACGGTGACGTTCCCGTACGCCTGCTAGAGGGCCCTACTGACACCAACTCAAAATCTGATTGGTTGAAGCAACAGTTTAATCGACATTTATTTTGTGTTAGAGGGCCTGCAGAACGGATTGTGAAGGCCTCCGGGCAGACTTCTTTGACTTTGACTCTGCCTGGCAACAAATGATGGCTGAAATGTGATTGGTTAAATGTTTAATATGAAAATACATGTCTGGAAGCAGCACAACCACCGGAAAAGCTATGAAAGGAAGCAGACAGACTATTTGGAATTATTTAATAAGTATTCATGGACAAAATATAATTAACATCAGTTTGTGATTCAGATATTTTTTAGGCCAGCAGAGAAGGCCTTGCAGGCCCTGATGGCCCACCACTGGATTTTTACATCGGGACATTGTTTTCCACAGGATTGTCTATTGTACGGAAACTCGTTGCCTTTTGTGCTCCTTGGAGCCTCCTTTGATGAACAGAGCTTTTTAAAAAATAAATCTTTTCATTTATAAAGATTTGACATTTGCCCTTTTATGGGCTATCCAGGGTTTGATGGTTTCCCCCTCTAGTGGGCATTTTGGAGTGAATTTTGGACTCATTTTGTTTTCATTAGCGGCCTTACAGCATTTAGGTGCTTGATGTGGTGTGGAATTGTGTATACAAGTTGCTAAATATTTTGTATGTTTTTATTTGTAACTTAGGCAAAGCAAGGGAATATTAATGTTATATCACTGATAAGAACAGCAATGGTTTGATGCTTAACTACCACCCCAACACTTTAGGATTAAGTCGGGATAGTGAATAATTTTATGACAGGGTCAGGGGAAATGCCTAAAACCAGTTTGGCAAGTGATTCTCTGCAGGACTCTCTCAATCAACTCCCACAGGAAAGCCTGACTACCTAGCTGGCACGTATCAGCTCAACAAATGGTTTTGGGGGGCAGGTGTGCCCCCATTAGTCTGAAGTATGGCTGTCTGGGATTGGTTTTGAATCAGAGGCCATTCTCTAGCACAGCGCCCTATTGGTGTAAGAATTTGGACAAAGAATGTATAAAATCGGTTGCTTTACCCCTCCCTCCCTCTCTCTCTCACTCACATCATCATGATGAAGAAGCAACACACGCCTTGAACTGAAAAAAGACCACAAGGAGACGCACAACTCGGCAGCCATACTGAGACAGGCATGCGGCCTGTTCTGATGAAAGCTGACAGGAAATGAGGACTTATCTAGAGACATTTAAAGTAACTAACAAGTCTGTGCGCCACCTGAAACTACACATCAGCATTTATCAGGTTGTATGGTTGCCAGTATTCACATTTACTTTGTTAATTGTTATTATTTTATGAATACAGTGGAACCTCAGGTCACGACCGTAATTCGTTCCAAAACTCTGGTCGCAACCCGATTTGGTCGTGACCCAAAGTAATTTCCCCCATAGGATTGTATGTAAATACAATTAATCCGTTCCGGACCGTACGAGCTGTATGTAAATATATTTTTTTAAAGATTTTTAAGCACAGAAATAGTTAATTATACCATAGAATGCACAGCGTGATAGTAAACTAAATGTAAAAACATTGAATAACACTGAGAAAACCTTGAACAGAGAAAACTAACCTTGCAGTCTCTTTAAAAACAAGCCCGGTAAATTCTTCAACTGCCTTCTCGGCCTTACTGCCTTCTTGCGCTCGTTCTCTCTCTCTCGCTCGCTCGCTCGCTGCACAGGCAATGCACAGTGAGAGACTGAACACGTGCGGAAATCTTTGGCGCATATGAACCGGAAGGGAAACTGGCTTGTTCGTCACCCGAATGTGTGGTCATGAACAGATGCAAAAGTTTGGCAAACTTTTTGGTCGTAACTCGATTTGTACGTGTTCAGAGACGTTCGTGAACCGAGGTTCCACTGTGTAATCAATACAATATCATTTAAAGTTGTAACTTAACTCCTGCTTGCATTTTACTCTATGTAATTGCCTGAGGTGATAGATGTAGAAGAGAAGGTGGGGAGAAGTTATAAAGTACAACATCTTATAAACAGTGCTAAGTGTATGGGATTTGAGGCATTCTGATAAAGGCTACACATTAATATACAAAAGGGGAAAGTAGAGTAATATACCAAGATAAAACAGTGCTTCTGAAGCACAACAACTGTGAGACGGACTTGAATTGGAGATAATGTTTTTAAGAATGTCAGCCTTGTTAGGACTGATGGAAACCCCCACGTAGCATCCAGTTTGCCAAAGACCCTTCCTTACTCTCTTGTTTGCATGTAGATGATCAGGCATCCTAAAATTCCCACTACGATATCCACTTTCATGGTTAGAGGTTTCACTGTCTGAGCTTTCTGTTGCTATTGAGAATGAGAAAAGGGACCTCATCATCATCATCACCACCACCACCACCATCATCATCAACAGCTCAGTGTTGCGGTTAATATCCAATATAACCCATGTTGGCCGTTTTACCTCAAATTCCTCTATCATGTATATCAGCATCTATAAGCTCCGTTCTCTTCATATCTTCTCTTACCTCACCAGTCTGGCATTTCTTAGGCCTACCTCTACCAGGCACTAATAGATCAAGACTTTGTTTCAGCCACCTGTTGTCGTCCTTTTAAGTCACATGCCCACAACATCTAAGGAAGCAAAACAATGCTTAGAGGTTCAAATCAAATCAAATTGTACTTGTCACGTACAAATTATTCATACAGTACAATATGTAGTGAAATTCTTAGTTGCTCAACAGGATCAACATTCTCTTTGCTATGTAAATCTTCATTTTTCAATCTATCAATAAGTAATTCATCACACATATGGATAGAATAATTTTAGGGTAACATAGCATTCATCTATCTGCGGTGGGCTGGCTTCCTGCCCGGGGTGTGTTTCCTGCCTTGCTCCCTGTGTTGGCTGAGACTGGCTCCAGCAGACCCCCGTGACCCTGTAGTTAGGATATAGCAGGTTGGATAATGGATGGATGGATAGCATTCATCTTTGAGAAATAGCGTAAAGGGTTAATGAATGTTGGAAATGAGATAATGAAATGAAATATTGAAATATAAGAATTGGTTTAGGAAAAATACTGAGATCTGCGGTGGGCTGGCGCCCTGCCTGGGATTTGTTTCCTGCCTTGCACCCTGTGTTGGCTGGGATTGGCTCCAGCAGACCCCTGTGACCCTGTAGTTAGGATATAGTGAGCTGGATCAAGGATGGATGGAAAAATACTGAGATGGTCAAGTAAATAAAGAATGTACCAGAAGAAAAGTTGATGTAATAAACAAAATGTACTGAACGATGACTAAGAAATCAGCAGACGTACGAGAAACAATGAGAATGGACAGTTGTTATACGCACAGAAATTTAAAGGGTGGTGGCACAACTCAAAAGGTTTAAAAAGAACCAAAATATAATATAACAGACTTTTATTTTATATAAATCATTTGGGTGTAAACCAATGAACCAATCAGAGTAAATGTATGCATTGATTGACACTGTATGTGAATTCAATAGATTATAAAATGACCCTCTAGTCTTTGTTTCTCTGATCATTCTGACCAGGCTGTAACAGACTGCTTTTTTTGAATGCTCCCTCCAAGGCATTTTGCTGAGGAGTAATTAAAAGATACAATGAACAGCCTGAAAACTGATTTGTCCTGTTAGGTGATGTTTCTTTCTTTAAATTTAAATGTTAAATTTCTACAACACACACCCATCTTACCAAACACTTATTCAGATGTCAGATTTTGATGCCCAGGTCTCACTATCGTACAACATGTATAGTCGGCACACACGTAAGCAGAATGAATTCTTCCTGTCATTTTTAGTGAAGTAGCCGTGGATTTAGTAAGGGTACCACTTCTCTAAACTTTTGTCAGTGTTCTCCAATATGAGGAATGGGACAAGGTGTCTTAAAGAGAACAGGGGCCATCCCAGCATTAACATCCCCTAGCTGTGCTCCTAAACAGACGCCACCAGCCGGCAGGTAAGGCCGAGATGCCGCTGTACTTGTGTGGTAGGGTCTGGCCTCCTCTACAGTTCCAGAGCTCTAGGCCTCTGGCTAACAAGTGATGGGGTTACATTGCCCTTATGGTGTCTTATTAGCCATACAGGCTTCAGGTTTAATTTGCCAACGGGTTAGACATACATACCCCTGCACTTCTGAAGAGATTCCTGTCCCAGCCTACATTTTCATAACTCTGAGCTTCTTATACCAGATGGTGTTACCTTCCATTTATCCATCCATCCATTATCCAACCCGCTATATCCTAACTACAGGGTCACGGGGGTCTGCTGGAGCCAATCCCAGCCAACACAGGGCACAAGGCAGGAAACAAACCCTGGGCAGGGTGCCAGCCCACCGCAGGGCCTTGTTAAGGGCAGATTTTGCACAAATGTTGAAAAGATTTTCTTCACACAAAGAACCATAGACACACAAAATAAATGTATGGGGCTGATGTTATTTGATGTTATTTTGGATATTTAGATGAGTAGGTTGGAAAATCTTGTTAGGTTGAGTGGCCTGTTCTTGTCACAATTTTTCTAATTTTTCTAAAACCTCCAAATGCTCCTTCCATTTATCACTTCTTAAATCCCTCAGAGGTTTCTCGTGGGTTTTTCTCTTTAATGAGTGGATCAATATGACCCCTGCACACTCCTATAACCACAGAACTGCTCCTCTGACTCCCTGTCATGCCCTTTGGTTACGTTCAGGGCCTATCAGGGCTTTGGGTAAGCGGTGTAGACACCAGACGAGGATTCTGGGCTTCCTAATGTTGTAATTGATTTGTCTTCCACGTGGAAGCAACGTATTACCCTCTTTTAATGCAAACTGACATTTTTTTTTACATTTGGACTTAAGCCATTATTGACTGAGTACTGAATTTATCCTTAACTTATCAGTCCTGTCAGGATTCAGATCTCATGATTAATTTCCACAATGTGGCCATTTAATCAAACTATCCTGAATGTACATCCCCACCCTTGCCGTCTACAGAGTTGCCCTTTACTTCCTTTGATTTAATATTACACAGGATTATTTTAAATGCGTTTTTATATTATCCATTATCCTACTTTAAATGTCTGGGTGTGAAACCATGCAATTAAGACCACTTTTATTTTTATATCACACTAAGTACCTGTTAAAATTTGAAGCTGCTTCTTATTAATACATATCCAGTTGAGTCATACCACATTTGAAATTAATTTTACTTCAACTGTAGCTTGTTTAAATGGCTATTTAGTTAAAGATGATAGTTCTTTAGATTACGAAAGTAGAGGTTAGGCTGAAAAGAACCAGCTTTTAACAATGAAGTAAAAAGCCGCCTATAAAAGAGACAGATTTTGTTAGAGAGGAAAGACTTTTTTGCTTATCGTGGAAATTTTACCCATCATACATCAGTTGTTTTTTTTTAACGTATCCTGCATTTTCTTTATCTCTATTTCACTCTTCTCTGCTGTCATAGTTGCCATGCAAAGATGGGGTTAAGTTAACCTAAGGGAATTCCAGCTCAAATACATTACTTGTAGCGCCATCTTGTGCAATTAGAGGCCCAGCTTAACAGTGAATCACATATTCAAGGACATCGGTGGAAATTAACGAAATGTGCATTTAGGAAATGAAGAAGCTCCTCTTTATGCAAAACTACCGAGACATGAAGTTGAAGCAGAAACCTTTAAGAAGAATCTGGATGAGATGCTGGGACAGCTTAGCTATGGGACGAGCCTGATGAAGTGAATGGTCTCCTCTCGTCTGTCAAATTTGTTATGTTCTTACTTTTTTTACGAATACTTTTTTATATGCCCTACAGTCCCAAAGTACTTCGCAACGTATTTGTTACGAGCCCCACAAGTGGGCCACACCATCAAAAATGACAAAGCAGCAAATCCCAAAGTGTATGCCTCCATGAGCTACGCTAACCAGGTCTGGAACTGAACTCCACCGGCCTTCAATGGTGATGCAATCCGGGTCTTTGGCCCTGAAGTCTTCTATCTGTGGAAAAGGTAAAGTGGAGCAGCAATGAGAGCACACCTCTGTCAGTCCGTTGTCCAAGTTAATACAGTCATTATAACCCTGCATATATAGTGTATATTCCAACATTTTAGTTCCAGTGTTTTCCCCCTTTTGATTTATCAGCATAAATATCCATCAGAAGTATACGAGGTGAGACACAAAAATAACCGGACTAGGCTTGGGCTTGAGGGGGAAAACTGTCTGGAGGTCGGCAGAATGTGAATCCTAGAACTATATCCCCTCCTACATGACCTCTCAAATTTCAGACTGGCTAGGTATATCCCGTGAAGAGCCAAGTCAGTATTTGCACAACAATCGCTACACGAATTGCCACTACTGTATAATGTAGGGTGAAAAAATCGAACAGTGAATCAACATCAAATTTCTTGTGAAATTGAACCAAACGGCCACAGAAACTTATGAAATGATTAAAAAAAACAGTGTACGGTGATAACAATTTTTGAGTTTTTAAGTTTTTGAGTGGCACAAACGTTTCAAGGAAGGACAACAAAATGTGGAAGACCTTCCATGCACAGGTCGCCCACGCTCTTCTCGAATGGATGAAAACATCAAAATAGTGAATCAGATTGTTCGAAATGATCATACTGCTTTTTCCATAAAGCAGCTTTTGACTGACAAAAATATTCCTGCCCTCGATCATCCTCCCTATTCGCCCGATTTAGCTCCCTGTGATTTTTACTTGTTCCTGAAAATCAAAAGTGACCTGAAGGGAACACATTTTTCTTCAATGGATGAAGTGAAGACAGAAACTGCAAGCCTGTTGCAGCGCCTCAAGCAAGAAGACTTCCAGCACTGTTTCAATCAATTGAAGATACGTACGAAGCGGTGTAGAGATTGGGAGGGGGAGTACATAGAAGGGCACAATGTTTAGACTGCTGTAATTCAAAAACGTTGGTGCGATACTCATGCAGAGCAGGTTAGAGGTACTGAAAGTACTAAAATTTGAAAGTCTCAAAAAAATGATAGTAAAGATCGCATTAGCGTTAACAAATGGAAATTATTACTCGGTGAAATAATGGAACAGTGAAAAGAGATCGAATATATTGTTCGGATTTAAACTTTAAATCAGAGACTTGTAGATCGTCTAATTTGTGCTGCCATCAGGGAAAAGTAGTGTTTCTTCACAATAAAGAGGCGTATCCGTGAGAATTAAAAGATTTGTTGTTTGGTGAAAGTGTTGTTTTGTGGGAGCGGCAGAGATGCAAAGTGGCTGGCACGTAGCGCAGGCCGGGGGGAGTTGGCCAGAGACGCAAGCAGGAGACGAAGCCCCCTAGTATTATATTAATAAATAAACTATTGTGGCCACACTTTTTATTTATTTTTTATTTTTTTGAGTGCGCCACATATTGCTTGCCTCTACAATTCTCTATATGAAGCAATGCTTACTATCATTTGTAAAAACCTCCTTGGCATTAACCCACAGTGTGATCTTGGCACAGAATTCTATATAAATAGAGTTGTTCCTGAGTCAGACTCGGGATGATGTGTAATGATACGCTTTATAATGGTGAGTCTGAATAACTCATGGGACAATATTCTGCTGCCATCTAGTGGAGGAAATAACACCATGCTACAAAAATGGACTATTTCTATGCTTTCTGACATTTGACGAGGGGCAGTCAAAAAGTTCCCGGAACTGTAATATAGCGGGAGAGTGAGAGTTCAGATTAAGTTCATGTGCAAATCGGGGACTCGTTTGCTAGCTGCGTGCCGCTAGCGTATCTGAAGTTGATTTCCTCAATTTTCACCAGAATTTAATGTTATTATGTTGTTGGAACTGCGACACTGCGGCAAATTACTATGCACACGTCTAACTCAGACGGTAATTAAAACAATACTATATGCCAAAACCAATCCAGACCTTTTATAACTGGTCTACAGGCGTGCTGAGCACCCCTCCACAACAATGTGTGCGTAATCTGATCTCTCACTCTCCTGCTATATCAAAATTTCAGGTACGTTTTGACTGCCCCTCTTATAGTAGCTCTATGGTAACTCATAATTATTCATGAGTTGGGCGGAGCCTCCAATAAAAAATACAACGGCAAATGAAAAGCCATAAAGGCAGTCTTAGCACCAAGTGAAACTGAACCATTGCTCGAATTGAGCAATAGTGATGATGAAGTTAATTGGTCATCAGACATTGACATGGACAGTAAAACTGATTTTAACATGGCACTGTAGGACTGAACTGCTGTGATATGCCTGGTGACTTTGGTTGTGTTATGTTTCAACATGCTGCGATGACAAAAAGGCAAAATGCTTGCGACCAAGTGTAAGAACAAAATGTTAGCCCTCCACACGCTGCTCACAATGCGGCAATGGCCAATGTTTTTGTCAGGGGAAATTTGGAAGTCACTAATGGCTCATTTTTATGGGGGTAAAAATTACGTTAACACATGCTACTTAGGTTGATGGAAGGGTATCTGCTCATACACTGCTGCCCAGTGTTTACCTGGTGATGATCTGTTAATTATGAAAAGGTACAAGGATGTTAAAAGAGGAGGACAACACTCAAAAACTAACATGGTGCCCTTTCACTAGCCTGGATGTGAACCTCAGGATCAGTCCCTTCCTTTAAATGTCCATCATCTACCTTGAAGCTGCACAAGTATTGGTGGCTCTCTCATAGACAAGGTCATCAAAATTCTGAAACACGTCTGCTGCTATCCTACATAAGCCTGCTTTATCCATTCTGAAAAAAGTCACATTATACATTTTCAATAAGCCAAGCAAATGGCAGAAAGCATTTTGTTTCTTCAAAAAGGTCAGGCTCTTGGATTTTTACAGTGAGCATTATGAACTGAAAAAAGAAAACCATTCTGAGGTTTTTATTCCAATAAATTCTGAAAATCCATTCAGGCATTTGGTTCAGTAGCTTTCTGCTCAGTCACTTGAGAAGGTGTTTTACTTTTTTTAGTCTCATTCACATACATTTCCTGCAGTTTTTTGAAGTTATAAAATGGCTTAACTTGATCATCAGCATGGCATTCTCATGGCTTCCAACTTTAAACTACTAATTCATTGGAGAAAATAAAATAAAATAGAGCTTATTTCTTCTTGGATTACCACCAGACTCTTGATTGTCATGATTCAATTAAAATGAATCACGTTTTGTTTCATTTTTTTTTAAATCACAGAATTAAATCCCATGCCCAGTTGTTGCCTGTGTTGAGTCAGCATGTTCTCCCTGTACTTACATAAGTTTTCCTCCCACATCTCAAAGACATTGCAACATTGGTGTAATGGGTCATGTGACCAGATTAGCTTTGCGGTTAATGTAAACTATTTATAGGCTATTTGGTCCTTTTATAAATAGTTGTCGATGAGGCGCTTGGGGAGAAATATCTATCTATCTATCTATCTATCTATCTATCCAGCCTACAATACTAAAATAAAAATCTGTCTGTTTATCCTGCTTACTATACTAAGATTTCTATCTATCTATCTATCTATTGTGGCATCTGGCCAGTGCCCTTAACCGGCCAGAATGCCTGTTTTATGGAAGAACTGGTGGGGGGGATTGCGTGCTCAGGCCATAATCTCCCCAGGATTGCTAGGTGACAGCCTCCCTGGAGTGATGCAGCACCACGGACTCCCACAGGGCATCATGAGAGTTGCAGTTTAGTGGCTCAGATCTTTTGGGTTCCAAGGGTGCCACATGGTTATGCTGCATGAACTATGGAGCCCAACTTCATCGGGCTCCTATCTTTTCCTACCTTTTTTGATTTTTTAGAATGAAACATCACCTACCTCAATATCTGATGCATCCACCTCAGCACCAAAAGGGGGAGTGGTATAAAGCATATGCAAAATCATGGTCAGAACAAATAAGAGACTTTAACCCACCAAATGCTGATTTTCTCAAAGATGAAGTGAGATTTTTTTAAAATGTCTTACTTAATATTATGTTTGGTGCTAGTGTTGAAATAAAGTGTTAAATAAACTAATAATAACCGGTACCAAGGTACTCAAAGAGCAATACCACGGTGTGATTTTGTGTCAGTGGTGACACTGTCTTATAGTACCATGCCAGTGCAGTTTTCATATAAACTATTATTCTGGCAGCTAAGAGATTCATACTCTAACCTGGGAAAATTTTGAACACAATTTTTATCTCTCACAAATATTCGTTAAATGTCCAATTAATGCGTTAGTACTGTAGAGACAGTATGGCTTATTGTCAGGATTTAATTAATGTTTGTTCTGTTTGCTTTTTTAATTGTTTTCTTAATAACATGATCATGTTGCCATTTTGTGTAATGCATCATTACAGTCACACACACTCTGGAGCACAGCACAGCGTGCGATATCAGGACGACCGTATCATATAAAGTCAACGCACGGGTTTTTAGGCATCTGCTTGTTGTTTTTCAAACTAAAGTCTCATTCTCAAATGCTGTTTATTATTCCTTTTAGAACCCCAACTCAGAAGAAGTTGGGGTGGTATGGAAAATGCGAAAAAATCCAGAAAGCAGTGATTGATTAATGATAGCAATTGATCCTACAAACAATATAACAGTCCATTATTTTATGTTACAGCTAATTAATTGTATTTTATTATTATTTTTTTAATAAACACATATTGATTTTGATACTTGCAATATCTCTCTATTATAAAAGAAAATCTTGAGACAAGACTATTGCCAAGAGATTTTTTTCAAGTCCCGCTCTCCTCTGAACCATTTCCAGTTCAGGGCCCACACCAGCGGTCCTCTCACCTCTCATTCGTGTGAATGCTTTTGTCAGACACAGTTCTTGCGCTCTCAGCTCTTACAAATTTTTACGTTTTCCTCTCTTTAAGTTCCCAATAAAAGAAGACTTATTATGTCCAAATCTTATTAAAGAATTTTATCCCGAAGGGTTATCAACAGAAAAAATGAATACACGGGCAATCCTAGCACCGAGAAACCAAGAAAAAGTCAAGTGAATTAACACGAAAATTGTTGCTCGGTTACACGGCAAATTTGTTAAATGCGTATCAATAGACTATGCTGAAACAGTTGGTGGTGATGGTGCGGAAGATGAAAACATCAACTTACAATATCTATAACCGTTAGCACGGTCCGGTCTTCCACTGGCCGAATTACTGTGGAAAGAGGGATGTATCGTAATGTTATTGCGTAATTAATGTCTGAGTGATGGGCTATGCAACAGGACAAGATTAGTTGTTTTGAAAATTGGTCGAACAATTCTGACATGTAAACTTTTAACAGGCAACAAGAAAGGTAATGTAGTACATCTGTCGTGGATAACATTAGACACCAAAGGTGATCTTGATATGCACATGACAATTAACAAATCACAGAGACAAACAATCGAAAAAGTCAGTTTATTTATTAGAGAAAGAAATGATATTGACTCACAGGCAGTTATACGTTGCGTTGTCGCAATGTAAGTCCAAACACAGAATCAAAATTCAATGCGATATTGACGTAAGTTAATTCCAAATATGGTTTTTACATTAAAGGTGTAAGTTTAAAAAGTATTTGCATGTTAATTTCAAAGCCAAACAGAACGAAAACAAATAACGCAACAAATACCTCTAACGGAACATGAAACATAATTTTCTTTCAATTTATTATATTTTACTTTTTTTATTATGGTTAATTACTCGATGTAATGTAAAATAGTTAGTTCTATTATGCATAAGTAACAATTCCCATGAAAATAACAATCTGTTTAAATTATACATCTGCTTTCCCATACGTGAGCGGTAGAGCCGCAAAGTGGCTAGCGCATAGTACCCGCACGGGGGTTGGTGAGTGAAGTGAACTGGAGGCACAGCCCCCTAGTATTCAAAAATATTAGGGACAGTAAAGAATTTACCACTTTGTTATGTTGCCTTTCCTTCTCACAACACTTGATAACCGTTTTTAAAACGGGACAAGACAGAGATGAAGATTTGGAGCGACACCGCAACCCCTGTTTGTTGTAAAGACAAAAATAAATTGAAGCTTTTGAGCAAAAAACATCTCTAAGATTACAAGTCTCAGATTAGACATTCCAAGATGGCAGCACTTCCAGTTAAATAAATGCAAGCCAGGCAGGAAGATGCGGGTCCAGGTTGACGGACACAGGAAGTGATGTCAGAGGTGGTGAGGCTGTCAAAAATTTGGTCTGCAGAGGGAGGAAGAGAAGAAGCATTAGAATACAGTGCCACCCTGTGGATTGGCGAGGAATTATCACCACCAGGGTCTTTAAGCTGTCCCCAGAGCACACATGTGTGACAATGTTTTAAGTATTGAAGGTACCAATTTATTGAGTCTTTTAAGTGTTATTTGTCCCATTCTTCTTACAAACAAGTCATAAGGTGTTTAGCATTATGGGGTCGTTGTTGTCCCATTTTGTGCATCACACATTCTCTACTGGGGACAGGTCAGGAGTGCAGGCAGGCCAGTCGAGCACACACACCTTCTTCCTATGCAGCCATGCCTTTGTAGTACACACAGAATGTGGTTTTGCGTTTTCTTCGAGCTGAAATATACATGGGTGGTCGTGGAAGATGTTGACCTGAAAGTAGCATATATTGCTCCAAAGTCTGGCATTAATGATGCCTCTACCATTACAGATGCTGGCTTCTGGACTTGTAGCTGGTAACATTCTGGGTGACTCTTTTTTTTTTCCTTTGGTCTGGAAGACACAACGTGAATTTCTTCCAAAAAAAAACCTGAAATATTGATTCATCTGACCACAATACACATTTCCACTATGTGATGGTCCATCTCAGATACTTTCAAGCCCAGTGAAGTTCACAGTGCAATTGCACAGTTCAGTTTTAGCTGGTATTTGTGGATGTAACTACGTATTGCCATGTCCTGTCATTTTCTAACCTGCAGGGTCTCGGGGAAGGCTGGAGCCTTTCCCAATCAGCACAGAACACAAGGCAGGAACAAACCCCGGACAGGGCGCCAGTCCATTGCAGGGAAAACACACACCAGCACACCAGACACACCCTGGGGCCAGTTCAGTGTCACCAGCTCACCTAATCTGTGTGTCTATGGACAGTGGGAGGAAACCAAGAGCACCCGGAGGAAACCCACACAAACACGAGGAGAACATGCAAACACCACACAGGGAAAACCCAGGACACAAACTGTGGTTTCCTTTCTGCACCACTGTGCCACCATGCTGCCCACTATGTATCTGGTTCCTTGACAAAGGTTTGCCAAAGCCCTTTTGGGCCCACTTATTGAAGAATGACGGTTTTTGATGTAGTGACATCTGAGGGATTGGAGATCATGAGCAGTCAGCTTAGGCTTGCACCCTTACCCTTTAGACACCCAAATTTTTCTGGATTTTCCAGATTCTCCAGATTTGAGTTGCCTCGAAAGCTTGCATATTGTAATCTTTTTCATTAGCAAATCAATGGTGTTATTTTGCTTGACTTCTCACTACATCCAGATACCTTAATGTTTTAATTATGTTAGGCACCATTTAGAGTGAAACACCTACTGTACAATACTACTGACCTGTCTTTGAGAAGCATTGTTTCTAAACTTTTGAATGATTTTTCTCATGCATTTACTCGAAACTTGCCGATCCTCTACCAGCCTTTGCTAACCCTAAGCCTAACCCTTCCTACAATACTAGGCCTTGCCTGGATGCAGCTTTTACACACCAAAGCAGACTTACAATCACCTGTCGAACATTATCTGTTTCTCCTCGCATCATTGCTTTCCGTTTTTAACTCATCATTGTCCCTAAATTGCCACATCCCAAAATTTTGTTTCTCAATGACAAGAATGGATGCATATTTACGACCTGACTGACCATTAAATATCTAAATATCTTTATGCTGTTTGTGATGGACTTCAAATCAAAGTCCTGTTTTTTATTTGCATTTGCCATACCGTCCCAACTTTCTCGAAGTTGGGGTGGTAAACAACTGAGATTCTTATTTGGCTTAGTAATTTTTAAATCCGTTGCCTTTTTTAGCAGCTTGTGGCTTAAATGGCTCTGCAGTGAGTCTGACCTTGTTTGTCTGACTTCTTCTCCGAATCGCCCATTACAAACTGTCCCCTATTGACTGTCATTGTCATGATTGGTAGCATATTGGCATGCTGTTGCACCACAGCCCCAGTGACCCAGGATCAAACCTTAAGCTGTGTTTATGGAGTTAGTATGTTCTCCCGAGGAATTATTTCTTCCAACTAAAGAAGTTCATTTTGAAGCGATTGGTGACACCTCTTAGAGTGCCCTGTGATGGACTGTCCAGGTTAGGCCTCTGCTTTGCCTCAGGGAGAGGCTCGAGTGCCTTGCAACTATTTATTGGAAAAAAAGTGGGATCCGAAAATGGATGACTGGATGGATTTGTGTATAGCCCTAGGCAGCAATTTATCTCCAGCTTAACGACCCACTATACACTTGTGTACAAGCCAGGCTCCTCATGCATATTCCTTATTGTCACATTGAAAAATATACTCCTGGGACCCTGTGATGCATAATGCAAATGCAAAGCATAACAGGAGTGGTGGGGCTGGTTAACGCTGTGTAATGCATTTCTGATTTGGACTCCCTTCGTCATTTTGTGAGGGCGGCTGTTGGAATACAAACTTTAAATGCACAAGCCTACCTCCGATTTTCACGTCTCATTCATTTACTCCAGATTTATCACTCTGGACTTTTAGTGCCATTATTATAATTTGGAAGTGGCAGAGATAAACTCCTGCTTCTATTAATCTCACACTTATTAAAACATTATCTCCTTCAAACAGGATGGTAAGCTAGTGTTACGATTTGTAAATATTATTTAAATGTTTAATGTACTTATTTATCACTTCTTACTTCCCTGAAGCAGTTTGGATTGCTTTGAAATTCATAAAATTGTTTGTTTCACTCTCATTTTTTAAGCAGATGCTGAATATTGTGGTCTACAGGGGGCGCACCAGCTCCCCAAACCCGACACAGACAGACTCAAGGCACAAGTCCAGTACAACACAGGCTTTTATTCATGTGGTTAAACACTTCCGAAATCATTTCCCACATCACCAATGCACAGAGCACAGTACACTCAAAGCACTCAGCACTTTCTTTTCTTCTTCTCTCTTCCTCTGTCTCTTCTCCCATCTCTGCTCCTCCTCCAGGAAGCTTAGTCCTCGACCAGCCGACTCTGGCTTCCGGAGCAGTGGAAGCTGGCTCCTATTATGTAATACTCAGGAGTACTTCTGGTGTCCCACAGGCTGGTCCAGAATCACTTCTGGATGAGATGGGAGCCTGCCGAAGCAGGGCTCTGCAGTACTCCCTGACAGAACCCCCCGGAACCTAACAGAGCTGAGCCTCCCTACTCCAAGTCCCAGTGTGCCCTGTTGAAAACCTCGGGTGCTGTAGCAACCCAGGGTGGTGACCATCTAGCGATCTGGGGGAGACCATGCCCTGAGCACGCTTTCTCCCCCGGTCCTTCCATTCCAAAGACATTCTAGCCAGGTAAGGATGTCCACCACAATATCTATTAGTGGCTGATTAGGTAAGGCTTTGGAACCAAACCCTTCAACCAGAATGAGCCTTTATTCAAAATATTTTTCATCAGAGTTTCAAAAGAATGTGAGTGAAACTTCCAGTTGTTGTGTTACAAACAGGGTTCACTCGCTGGCTTATTCTAATTTTCTTTTTATTGATGTTTTAAAGTATTTTGAATATTTTGTGTGAATGTTGCTTTGCTTATTTTTTGTTAATTATTAATGTGCAGTGCCTTTAAATGTTTTGCCATTTCTTGTGTTTTCTGGATGGAGCCCTAGGAGGCGGGACCACTCAGATGTCACTGCTGCTATGTCCTCCCTTTGCCTTTATATTGAGGTCAGAGAGGGGGACACAGCACTGGTCTATTGAGAGTTGTTGAAGTATTGTTTTTCTCCTTAAGTTTCTTTTTTTAATTGTTTCTGTTTTTGCATTACTGATTTTGGATTTCGTATTGGGGCTTGTTCTCTTTGGATTGCCTTGGTTTCATAATTTTGTGCCTTTTTTCTTTATTTTCAGTAAATTATCAGTTTATAAAGATTCTTGATGGAACCTGTCTTGTCAAGCCAGAGGTTATATGGTTCCTCTCCCTAAATTCGCATTTTCATATAGTATGGGGCTATTTAAAAATATTTTTGAACTTAAAAGCCAGGGAACCTTTTTATGGCCTGCCTTGTAGTAGTTGGGGACTGGCTGCCTGGGGTGAGGCCAAACCTGGACAGGCTTGAGGGGACACGTGCCTGCTTTGTAGAACATTTATGTGTTAAACCACATGTTTGTCGACTATACAACAGTGGTATTTCAAGTCTAAAAAGTTAGTAATAGTGGTACTAGTTGTATTGTCACAGTTAACGAGTACAGTTGCTTTGTCATGGCAGGGTCCTGTGCCAGTCGTATTCTGTTGTATACTTTTTATTACATGGACCTTATCAGAATGCCTCAAATCCTATGTATTTATGCCCTTGTATGTTTTTTCTTTCTAACCAGTCACCATTGACTGGAAATGTTGTTTAATACTTCCCCTTTCTTTTATATCCATAACCTCATACGATTAGATAGGATACCAGAACAGAGGAGAAAGTTACAAAGTTATTCATGTATTGTAGATAACATTTTCAAAATCTATACTAATAAAAGGCAAAGCCCTCACTGACTGACTGACTGACTGACTCACTGACTTACTCATCACTAATTCTCCAACTGCCCGTGTAGGTAGAAGGCTGAAATTTTGCAGGCTCATTCCTTACAGCTTACTTACAAAAGTTAAGCAGGTTTCATTTCGAAATTCTACACGTAATGGTCATAACTGAATCCTACTTACGTACATATATACGTCCATAGCCTGCAGCTCGGTCGCCGTGTGAGGCGGAGTTGCGTCCCCCATCCCCACGCCTCCCACGTAATTGACTGCTTGCCCATATAAGGCCGTCCATCAGCAGAAATCCAAGCTGTGAGAAAACAGTAAAAAGGAGGCGTGTCAGACGTTGTGCTACATTTTCTGATGCAGCTAGACGGAAACAACTTCGTGACGCTGCCGCCAAATACTCGCAGAAAAATCCACAAGTTAATAGACACGCTGTCACTAAATACTCGCAGGCAAATCGACAACTTCATAGAGACGCTGTAGCTAAATACTCGCAGGCAAATCCACAAGTTCATAGAGACGCTGCCGCTAAATACTCGTGGGCTAATCCACAAGTTCATAGAGACGTTGTCGCTAAATACTCGCAGGCAAATCCACAACTTCATAGAGACGCTGGCGCTAAATACTTGTGGGCTAATCGACAAGTTCATAGAGACGTTGTCGCTAAATACTCGCAGGCAAATCCACAACTTCATAGAGACGCTGGCGCTAAATACTTGTGGGCTAATCCACAAGTTCATAGAGACGTTGTCGCTAAATACTCGCAGGCAATTCCACAAGTTCATAGACACGCTATACATACATACATATATACTATACTATAAGAGTGAAATGCTTAAGCCCTTCACCTATGCTTCTACATGTGAGTTGATGGCTGCCGCTGAATTGTTCGGTTGTCGCTTTCAACCGTACAGAAATGGCCAAATATTTTACACCTTGGGAGAATCGCCAATGCCTCTTAAACATCTTAGATTGACATGTGATGATTTGAGTAGTGGACACTTTGATGTTTATAAATGTTTCAAATGCAAATCAAGTGCAAATCCACAACTTAATACCGGGAATGCCAGTTAAACATCTTAGATTCACGAGTACCGATTTGGGTAGTGAACACTTCGATGCATGAAACCTGTTATCTTTACAACGGTTGACAAACACAGAATGTAACTTGAACACAACACGTCCTCCAAATACTAACCTGATTGAAAGAAATAATAATAATCAAATCCTTCATGACAGCAACACGTTACGTTATTTTTAAAATGTTTCCTTTTCTTTTTCATAACTTCTTTAACACACTACTTCTCCGCTGCGAAACGCGGGTATTTTGCTAGTAATAAATAAAGTACAAAGGTTACTGTAGGTAAAATTATATTAATACAACCTAAGTAATAATCAGTTCATTGGCTTAAACTACCAGGTGGCCTTCTGTCTTGGTGAGGTCCAATGTGGTCTGCCATGGCCCCTTGACCCAGCATGGCGTCTGCATAGGTCAGCAGAAATGGTATCACCTTTGGATGGAAAATGGCAGGGAAAGTTTTCCTTTCTCTCAGCCCTTAATTTAAATCCGTCTCGTTGTCCTTGACACACCTCATGGTCGGGCAGACTCAGCTCCCAATTCCAGCCCATGCTTTTCTCCTGGAGGGGGAATGGGAGTCATATATTTTACTTATCCCTTCTACTGCAGGGTATGCTGGCCTGTCAATGGCTTTTCATCTCATCCCACCTGTATTCCCTCAGGCTAGCTGACAAGTCAGTTTCTGAGATTATATTTAGGCTAGTTTTAACATGTTTGAACTAAAGCTTTCCAGCATACTTAAACTTTATAAAATACAATATTCTTTGAAATTAATAAAAAAATATAACCTGTAAAGTATGCTAACCAATGTAACAGTGGAATTTTTCATTACATGTGCTGTTGTTTACTGTAGTATGCAATCTGAGATGTAGCCTATAAATAACACTGTTGACAACTCAGAGAGAGCTTTTGTTTCTGTGGTACGAAAATATAATGAACTTTATTAGGTTGGAGGTCAACTAGACATCCAAGTGTGCAGCGTGATAATCTGCTTTAAACGTCGACAAAACTCACCGTTGCTTTAGAGGTAGACCCTCTTTACTAGGAGGAATGTTAGACTCGTTGACTTGACATCGTATGCCTGTGTGTGCATGAGCAGCATAGAGTCAACAAGATCTAGAATCAGAGGCGGCCTTAGGGTTGTGCGGGCCTAGGGCTGATTAACCCCACATGGGGCCGGTTACGTCAAACGCTGTTACCGGTACCTGTGGACTGTATAAACTTGCGCGCAAATTTAATAAAAGTAATGTTAACATACATTGGATTTTGTCATTACTGTATTCAGCTAAATTTTTGCAAGATAACACGTGACTTTATCAAAATATAACGATATAATCTATTAAAAAAGTGCAATTCATAATTCATGACAATACCACGAGAGTGCGAAATGCGATGCGGTGTCATGCGGAAATTTGCAGGGCATCTTCTAGAAAAGTACACAAATTGCAAGTAAACTCTGCGTCTCGATACGCAGGATGTCATAGTCATAACTCACATTGATGTCATGTCAGCCGGTTATTATTAGCGATACATGTTTTTGTGCGTTAATATTCAGACTATGGAATGTTTTCAAAGATGTACATGAAGAGGGATTTTAAAAGGGTTCCTCTTAGAAACATCTCAAATATATATTATATACTGGAGAATATAACTTGACAAATCTGCTCAAACAGGATACGCAGACCTCAAAAGCGGGGCCCACTTAGGTGCGGGGCCTGGGACAGTCGCCCCACTTGCCATCCCCAAACGTCCCTCTTGTGTAGTATGGTATCAACATCTGGTGAGAAAGTAAAGCAAATGCGCAAAGCTAAGTACTCATTGGATGACGTTTTGCGTATATTTTATTATTTTGAATTGGACTCTGACTGGTCAGACACCAATTTTGCTGCATATGATCTGGAGATTGATATCTAACACGAAAAGTAAGGTACCAGCATGAGGTGATCATTCCCCAGCTGATCTGCTGACACAGCTGCAGCATCCAGTGACAGCTAGCACGCTACGAAAGGGCACTGCCAGCAGCAACAGACATTTTATGTTGATTTATGTGAGAAACAATTGCTTTGTGTGCTATTCAGTCCTGGGAGATAAGGAAATAAAAATCAGCCTTAAAAGAGTTAATATTCCTCTTGTCATCTGCCTGAGACACAGTCAAACTGAGATGACTGATAAGCAAAGATGTGTATAAGGTTATGGAGGTGAGGAAACAGAATGACACCGAGAGGGTGGTGAGGTGAACGGGCCGTGGCGTTAGTTTGAAATGTCGAAATGAAAAGAAACGGTGAGGGACAAGGATGTGGAGATTTATGGGGTATTGTGCGGGGTGAATCAGCATTGTAAGGGCATATATAGTGTTGTGTGCTGAACGCAGTTTTAGTGGTCGTGTACAACTGCTTGGTGCCTCATCGTGTGCTCTGCCATTATGGCATACATTTCAGTAAAACTCTATCAGAAGTGGAAAGAAGATTGTATATGAGGTTTATTGTCCCTCATCGAGGTCAAATTCCTTTTCTTAAGATTTTTGTTAAGCGGTTTGGTAAATCTCATTCTACTCTTAGTGTTGTGGAAAGGAAATAAAGAAGTGAAGAATCAAAGAAAAGTTGGGGTGACAACCGGGTGACCCCGTTTACTGCCAATGTCCAAAAAATCAAACAAAATGGAGTGTATGGCAGAGCAGCAGAAAATAGGCATACAAATCTGCCTCTTAAGCCGCAGTGGCTTCTCAGAACACTGGGCTCTGTCGAACAGGGATCTTGTTCATGCTGCACTTACTGTAATTTCTCCAGCTGAGAAGCCTTCTTCTGGGATTTATACTGCCTTGAATGGAGGGGGAGTGGATTAATTGAGTGGGGTTCATGAATGGATTGCCCTCTTTGGCGGCTTCTTGGAGCAAAGGAGGAGAAAAGATGATATGTTTAGTATTGGTGCCCCCTCTTGTCCTGGCTGGTTATTGGTA
>JANRMT010062814.1:24367116-24383787 GCA_026402145.1 Polypterus bichir lapradei | reverse complement strand
AGGGAACTGGGACCCAAAGTTAGGTTATCCTCCAGACTGCTACTAAACACAGGTTCTTTTCTATATACAGGGATGAGCAACCACCACATCGGAGAAAGAATTAAAAATAATACAAACTTAATAACCCGATTTTAAAAACCATATGATCATCACCAACATCTGAGACAGAACAGAGCAATCAAAATCCAATGCAATTGCACTTGTACAGATATTCGCGAGTCTCCGTCTCTATTGATTGTCATCAAGTCCGTGTAAAACCCTGGAAGTTAAGGGAGTAGTCGTCTTTACTCGTTCAGCTCCATCCTGCATCCACCGGAGATCCTCCACATTAACTTGTCTCGAGGGGGTGGCTTCCCACATTGCTCCATTACCTCCTTAAACAACGCACACAGTGCCAGAACAGGGCTCTCCACTCTAATCAACTTGAGTGAGCATGAGAAGCTACGATCAGAGTCTCAATCGCCAGAGAGAAGACAACATTGTGAGTACTCGCATCTTCCATGCCTTGACTACAATGATTTTTTGCATTTATATAGCACTTTTCTCACTACTCAAAGCGCTCAGCAATTGCAGGTTAAGGGCCTTGCTCAAGGGCCCAACAGAGCAGAGTCCCTATTGGCATTTACAGGATTCGAATTGGCAACCTTCCGATTGCCAGTGCAGATCCCTAGCCTCAGAGCCACCACTCGTCGAAACCCAGGCAACATGAAGTCGATTGGAAGCACAAGTGAGTCGATTCCCTGATCTCTTATCTCACATGTTGTGCCTCTCTCCTTCACACTAGTTGTACCATCCATCCTGGATTCTGTCAATTCGGGGCAAAGCACCCACTGCACGTATCCAGCGTAAAGCAACCTCCTCCAGTTGTCTGCACTCCTTTGGAAAAGCCAAAAGTAGTAGTCGCTCTCAGGGTACCGCAAACAACATCCCCAAGTTCAACCCAGGGTCCCGCGCACACAAAACACAGCTGGCCGACCCTTAAAAAGTAGAAGTCCTGCCTCCCTCGCCTCGCAATTGGTCCCAATTTAGCACACATGACACAGACTTAATTAGATCTTCCAAAATGATGGTGACAAACGTGGCTCAAGAAGAGAATACAAAACCCACACCTAAAAAACTCTCAAATAATAGTGATAAAACCTCAAATTACATTTAAGTAATAATCCCAGTCAGTGTAAAAAAAAAAAAATAAATTCCACAAACAAAATAAATACCACACAAATAAAATTTCCACTGGGTCATATCAACCATGTCGCCTCAGACCCAAGAAGACACCAGGTTGGAATCGCTGCTATAATGGCTTCAACAAAGTATTAAGTAAAGGGTCGGAATACTGGTGCCAATAGGATATTTCAGTTTTTTTATTTTTGATAAATTTATGAAAAGTTCTAAACTCTTGTTTTTGCTTTGTCATTCCTGGGTATTGAGTGTTGCTTGATGAGGGGAAAAAAAATGCAATGATTTTAGCACAAGGCTGCATGAATGTGAACTGAGTGAAAGGGTCTGACTACTTTCTGAAGGTGTTGTAAATAATACTGAGGCTTTCCTCAAAGAGATGCTTGTAAATTACTTGGTGAACGACAGTTGAAGTGGTTTGGGGATCTGATCGTTCACCCTACTTGTTGGTGGGCAGATAAATAAATGATGAAGAAAAGAAAAACTGCTGCGTGTTGCTGCTGCAAAGTTATGTGGGGAAATTGGACTGCCTCTGCATTCCCCTCTCTTCTCTCCCCCTCTCTTCCATTTCTTTTTCTACACTTTGATGGCTACCCCTTCAGCTTTCCAGCTGTTGTGGTGTGAACTTGTACATATAAGTTGATAGATATTTTGTATGTCTTTAGTTGTATGGTAGGGTGGCACGGTGGCGCAGTGGGTCGCGCTGCTGCCTCACAGTTAGGAGATCCGGGTTCGCTTCCTGGGTCCTTCCTGTGTGGAGCTTGTATGTTCTCCCCGTGTCTGCATGGGTTTCCTCCCACAGTCCAAAAACATGCAGGTTAGAGGCATTGGCAATCCTAAATTGTGCTTGGTGTGTGTGTGCATGCCCTGCGGTGGGCTGGCGCCCTGCCCGGGGTTTGTTTCCTGCCTTGTGCCCTGTGTTGGCTGGGATTGGCTCCAGCAGACCCCCGTGACCCTGTAGTTAGGATATAGCTGGTTGGATAATGGATGGATGGATAGTTGTATGGTTAAGTACCCCTATCCCCTTTTAGGACTGAGTCTGTAATTTTACGACAGGGTTGGGTGAAGTGCCTCAAACCAGTTTGGCAAGCGATTCTCTGCAGGACTCTCTCAATCAAACCTTCATGGTGACCAACTATGGGGGCATTGGGGGGGTGGTGTGAAAACATTGTATTGCACCAGAATTCTATTGGTTTAAAGTTACCTGAATCCATTAAGTACCATGACACCCTATTGGCTGTAGGGTTTGGACAGAGAGCCTATAAAATTCCTTGCTTTACCCCCCCTTACCAACTGATGAAGGAGCATCTCACACACCATGAACTGAAAAGGACAACGCATTGAAGAGCACAGCCTGGTAGTCATATTGAGACAGGCATGTGGCCTGTCCTGAAGAAAGCTGACCAAAATTGAGGACTTAAGTATACACATTTAAAGTAACTACAAGTCTGTGTACTGTTTGAAACTACACATCAGCATTTATCAGGTTGTATGGTTACCAGTATTCACTTGTACTTTGCTTATTGTTATTTTTTTTGAATATTATCAATAATACATTATTTAAAGTGTAACATAACTCCTGCTTGTCTTTTACTACACCTAATAGCCTGAGGTTATACATGTAGAAGGAAAGGTAGGCAGAAGTTATAAAGTACAATGCCTTATAACAGTGGTAAGTCTGTGAGATTTGAGGCATTCTGACAAAGGCTACACGTTAATAATACAAAAGGGGAAAGCAGAGCAATTTAGAACTCTACCAAGACAAAACACCAGCTCGTCAGACTTCTGATCTTAAGATGGACATCAGCTTTCATTGGTGGAGATAGGAATTGCATCTTTTTAACGGAGAGGGACGTGCTGAGTACTTTAGGGGGTCTTTTCAAAAATGTTAATCTTTATGCATTTTGTGGAAAACCATCCCTGGTGGAGAAGGCCAGTGATCCCATTTGTAACTGAATACTGACTGGGTGTCTTTTATGCGAATGTCAAGAACAATCCAATTGAATGTTGTTGTGGCACTCACCAGCTTAGAGTAGTTTTTACTGCAATCTTTTTATACTTTTGTGCAGTGGTTGTGTTATGTTTACTTAGCCAGTGAATGCAACCACCAAGTCTCAATTACTCCAGTTCTATAAAAACCTGGCTTAGACCTTAATATCCTTAACCAGTAATGGCATACTGCACGATAACGTGCAGTGAATACACTTGACTTGAGCATTCCTAGTTTTCATCCTCTTTCTCTGTACGTTTATCATTCGTTTGCTCAGAGGTTGATGCGCTTGCTGCTTCCTGAGCGGCTCTTCTTTTCTCCACCCTAGCGGCCACTGCTTCTCTTCTTTTGTTGGCATCTTTTTGCGTTAAAACTGATTAAGTTAGTTTTCGTGTTGCAATTACTTTTCTTAAATTTTTCACTTAAGCTGGCACTTACAGTAAGTCTTCAATCTGCCTTAAGAATGATTAGCGAAGGTGGTAAGGAAAGAGAACGGCGCCCATATGCACGTGCCACACGACCACCTTGCTGCGCACTGCCGAGAGTTGATTCTACAATAAAATAAAATAAAAATAAAAAGAGTAATAAAAATCATCACCTGAAAGCGGATAGTAGACGTCACGTAGTATATGTGTACCAAATTTCAAGTCAATAGGTGAAACGGTTTGCGAGCTGCAGATGATTTAAAATCCTGGACAGACAAACGAACAGCCACGGTAGCGTATTATATAAGAAGATAATGATCGGCCTATTTCAGATGTTCCATTCTTATCAAAAATTCTCGAAAAGATAGTTGCCTCCCAACTTCAGTGCCATCTTTCAAAAAATAACCTTTTTGAACAGTTTCAATCTGGCTCTCGTCATAAACACAGCACAGAAACCTCTCCGGCGAAAATTGCAAATGATGTTCTCCGGGCAGCTGACATCTCTTATCGATTCTTGTTCTTCATGATCTCAGCTTTGCATCTGACACCATATCTCATCTGATACTTTTAAAATGTCTAGCTAGTTTTGGAGTCTGTGGCCTTGTCCATCAATGGTTTTCTTCCTACCTCACTGACAGGGTGCAGTTTGTTCAGATAAAGGGCTTTAAAGGGCCAGAGAGTGCAGTCGTTACTCAGGGAGGTCCGCAGGGCTCTGTTTTGGAGCCGCCTCTTTCTCTCATGTACATCCCCCCAATAGGTGACATCTTTCAACACCATGGTATTAATTTATATTGCTATGCTGATGACACACGGCTTTATCTATCCACTATATCAGTGGTTCTCAACCTGTGGGGCGGGTCCCCCTAGGGGGGGCGCGAAGATGTGAAAAAAAGAAAACAAGAATCAAAAATATGAAAAAAACATCTGTTGAAACCAAAACAAATTAACTTAAACTACATTCTGATACTAGAACAATAAATATAGAGTTAGATAAATGTCGATAAAAGTTAAGTAAGTATAATAAAATATGCATCTACATTTCAAAAAAATGTTAGGGGGAGTGCGATTAAAACAGTTATGAAAACTCAGGTTGCAAATACTTAAAGGTTGAGAAACCCTGCACTAAATCCACTTCTGTTTTCCCTCCAATTACTATTATGGCCTGTCTACAAGACATAAAGTCATGGATGACTCACAACTTTCTTCAACTAAACAGCAATAAAACTGAGGGGCTCCTCATTGGTTCTAAATCTACACTCGCTAAGGTTAACCATTTTTCCATTTTAATTAACAATGTTAACAAAAACATCTCTTTCCAGTTTAAGATCCTGGGTGTCATTCTAGACAGTACTCTCTCTTTTTCGTCCCATATAAGTAATGTTTCTTGGACTGCCTTCTTCCATCTTCGAAACATTTCTAGACTTCGTCCTGTTCTTATGCCACACAGTAGTGAAGTATCGGTTAATGCCCGAGTCACCTCACGTATAGATTACTGTAATGCTATTCTATCTCGCTGTTATATATTCTTATCTTCTGTATACGTTTAAATACAATCAATTCTACAGGGTGATGAACAACAAGAACACTTTATTTAACAAAACTGAACCAACCGCAAATGCTATTATCTTTCTCACACACGTGTCTCTCTATCGCTCATTCCATACTCTGCTCTAAACTCCACACCCCCTTATTTATATTACACATGCGCACACAACAATGCCCTTTACCATATAAGAAATAACGGAATACCCCTTGACATTTGCAAATGAAGATGTATAATTGACACTTGCATCCCACAAAAACTTACGACTTATTCAGAATTCTGTTGCTAGGATAATAGCCTGCTGCTCTAAATCCACTGAACATATTACACCGATTCTCTCCCAACTTCACTGGCTCCCTGTTTACTACTGAATACAATACACAATGCATGCTCTTACCGTATTTAAAACACTTCATACTCTTGCTCCTTGAGAAGATACTCTTGGAAGATACTATTGCTATTCTGTCATAGTGCCCCCGAAGTCGGGAATTTTCTTCCCTCTTATATCCATCATCTAGACTCAATAACACAGTTTAAAACTGTCCTCAAAACCTATGTCTTCAAACTGGCAAACCTATTATGAGTTTTTCCACTGTTACAGCCAGTTACCTTTGTATGTTTGCTATTACCTCTGTACCTTATAATAATTCTTTGCATTTATATAGCGCTTTTCTCACTACTCAAAGCGCTCAACAATTGCAGGTTAAGGGCCTAACAGAGCAGAGTCCCTATTGGCATTTATGGGATTCGAACCGGCATCCTTCCAATTGCCAGTGCAGATCCTTAGCCTCAGAGCCACCACTCCACTTATTGCTATTTGATTTTAAAGTCCTATTTGTTTTATATCTTATTACTGTTTAATTGCATTGTAACCTTGAGTGTTAATAAAGGCACCTATTAAATAAAATGTATAAATAAATAAATAAAAGTCCAACTCCTTGCATGAGCAAAGGCTCTTGGCTAATGAAAAGGGATTCCAGAATGAGCTTCTTAACTGATATTGAAGCAGTAAGGGGTTACTTAATTTTTCACTCATAACTTTTGCATGTTAAGGCAAAATCTGTTTATGCTTGACTTGATTGTTAGTTGCGCAAGTGTAGATTTGTCTAACTTTGGGACACGATGCTTAATTGTACTCTACCATGGAAAACATAAAGGATCCAAAGGAAGTGCATTTAGTTTTTCATACTTAGGAATGTAACATTATATGAAAGTAAGAAATTTGGCAAACAAGAGGAGACCATTCAGTCCATCGAGCTTGTTTGTTTAATTCATAGCTAAGTTGTCCCATATCTCCTCCAGATGCTTCTTAAAGGTTTAAACGACTTTAAAATGAGTTCATCAAGAACACGGGGCCACAGTTGTAAACTTAAGGGTAAATTTCACAATAAAATAAAAATTCTACAATAAACTAAAATAAAAATAAAAGAGGAATAACCTTGGAGGTCAATCATCACCCAAAAGCGGACAGTAGAGGTCACGTAGTATATGTGTACCAAATTTCAGGTCAATAGGTAAAACGGTTTGTGAGCTACAGGTGTAAAATCCTGGACAGACAAACGGAAAAGCCACGGCAGCGCATTATATAAGAAGATAGAGTTAGAGAACATGACAAATGCTATCTCCATAAATTATACGGTTGAAATCAAATATGAAAGAAAGCTGGAGTCCATTTCCTAAGAAAGTCGATCTAGCAAATTTCTCACCATATGATTTCTGGTCATCTAACTTGTCAGATTTTGAATGAACAAAATTGTAAAATGAGAGGGATAAAGCACGCTGAATGTTTCATCAGTGAGCCATTGAGACGCGCTGTGTGTTTATCTATTATAAATATTTAGATTTCCTTTGTTAAAATCCCTGTATACCCCCCAACCCCACCCGAAGGTAATATCTACCTATTCCTCTTCTAAGGGACATTCCAGAAATCACATTGCCGTCTCCATGGATTTTTTTTTCTTCAATAGAAGCAGTCCTTCCTTTACAAAGAATTATGAAAGTCTACATACTCAAGGACACACAGGGAAAAACATTTGTAGCTTGGCTTCTTTATCAACATCCCTGTGATGGATTGTCACAAATTTGAAATAAAATATATCATCCTTGGTGTATCATTCAGTGTCACTAGCTGTTCACGCTTACATAACAGGCGACTCTTCTAATCTTCATATCTTTATCTGTTGGTTCGGTTTTGACAGCCACATCGTGCAGCATCTTGTCCTTTAATAGTAAACAGAGGCCATTGAATCAGAATCAGAATATCTTTATTGTCATTGTGACAGGGTTTTATTGTTCAGGGACTGAGCTGTCCTTGAGATCGGCTCACTTCAAATGACAGAGCTCTGACCGTACATCCACTGTACACATTTTCATTTCAAAAGACAGCAAAAATTTGCAACATGGGTAATTACCAGGATGTAATCAAGAGTCCTGCCCGCCACCAAAACAAGGCTCCCCCATCCTGACCCAAATATACACTCACTGATTCAATTCTTAGCACCACTATATTCATATTGGGTTGGGCCTCATTTTTGGACTCCAGACAGCATTAGATCTTTGCAGGATGGAATCCACAAGATTTTGGAAACCTTCCTTTGTTTTTCTGGCCCATGTTGACATGATTTCAATATGCAGTCTCATATCCATGCCTTTAATCTCCCGTTCGGCCACATCCCAGAGGTGTTTTACCGGAGTCAGATCCGGACATTGTGTGTCCTTTAGCGCTTCTCTACTTCTTTGGCTTCTACACAGGTCAGTGCTCTCCTTTCTCCAATGAATTCTGACTTCCAGCAACACGGTTGTTTAAATAGCCTAGTGGGCATTAGAGGTGGGTCCTTTGCAGTCAAGCCCGATGTGATGTCAGTGGGTTTCGTCTTCAGGACTGCGGGTAAACAGGCTTGTCCCGATGTTGGTGCCTGTGTCCTTACCTCCATAATGCCGCACGTTTGCTCTTGACTCAGTCATGTGTGACTATATAGCAAAGGTCCCAACTCCGGTCCTAGAGGGCCTCAGTGGCTGCAGGTTATCATTTTAACCCTTTCCTTAATTGGTAACCCATTTTTACTGCTAATTAACTCCTTTTCCTTTCATTTTAATTTACTTGTTTTTAAAGATTTCTTCGTCTTACCTCTGAATTGCTTTATTTCTTTCCTTAAATGGCACCCAAACAGAAATATAATGTGAAGTGAGTGAGCTAACAGAACAGAAGACCATTTCACTCCAGCCAGTTGCTTAATCAGGCACCGATTCTTGTTGTTAATTAAACTCGTTCTTTAATTCCGTGGCTTGTTGCTGCTCTCATTGTGCAAATGGCAGACATTTCTGAAATGATTTTCCTAAGAGCTCCGTTAAAATGTTTTGGGGACCTGAGCAGGTCAACATTCCTGAGACCTTCACCTTTCTTTTTTTTCAGGTATTGTATGATGGACACAGTTTGCTGGCCATGTTTTGGCTCATTTTGTATCTCATTATTGTTTGGCTGCTTATTAAGGAAAAAGAAATAAGAGGTCTGAGTCTTAAAATAAATTCAAAAGAAGTTAATTAGCAGCAGAAACAGGTCACTAATTAAGAAAAGGGTTAAAATGAAAACCTGCAGCCACTGTGGCCCTCCAGGACCGGAGTTGGGGACCCCTGCTATATACTGTATATGTATACATGCTGTGAAAGAAGCCCGGATCACAGACAGACACCAGGACACACAGACTCAGAAGTCCCAAAAGCACACACGTTTATGATTCTCTTCTTTTAGCACACAGCACAATGCACTATTTACCATTCTACTGACTCAGTCCTTTTTCCTTTCTTCTCCTTTTCTTCTGCCGTCTCCACTATTCTCCTCTGTCTTCTTCCTCCCGACTCCGACTCCCCAAGTGGAGTGAGGCAGCCTCCTTTATGCTGCACCCGGAAGTGCTCCAGGTGCTCCCCGATCAACTTCCGGCAGCACTTCCGAGTGTGGCGGAAGTGCTGCATGGGAATCCAGCTCCTCTTCTGGTAGCACTTCCAGTTGTGGTGGAAGTGCTGCATGCCAAGGCTCCAGAGCTGTCCAGGCAGCCCCTATCAGTGGCCACGGGCCCCAGCAGGGTTGAGCTTCTAAGCTCCAAGCCTGTGTCCCCGATGCAATCTAGGGGGGCTGCCCTCTTGTATCCTGGGGGAGGTACTGCTGTTGACATGTCCTCTCCTCCGGTTCTCTCCTCAAAAGGGCGTTCCGACCAGGCAAGACCCCTGGCCATCTGCCACAATGCCTATTAAACAGTATTCAGCCCACTTTGAAGTTTTGACATTTTATTGTTCAAGAACTTTGAGTCACAGTGAGTTTAATTTGTCCTTTCTGGCACCGATCAACAGAAAAATACTCTTTAATGTCAAAGTGAAAACAGATCTCTGCAAAGCGGTCTAAATTAAATACAAATTACAAATATGAACCTCAGGTTTTGTGTTACATTTTTTTTATTTCTTTTAAGATTTTATTAATTTGTGGTCACCAGATACTTTTATGGCAGCTAATGAGCCCTCTCCTGAAACACTGAACATCCTTGGCTCTAAGGTGTGATGCAGCTTGAAGGGCAGACTGGCGAATTCAATCCGTAAAACATTCCAGGAAATAATAGAAAGATGAGCCATTGCCAGAGTAATAAGAGACGTGACGGAGCAGAGAAGCAGGTGCCTTGTCCTCCTGAAACGTATCACAAGGCAAGTGTGTGGCCAAGCCACCCATTCCTCTCTCTGTGTGTCTG
This sequence comes from Polypterus bichir lapradei, assembly GCA_026402145.1. Lineage (NCBI taxonomy): Eukaryota > Metazoa > Chordata > Cladistia > Polypteriformes > Polypteridae > Polypterus > Polypterus bichir. The sequence continues at coordinate 24,373,920 of JANRMT010062814.1, read as the reverse complement.
TCTGCACAGCCCTCATTTGTAACTTGTACTGCAACACGTAATTCTTGTGGGGCTTCAGAAAAGTAGAAACCCCTACTACTTGGATTCAGACCTACAAACTTCCATAAGGTGTCAACACTTGAACGAAGACCAAACGCTTAACCACTGTGGCCACCAGGGGGCACACCAGCGCCCCAAACCCGACTCAGACAGAGTTCAGCACAACACACGCCTTTTATTTACAAGGGGGAAATGCTTTTCTTTCATTCCGCACAAAGCAAGCACAGTTCCAAAAACAGTAAGCAGCAAAATATAGCCCTTTTCTTCTTTCTCTCTCTCTCGGTCCGCTTACACTCCTACAATGGCAAGCTTCATCCCTCTTCCCCGAATCTGGCTCCCAGAGTAGAATCTACCGGATCCTTTTATGTGATCATCCAGTGTCCCCAAGGCTAGGCCTGGGAGCACTTCTGGGTAAGGCTGGAGCCCCACAAAGTCCCTGCAGCACCCACCTGGCAGCTCCCATGCCACCCAATAGGGTTGAGTTACAAAACTCCAATTTTCATCATGCCCTGTGGGAAACCATAGTGCGGGGCTGCCATCTAGCACTCCGGGGGAACGTAGTGCCTTGTGTATGTCCGCTCCCCCAGTCCTTCCAGTCTCGACCGGTAAGGAGCCTTGGAAGTCTGCCAAACCATACAAAAAACATCATGAAACTCGAGAAGGGAAACCGGCAAAATCCCTGGCAAAATAAAAACAGCTTTCCATTATTTAATTTATTTTAGTAAATTAGATAATGGAGACTGCGATGGGCTGGTGCCCTGTCCGGGGTTTGTTTCCTGCCTTGTGCCCTGTGTTGGCTGGGATTGGCTCCAGCAGACCCCCGTGACCCTGTAGTTAGGATATAGCGGGTTGGATAATGGATGGATTGATTCATAATAACTAAATTCAAACAAAACGTGTACTAAATGTAAATATATTCAAGAGAAAACCAAGATGCTAAACAAAAGAATAAAAATTGAAAAGATAATCTGAATTCAGAAAACAACTGAAATCTAAACCAGATAGCAAGAGTCAAAGGTCAAAAATCAAAAAGTTGAAACAAAAATGGTGAAAAAGTCACACAAATTTACAAAAGAAAAGGAAAGCACAAAAAGAAATTCTTTTAATATCTTTTTTGATTACTAGGGGGCCCTGCCCCCTGCTCGCTTTGCTCGCCCACCCCCGGGTTTGGTTTACCGAATACACAATTTAAAAAGATTGTTATTTTCATGGGAATTGTTACATATGCATAATTTTGACTTTTACTTTAAAACTTTTGTAAAAACAATACTTGTCCTTTATTTCCGGCCCAGGACGTGGTAAAATCTTTCTCGCAGGATGTATAAACGCTGCTCGCGTTGGGGGGGGGGGCGGCTGAATGCACACTAAAGAAAAGCAGTCGGATCATCTGCTGGCTTCCTGCTGCTGCTGCTGCTGCTGCTGGCAAGATACGTGTTCTGCTTGACGCTTGTTGTTGTTTTAAGAGTTGGGAGCACATGATGTTTGTCTGTCAAAGACATTCCAACAACTGCTTGGTTAGATGTCCTTGAACTTGTTTTAAATGTGGTCTCATTGCCTTGTCTCGCGTGACGTTAAAGTGTCTCTCGAGGGATATCAAACTGTCTTTGTGTGACGTTAAAGTGTCTCTCGTGTGGACGTCAAATTGTCTTCCGAGAAGATCACGTCTCGTCTTCCTCCCAGGATTTCTTTTTATAATAGAGAGATGATCGTGCAGGTTAATATTCTTCTTCATCTTTTCCCACTTCTGTGTGGTGTTGATGTGTTTGATTAACCTTCTCCATCCACCTCCAATTTGTCCCCCCTCATTTTTCTCTTCCCCTCTTCTTCCATTCCCGACACTCTTTTGCCCACATATTCCTTGTCTCTCCTCATCACAGGTCCTCACCACTTCAACCTACTTTCCTTTACTTCCTTAGATATCTCTCCTACTTCTGTTGTACCTCTGATTGTCTCATTTCTTATTCTGTCCTTTTTAGTAGTTCCACACGTCCATCTCATCGTTTTTGTTTCTGTCCATTTCTCCTGCACTCCCTTTACTGTCCACATCTCAGCTCCATACATCATTGCTGGTCAGACCACTGCTTTACAGACCTGAGCTTTAACCTTCACCCTAATTCTTTTGTCACACAATACTCCTGATGCCTTCTTCTAATCGTTCCATCTACACTGCACTCTGTGGGTTATCTCTGTATGTAATTCTCCATCTTGGGCTGCCACTGATCCCAGATATTTAAACTTATCCACTCTTTTCAATCGCTCTCCCTCCAGGCTCACTTCTGAATCCTGATCATCATTAAACCTCCCATATTTTGTTTTCTTCTTCCTATTTATCCTCAACCCTCAATGTTGCAAAGTCGCCCTCCATTCTTCCAACTTCTTCTGCCCTTCAACTTTTCTGGTAATACACAAAACAATGTCATCACCAAAAAGTCTGCACCAGGGGGATTGGACCCATGACTCAACACATCCCTAAGCAGATCAAAGAGGTAAGGACTTCAAGAAGACCCCTGCAGACGCCTCCTCTAACTGAGATCTTGTCTTGCTTTTAACCCGAGTCCTCACTCCCTCATACATATCCTGAACGATCCTCACATACTTATTTGGTGCTTTTTTCTTTCCTCCTAAGTTCCTTGTATTTGTGGGTGGAGCCCCAGGAGGCGGGGCCACCAATACCTTTCTGCAAGGCAAAAAGAGCAATCACATTGCAGTTTATTCAATGATATTTGGAGGAGAGTTAAGAGTGTTGCTGTTTCTTTGTTTGTTTTTGGATTTGTGATTTCCTTTTTAGGACTAGACTTGGTTTCTTTGGATTTCTTTCATGGCAACTTCTCTTAAGCCATATTTTTATTTATAAACATTTTTGGAGGCCTGCTCTTTGCTCAAGATGATGTTTTTTCAACGATTCTTCCATTTTCTTTGAATTATTGGGATATTTAAGTGTATTTAAGCATTTTGAATCCAAAGCTACACTTGGTAAGGCGTAGTCTGAAGTCAGCCTTTTGAGCAGTCACTCTGACTACAGGGTAGTGAGCGTCTTCTGAGCAGGCGAGGTAGGATGCTGGCCTGTTTTTGGCTTCACCATTTCTGAGTGTTCTGAGTTGTAACAGAAGCAAAAAACAAAATTAAGGGTAGCTAATGTCTCAGCAAGGAACTGAGTGCTTTCACTTTAGGTCACTTGTGAACGTCCTAATTGAATAATAACGTTAATAATAATAATAGTGCGGAAAGGAACAAGACCACAATTGTAGAAAATATACAAATATAAACAAAATTTTGTTGAATATTTTGTCTTATTTAATAATTGTAACCTTTCCTGGCTTCTATGGTATAAATATGCATTCGATTTGGGGGATTTTGAACCCCAGGGATTCTGATGCTATTGTTAGTTTTGTTTTTGTACAATATTTTTCTGTCGCCAATTTCTGAGCTCCTATTTTAAGTAGCGTGTCCTCCAAAGCTGTAAACCATTAATCACAACGTGAGAGGATAATAGTCCACTGTGTGGTCATATCCGTGTCCAAATTCATGGATTCAAATTGAAGTCCTTGCTATCATCTTTGTTAACAATTTGTTGTCTTTTTGATTTTGATTTTTTTCAATTCTTGTCTCATGTTTTGGCTTTATTCGCTGTATTTCTTAATCTCCTGGACTGCGACTCATTTCTGTCTTTCCACCATGTCTCTTCTCCTGGTTACCTTTTAAAATTCTTTGCTCTCTCCCACAAAGCACAATAGTCAAGATGGGAAGAATTACCTTAAAAATATCAAAAACAAAGACACCCCCTTAATGTCCACCAGGGTATGTGCATAGCCACTCTTTACAGGTGGTATTGTGGGAGTTCAGTCACGTAGGCCCCACGTACGTCCATCATACCCCGTGATTACAGACTGCTCACTGCTGGCTCACCTCTACAAGCCGAGGTGCTCTTTGTGTAATTCATTATGGCAATATGGCTGACATATTTGGAAATTATGCAATTTAAAAATTAGATCTGACCAGCCAGTACACACTTAATGACCAAAACATCACTGTGTGATGGCTAACTGTGAGCACCCATTCATGTTTAAGTGAAATGTTATTATTTTCCTGTCACCCTTATCACTCATGATTAACAAATTAGCTGATATCAGACAGCAAATCATTCATTAGTATGTGTCATTCTCAGACCTTCATTATTTTAACAGCAACACACTTATGCTGACTAACTACATGTTCCTTGTCAAATCCAATGTCTCATATTCTAGCGTCACCATTTCTGTTCTGGCCCACCCTGCTCCTCATCAGACGTAATGGAGTGTCTAGCAGGGGCCACATAAAGGTAACACTCTCAGGATTCTGTTATGGTACAGCGACAGGAGCAGAAGTGTGAGGAGGAGCACCAGACGCCATTTGTGAAGTCCTGGCTCAGGTCTGGTTGATGGAGGTGCAGGACATGTGATTCAGCTACACACACGTGACTTCAAACTTCAAACAAAACCACTTGTTCAATGGCGTTATATTGCTAGGCCAGCTGCCCCTGGTTACAAATAAGGGCATATAGAGATTACTGTTGGGATGCCCAACGTGACCAGAACAATTCTAGCATGTCCGCTGTCTCCTTGTTCCCAAATTAAGTTAACACACTGCCCTGCTTCATTGCCGTGGCCTTGTTTCACTGAGCTCACTTCAGTTCTTTGGCCATGGATATGCTGCAGAATTCTTCACAGCTCCCTGGGCTCAAGCAGTCAATGAGTCCCACCAAGGGCTTGCAGAACTCTCTTCCACTTGTGATGCCTGCAAGTTCCATGTCAAGTTACTGTCATACACACGGATGGTTGGTCTGGCCATTTCAAATCACCATAACAGAACTCGGTTTGTTTGCTTATAAAGCACCACTAGATTGTGGATTAATCGACAATGGGTGGTATGAATCTACTGCACTAGATACGTTTGAGAGGGGGGAAAGGGTGGCAGATGAGGAGATAACGAAAGTAGTAGTCTGTGAGCAGCACTCATAAGTTGTTAAATACAATACATTGTAGTGGGGGTGAATGATGAGGTGGGGCGATTTCGAATAATTGGGGTGCTACTTGCAAAAACCCATTTAATTGAATCAAAAAACTTCAAACAAAACCACTTGTTCAATGGTACTATATTGCTAGGCTAGCTGCCCCTTTAAACTGGTGACTTTAGCAAGACCCTCTCTTTCTCTCTCTCTCTATCTCTCTCTCTCTCTCTCTCTCTCTCCAGTTAGGTCAGGTCCACCTTTCTGAGAGCTCCTCCCTTTTCTACTGGGCAGACTGAAAGGGACGGGGCTTCCTTGGCTCCGTTGTCCTCAAGGGTCAGCTTCTCGAGGCTGTGAGGGGAAAAAAGGAGACAAGACTGTTAGCACTCATCCTTGGTACCTCATAGCTTAGGTGAGCCTGGATGGCAAGCCCCTGGTGCCCATTCATGATAACATCATTTATAGACGCCACACCATATATTCCCATTTTTATATCAGGTATCATCCGTAATCACCCCAATGAATTAGACTGAATATGTCAATAGATACAACTACCTAGTCTGAGGGAAAGTCACTTGAATTAGGTTGCATAGTGACATCATCATCCAAGGCTGGATTAAGACCCCCTGAGTGACTTAGCTCCTTAACAGAGAGTTGATCCCACACTGTGGGTCATTTAGTGCAATGCTGTGTTTTTTTAATTTTTTTTTTTATTTTGAGAATAAGCTTCCACTGTCATGGTCATTTTTGAAATTAATATTGTAACTGCTACTGCTTCTTCACATTTTCCGTTGTTCAAATAAGAGGTGCATCACCACAGTGAGATGGTTTAAAATTCACCAGGCAGAAGCTGAACTCAGGTTCTCCAAACAGTTATTTGCTGTTGGTCAGTTGTTAGGGGCGGTCGTTCTCTGTGCTGTGGAGATTCACTTTTCTCGAATCAGATCTGGAATTGCAAGGCTCTCTTTTGCATCGTCCAGCAATTCCTGTTTGGGACACTTTGGTGGAGTCTCAGGATGTCCCTTTAGAGTTCTGCATACAGAGCTGCTCTCTCATTTATCAGGACCACATCTTGTTGCTGTACAGGAGTATGGAGGGAATGACGCTGTTTCTTTGCCTGTTTTTGATCAGTTATCAATTTCTAGGTACAATACAATAACTTCATTCAATTTTCTGTTCTTTTTATTCTACATTTATTTGTGTACATAATAATTATCATATACGTTAATGTACTTCATTCTATTTTACTGTACATTACAATTGAATTTATGGTTTTGTGAAATCTCTATAGAGTGATTTGCTTGCATGGAAGAATTGTACGGACCATTCCAAACGGAATTATTTTATATTTTTATTAAAACAGCTCAATCAGGGAGTAAAGATATCAATGAAAGAGATTTAAGCCCAACCCGACATGACCACACGCCCACGCAGGCTTCCACTCACTTTCCTACCCAAAACTGGACTACTGATGGGCAATGAAAAAGAAAGGTTAAAAGTCTTTGCTTCCAGAAGGCTTTTCACTGAAAGCCACCTATCGACACACCTCATAGAAGCTTTATTAATCCTGGACATGGCTAATGATGCAGATGAAAAGCTTCATCCACAGCCGTATGGAGAGTCTGAGGGTGCTGAGTCTGCTCCTGATGGCATGATGGACCCTGTGAGGTTTGTCAGGCAGGCGTGACATGACCAGATAAGATGATCAGCAGGCGTAGACAGGTGTATCTTAAAGGAGCTACCTCACATGACCAGATAAGATGATCAGCAGGCGTAGACAG
>JANRMT010062814.1:24338436-24367106 GCA_026402145.1 Polypterus bichir lapradei | reverse complement strand
TCAGCAGGCGTAGACAGGTGTATCTTGATGGAGCTACCTCACATGACTAGATAAGATGATCAGCAGGCGTAGACAGGTGTAGGTATCTAAGTGTTCAATGGTCCTGCTTTCTATGACTAGATGAGATGATTGTCAGAGCTAGGCAGGTGTGGGTGTCTGGTTGTTCCATGTTGGTTGTACTTTGACCAGATAAGGTGATGATCAGGCCTAGGCAAGTCTAGCTGTCTGTGTGCTCAAAGGGGCTACCTTCCATGACCTGATAAGATGATCAGCAGGCATAGACAGGTGTAGCTGTCTGGGTGAGCAAAGGTGCTACCTTCCATAACCTGATAAGATGATTGGCAGGAATATGCAGGTGAAGTAGTCTGGGTGGTCAACAGGGCTATCTTTCCATGACCATACAAGATGATAGGCAGATACAGACAGGTGTAGTTGTCAGTGTGCTTGATAGTGCTACCTTCCATGACCAGATAAGATGATTAGCAGGCCTAGGCGGGTGTAGGTGTCTGGGTGGTCAATGGGGCTACATTTTATGACTAGATAAGATTATGGGCAGGTGTAGCTGTCTGTGTGTTCAACAGGGCTACTTTCCATGACCATACATGATGATAGGCATATACAGGCAGGTGTAGCTGTCTTCCATAACTAGATAAGATAGCTGGCAGGCCTAGGCAGGTGTAACTGTCTGGGTTCTCAATGGTGCTACTTTTCATGACCAGCTAAGATGATCATTAGGTGTAGGCAGGTGTAGCTGTCTTTGAACTCAATGATGCTGCCATCCAGCATGAACTGGTACTTCTTCTCCTGATCTTTTTTTCTAGAAGATAATCACTTTTTCTCATCCATTTTGATGTCTAGTCTACTTATTTATCAGTAGTGTTTCGGTGTTATCTCAAGTCACTAATGTGTGCATGACTAGAGCACCTGACCTCTGTGTTGCCCAGCATCATTCTGGTTCCAGGGTTGAGCTGCAGGTTTCTGGCCAACTGGTTAGGTTCCTTGGAGATGTGGTGCACCATTGCAGATGACTTTATTTTCCTGATCTTCTATTTTGAAGCCCATTTTATGATCATTCGTACTTAGTCTTTATCCTGCTACCGAAAAAGCACCTGAGCATTAAAGGCTCCCCCGTTATCATGATGTCATCTCTCAGTGTCACTCTGTCCCTTTGTCATTACCAGTGCTGTCTGCTGCAGCCTCTTTTTCTACAGCTGAAGCAGCTCTGTGGAGTAACCATGGAAATGTAAAACATAACCGTTAACACGGGATAAGGAGAGGCGTAAAAAGAAGTGGACTTGTCGGCTGGGGATGAATGTCAGGCACCAATGAAATGAAATGCAATCTGTCCATGCCAGTGACGGCTCAGAAAGTGAGCGAGATGCAGTGATGGGCGCTCTTTATAAAAGAGGCACAGGATGAAGACATCCGTCATCGAGATTACTAACCACCTAGTTTCTGTCTTTGTCGGGACGTGTCCCAGGACTTCCCAGGGGTAAATGCCAACTGGGACGCTCTGTGCGATCCTAAATAAAGACCTAGTTAAAATCAAAGTGAGGATGACCGCATTAATAATGATGAAGAATAGAACAAAACACTACCATTTCTATGGCAACCATTATGCTAAAAAGAAAAAAATAATTCATGTATTTTTTTTTTTTTAGTTTTGATTGTAAAATATATATTGAAATGTCTCAGCAGGATCACCGGAAACGGGAAACACAATTCGATGGAAAAATGACTGCGAATGCAGCTGCAGTTTGCTCTTTGGCTTATCCGAGCAAGCCGCATGAATTATGCATCTTTATAACTACTGACATTTGTCGCAGTTGTTGCCGTGCGCTATTTATATTAAAGCTGTGATTGTGAAACATTTATCAAAGATTGAAATTTGCTTCCACGCCCAGAGTACAGAGCAAGCTAAAAGCAAGCGGTGCTGCCATGATGGACAGGAACAGGGATTTGGCATTTCGAAGTCTGCAGAATCCATCACAAGTGACTGGAAAGAAAAAATGAAATATCGAGATAATCAAGATTTTTCTTTTTTTAACCGTGTTGCCATTTTCTAAACATGCTTTATGCTGAGCAGGGTAATGGGGAAGCAGGGGCCTATCCCAGCAAGCACAGGGCACAAGGAGAGGGTACCAGTCCATTACAGTGCGACACACACACACACACACACACAGGCCAATCAAGCCTCCTAAAAATCTTATTTTGTGCTTAAGTTTGCTCTGCAAATAATTTTGCAATAGTGGCCGCTGTGAAAGGCGCTGTATAAATTAAAATCACATTGATTTCAGCTCATTTTGACAGAACTCAGTATGGGGGTCTCCAGCTGGCAGTTCCATGGCAAAGAAGTTAAGAGCACTAGAAGCCATCATGATAAACAGGATGCATCCAAATTTCAGACTGATGTGAGTGAAAAATGGCCATCTCTACATTACTGAACCTCCTTCATCGCATTTGGGCTTCGAGCACACAACACTCCTCCTCCCTGTCTTGGCCCACCAGAGGGATTATGAGACCGTACATGTGCACCACAGAACACATGAAAATCGAACACAAACTGGGACTTGAACCCAGGATTCTGGAGCTTTGAGGCAGCATCACTGCATCCCAATACCATCTCAAGGATAACTTTCCATGCATCCGTTCATCTGCTCCATTCATTATAGAGTTGCAGGTTTTGGTTTTATCCCGGCAGCATCAAGCGCTCAGGGCTGTCTTAACACATGGGCACGCTGGGCAATTGCCCAGGATCCCCACGAGCATAGGTGCCCCATGCTAATCCACATGGTGGTCCAGATCTAATTGTGCAGATCCAGATCGTCTTGATGACATTGATTTATGTGGGGACGATTCCAGTTCGGCACAAAGACGATTCTTCATGTCGTCAGTTCACACACTTCTCGATGGTCCGGGATTTTTCGGACGATTTTCTATATAATAAACTTAATAAGTTATAGCGTAATGAAAATTGCATAATTAGATCTGGACCACCCTATGTATATATCCATCCATCCATTATCCAACCCGCTATATCCTAACTACAGGGTCACGGGGGTCTACTGGAGCCAATCCCAGCCAACACAGGGCACAAGGCAGGAAACAAACCCTGGGCAGGGCGCCAGCCCACCGCAGGGCGCACACACACACATAGCGTAGTGAAAATTGCATAATTAGATCTGGACCACCCTATATGTATCTTGTGACTTGCGGAGTGATTGTGTAGGTTAGGGGCCCCAGTGCACTGCTTAGCCCGGGGGCCTATAATGCTGTTAAGATGGCCCCACAAGCGCTAGTTGGAAATCTGCACTGGGTGAGCAGTTTAGGATGGATATTGATACACTGGTGTCACATACAACTTCTGATTGGAGAGGACGACTGTAGGTACTGATTGTGTTACTTGAGGATGTCCGATTAAATGACTTCTCAGCACAGTTTACCATTTTCAAAGAATCGCAAGCTTGCCACTTTTTCTGACAGCCAATAATGTGCTGCCTGACAGAACCAGAGCCTGGGAGAAAATGGCAATGAGAGTAGCTGACAACGCTTAGTCAGTAGTTAGTAGTAATCATAGTCCAACAATAAATTCTAGAAAAAGATAGATAGATAGATAGATACTTTATTAATCCCATGGGGAAATTCACATAATCCAGCAGCAGTATACTGATACAAAGAAACAATATTAAATTAAATAGTAATAAAAATGAAAAAAGTTAGCATTTACTCCCCCGGGTGGAATTGAAGAGTCGCATACCACAGTGTTTCTAATAGTATACCTCCTCTATTTTGGATCTGTGTCCCCTGCCATGAGTACTGTTTTGAAGATGGCTGACGTCTCTGTAATGCAGCTCACTTTATGCATGTTAAGGGCCTGACTAGGTATTTGGTTAAGCCGATGATAATCTCGTGGAGCCAGGTGTATAGTATATCTCAGCTATGTTCCAGTTTATCACTACCTTTGTAATTTAAGTCAAGAAGTATTTTAAAGATATGTATATGTTAATTAGGAGGCCAGTATCTCACCGTTGAGTCACCACTGGACTGTTGGTGTTCATACCAAAATACCTGACTGGAGAGCCGCTACGTAACACAATTGATGAATGGCATTACAAATTCTGATCCTACATTCCAATTACTGAATTATTTATGTCAACAAGTGAAGTCATTACTGCAGGATCATTAGGCTAAGTAAGGGATGTCTTTAGCCCGTCGCAGTCCTAATGTGCCTGCCTGCATTAACCCAGGAAACCATGTCGCAGGTGCGTCAGAGCAAAGCAAACTTGAAATGCTTGTTGCGTATTAATCAATAAGCTGGTAATTTGCAGATCACCCGCTGATTTGAAATTACAAAGTGAACTGCATGTTGTGTGGGGGCTGGCAGACAAGCTTCTTGGCTGACACGTACATGGGAGTGTTAATTATGGAATCACGTTGAAGAGCATCGAGCACGGCAGCGATGGACGTGAGGAGCCCTGAAGCACCGGCTACACCAGTGGAGGATCAGGGAGAGGCGCTGGGGTTTCTAATATTCCACATCTCTGCTATCAACACATCTGTGCTGCTGGTCCCCACTTGTTTTTGTATCAATGCAAACTCGTCGAGGATGTGCTGTGGGGTCTGAAAGGGTGCAACAGGCTGCTTCTTGTTTGCCTGGTTAGTCTCAGAGAAGTGGTTATGGGGGTAAAATAGAACTGGTGCATAAAGTCATCATCTGCCTTTCATTGTTAAAAAATGGGGGCTTCTGTACAATGAGGCACAGACAGACATGAAAAGGTTCAAATTGAGTGGATCATCTAGACAAATTACTGTCAGTCATCTGGCAAACACTTGTGGACTCAAGGGGGCGCTTTTTAGGCTACTCTGGGGTCATTCAGCTGGGTTGTATGGGGATGCTGAGGAGTTTTTGGATTGTGGTGAGGACAAATTTCTAGGTAGGGTTAGGGACTTTGGATACTTTGGTCCCTTGCAAAGAGCTGGAGGTGTTGCACTTCAAAAAATAAGCAAATCCAGAAATCCTATAAATTAATCCTTTCCACAGACCTCTGAGCCGTCAACTGTCAGAGCTGAACCAGGGGCTCAACCCGGGGATTTGATTTCTTCATCGTGTTTTGGAGTTAAGGCATTCATGTGCTGCAGCTGTTCAGGGTACAGTTATCTGTTTAAAAGCTTATTTGCTCTCGCATTAGCCCTCGTAACTTTGGTCTCCTAAGCCGATGTCACACACACATGCCAGCCACGGTTACGGATCTCATCGCCAGACCATGTCAACTTACACGACTAGGCATGTCAATTTTAACAAAACCAGAGGGTGAAATTAATATTAAAAAGTGAGACTGTGAACTTAACATTAAAAATCAAGAGAGTGAAATTAACAATAAAAGGTGACGTTAAGAAAAAGTGAGAGACAGTGGCGTAGCGTAGTGGGGGCGGCCCTTTTAGGGGGCGACAAAGAATTACTGTATAATTTAGTCTTTTAAATTGAAATACCTAAATAAGGGGGTGGCGAAATTTTCCTCCGCCCCAGGCAGCTGACACCCACGCTATGCCACTGGTGAGAGAGTGAAGTTAACACTGAAAAATGAGAATAGAAAGGTAAAATTAAAAATTGACAGTGTGAAATTAACAATAAAAAGTGAAAGAGTGGAATTCACAAAAATGTGTGAGCATAAAGTTAGTGTTAAAAATACAAGAGTGTGAAATCCTTCTATATAAAAGCGGTCGGGATTGTCCTTCCGTCCCGTGAGTGCTACGCAGGCGCGGAGTTTCACACACGCCCCGTCCATTTTGCAATGCACGATGGGATTTGTATTTTCGTTTTTCCAGGTAAAAGATGATTTTCTACTCCAGACTGTGCGATATCTTCTTCTTCTTTCTTACTATATAAAAGTGAAAGAGTGGAATTCACAAAAATGTGTGAGCATAAAGTTAGTGTTAAAAATACAAGAGTGTGAAATCCTTCTATATAAAAGCGGTCGAGATTGTCCTTCCGTCCGTGAGTGGAAAGCGTAGCGGTATTCCGCTTATCACAGACTTACTACTTGCAGCTTGCGGTACGAAGTGACATGATGTGAGCAGAGTTCTGGTGCTCCCATCATTCCCTTGCTTTTGTGCGCGATGCGCTGGAAAAATAGACAAAATTATGTCTCTGGAAATAATTAATGTTGATGGAGTACAAATGCCTCACCGCGTAGTAAATATCAGGGGGGTTCAAAGGGGCGACCTCAATATAGAAAAAAAGTTTAAATTTCATCACAAAAATAACAGAAACTACGAGTATTAAAGTAATACTGCTCAAATGCAATATAACCAAATTAATGAGTTTGTATAAAATATCAAATTGATCTACATATTGAATTGCCTTAAGAAGTGGTCAACTTAAAAGTCGGTCGCCTTAAAAGGCGGGTCAGACTAGTTAACAATTAAAGGTGAAGTTAAGAAAAAGTGAGAGAGTGAGGTTAACACTGAAAAATGAGAATAGAAAGGTAACATTAAAAATTGACAGTGTGAAATTAACAATAAAAAGTGAGAGTGAAATTAAGAAAAAGTGAGAGAGTGAGGTTAACGATGAAAAGTGAGAGTGTGAAGGTAACATTAAAAATCAAGGGCCTGAAATTAACAATAAAAAGTGAGAGATTAAATTAGCAAAAATGTGTGAATATGAAATTAGCAATTAGGAAGAGTGTATAGTTAACAATAAAAAGTGAGAGCATGAAATCAACCAAAAAAAAAATTTGCATTTTGAAAATGGAAGTTAAGTGCGGCTACAGTCACACAGGAGCAACGTGTCCGTGGGATACCCCAGTAAACTGCTTTGTGCCCAGTGTGCCCACTGCAACGACAAAGTGGCGGTGAAATTGAGTGCTCTGCAGTTTCTTGGTGAATTTCATGCCCCCATTTTTTATTGTGAATTTTACCCATTCACTTTACAATGTTACTTTCATGTTCTCAGTTTTTATTGTTAATTTCACATTCTTACTTTTTTGTTGATTTTACACTCTTACTTTCTAATGATTCTTTCACACTTTTACTTTTTAATTGTAAATTTCATGCTCTTACATTTTAATGTTAATTTCACACACTTTTCTTTCTTTTTTTTAAGAGCAGCACAGTAGCAGTAAGGAGGCCAGGGTTTGCGTTTCAGGTCCTCCCTGCGTGGAGTTAACTTGTTCTCCCCGTGTCTGAGTCTGTGTTCTGGTTTTCTCCCACAGCCAGCGACATGAAGGTTAAGTGCATTGACGATCCTAAACTGGCCCTAGTATGTGGTTAGTGTGTGTGTGTGGATGGCATGGCTCCCGGTCCAGGGTTTATTTCCTGCCTTGCACCCTTTGCTAGCTGGGATAGGCTCCCCCGACACCCCCACAACCCTGTTCCGGAGTAAGTAGGTTTGAAAATGACTTTAGTTTGAATTTCAGCCTGTCACCTTTTAATATAACTTTTATGCCCTCATCTTTAATTGTTAATTTCTCCCTCTCACTTTTTATTGTTAATTTCACATGCTGACTTTTTATTTTGAATTTAACCCTCTCACTTTCTAAATGTTACTTTCACGCTCTCACTTTTTACTGTTAGTTTCAATTGTTGCTCACTTCTTGTTGTGAATTTCACACTCTCACTGGACTTTCAATGTTAACTTTTTACTCTCACCTTTTATTGTTAACCTAATGCTCTCCCTTGCTGTTATTACTTTACCCTCTCACTTTTTATTGCTGATTTCATTGGCTCCCTATTAGTTACAGGATGAATTTTAAGTGTTTGTTTTCACAGTCTTACATGGGTCAGCTCCGCCATCTTTAGTTGATCTTCTTGCTCCCTTTTCATCAGCCAGGCAGCTGAGGTCTTCAGATCAGCTACTGCTTACTGTCCCACATGCACGATAGAGACTGCAGTGGCTGGACCTAAACTGTAGAACGGTTTACCCCTAGCAGTACAGTCGGCTCCCACAATTCATAGGGTTAAGTTTTTACTAAAAAAGCATTCATTTGCCTTGTTGCTTATGAATTTGAGTGTTACATCTTTCTATTCATATTGTTTATGCTGTGTTCATTTTATTCTTTTGCAGTGTGTATAAGTTATTTATGTCTGTATGTTGGTGTATGTGTGCTTATGTATGTATAATGTTTCCTATATATATAGATAAGATATATAGTACATGTCAAATAATACAAAGAGTACACAACACGTGTTTCGCTTAATTTGGGGCTCATCAGGTGTACTCACTTTTGTCAAAACCCGTGGGTTTTTTAGCAGGTACAATATAACATGTCTGTGATCAGCCTCTTGCAACTGAGAGGACATGGTGGATGTTTGCAGACTGGCCGACCAACCACAAGCGTTACCTGGTAGGTAAGCACCTAAATAATCAGATTGTGATAAGACCTATGCACATATATATATATATTGTCGGCGGAAGCACCAACTGTGTAGCCGGAAGTCCTCCGGGTGTTCCTGCTCCTCTTCCCCCCAGCACTTCCTGGTGTGGTGGAAGTGCTGGGCTCCAGGTTTCTTCAGGCACCGGGGCGCTGCCTGGCAGTGGCCACGGGCCCCTAAAGGGTTGGGCTTCCAAGCCCCTTACCCCAGGCCACCAACAAAATCAAGGCGGTTGCCCTCTCGTGGTCGGGAGGAGGCACCAGCCCTCCTCCGGTCCCCTCGGGCGTCCCGGCTGGGCTCCACCCCCAGCCGCCCGTGACAGTATATATATAATATGTATATGTATATATATATATATATATATATACAGTATATATATGTATATATATACTAGCTCCACCCGCGTATAAGTGAAACGGGACAGTGAGGAGGGTCCTGTCCAGCTCCCTACTCCTGACGTCACACTTCCCCCTCCCCTCAGCCCGCAGCCTCTTTCTCAGATTAGCGCAAATATATCGCTCCTGCAAGTGAACTATATACTTAGTGTGATGAGAGAAGTTGCAAAATCAACCAGAATGTTCAAGCAAACTCTTGAAAACACCTGATCTAAAGCTGTTAAGTAGTTCTAAGCGGAGGTAAGATATGCCCCAAGGCTGGAGCGTGAGTGAGGAGGGCCCCGTCTGGCTCCCCAGTCCTGAGGTCCCGTCTCCCCCTCCCCTCAGCCTGCAGCCTCTCTCTTGGATTCTCTTGGAAGTGAACTATGATACTTAGCGAGATGAGAGAAGTCACAAAATCAACTGGAATGTTCAAGCAAATTATAGAAAAAACCCAATCTAAATCCGGACAGGCAGATGTTGGATTTATTTCTTTATATATATATAGTGAAAGCTAGAGGGCGCTATCGTCCTCTTGAACCCTCAGACTATACGCCAGACACCAGGTAAAAGTCCAATAATTATTTATTTGGACAATAGTACAGTGCACAAGCACCCTCCTCTTCACAATGCTCATAAACTCTCCACAATACACAATCAATAATCAATAAACACTCCACCACTCCCAGATGCGTTGCCACCCTTCCACCCAGCTCAGCTCGCCGTCTGGGGAGTTCCCACAGTCCTTTATAGTCCTTGACCCGAAAGTGTTTCCCATCCTTCAGTCCATGTGACTTCCTATCACTTCCGGGTCAGATAAAAAGTCCTCTTCTTCATCCCGGAAGTACGTCATTCCTTCTGTCGCCTTGACTAAGACGTACTTCCGGGTTATAGGTGAAACCAAAGTCTCTGTGCCTTCCTGCAGCGTCCCCTGGAGGTCCCCGGGGTATCCAGCAGGGCTGTGATGAAAAACTCCACTGTCCATGATGCCCTGCTGGAACTCGGGGCACCTCTATGTTGCATGCAGGGCTCCACCTGGTGGCCTGGGGGTATTGGCCGGGATGAAAGACCGGCCATATCCCACAATATACACACACACGTGGGCATAAGTAGGTTTACAGTTCATGCAGAAAAAGACATGCAGTTTAAAATTATTACAAATAGCTTTATTAGTTTTATTAGCTCAAAGGAATGTCACAGTGGCACAGTTCCCACTCCTAAGTGCTCAAATGACCAGCCTCACGTACTCACAACTGTAAACCTCCATTTGCTCACCTCTGTACAGATATATGTTCTGTAAGTATTTATCTGGCTTTTATTTCTTACTATTAGCTTTTATTCTATGCTAAGCACTTTGGTCATCTTTTAGTTGTTTTCAATGTGCTAAATAAATACATACATAAATGAATGTTCTCACTATTTAATGTTATTTTCAAGCTCCACATTTTAATATTAATTTTTCACTCCCACCTTTTTTTGTTTTGTTCAAAAGCCAATAGTCCCCCCAAGAGTTTTATTTTTAAATTCTCATTCTCACTTTTTATTGTTTATTTCATGCTCTCACTCTTTGTTTGTGTATTTTGTCCTTTGGGGCCACCGTAAGGAGTCCTGAACTTATGTCTGACTGAGGTGCTTTTCTGCTCAGTGGCCTCCACTGCCTGTCCTTAGTACATCCATCCATCCAACCATCCATTATCCAACCTGCTATATCCTAACTACAGGGTCACGGGGGTCCGCTGGAGCCAATCCCAGCCAACACAGGGCGCAAGGCAGGAAACAAACCCTGGGCAGGGTGCCAGCCCACCGCAGGGCGCACACACACACACACACACACAATTTAGGATCACCAATGCACCTACCCTGCATGTCTTTGGACCGTGGGAGGAAACCGGAGCACCCAGAGGAAACACACGCAGGCACGGGGGGAACATGCAAACTCCACGCAGGGAGGACCTGGAAAGCGAACCCAGATCTCCTTACTGCGAGGCGGCAGCTCTACCGCTGCACCACTGTGCTGCCCCTATTAGTTATGTAGTTATGTGGCAGGGTGCCAGCCCACCACAGGGCGCATACACCAAGAACACACCAAGAACACACAAGGAATAATTTAGGATCACCAGTGCACCCAACCTGCATGTCTTTGGACTGTGGGAGGAAACCCATGCAGAACAGTATACAGTAATTTGTGTGTACCAGAGTGCTTCCAAATTATGTACATTATATACATTATTCCTAAACCTATTGATCCGGTTCAGAGTTGTCAGTGGATGGAGCCTGTCACAGCAGTAACACATGAACCATGGAAGAGTTCATTTATGCATAAATCCACATTCACACAGAAAAAGGAAAAATTACCAAAGCATAATTTAATTTTAAAATGTGTTGTTTTTCACAATGGAATGAACATTATTCTATACAGTGCCATTTTAAGAGTAAGATCATTGTAATGCACATATGCAAAGAAGTGCAGATATGCAGTGAAGCAGCGGTGGGATTTGAACCTGAAACCTTTTCTTTTCAATCTCCATCCCTCCCCAGCCAAACTTGGATTTGTGGCCAGCATTTTGTTAAATTACCTTCAGGAGAATGGCCTCTTTTTAGGGATGCACTGCCACAGGAGCAAAAACCATTTGTGGACAGCAAGCCTCTGAAGGGCGGCACATCGGCGGCCACGTCAAAAAACTTGGAGCCTCTCCATGGTACTGCAGGGCTGCTGCCACACGGAGTGCTGACAGGAGATCAAAACACCGGATTGAGCAGAATCCTAACATGCACTTAACACCAAAGCCTGGCAGTTAGCGTGTGATTTATTTCCCTTTTTCTGACACTTTTCAAAGGAAAAGAAATCATGACATGAAGTAACATAAAGCATATGAAAGCAGCAAATATTAACCAGAGCAGCTCATTGACAGAAGGCGGCATCTGTAGAATACGATTATGGATGAGGTCAATATAAATGCAAATGTGTCGGAATGATTTTACTCTTTGTCACATTCTGCCTATTTTATGCTATTATAACAATAATAAAACAGTTTAATCCATTGTAATATAATAAATACAGTACATCATGTAAATTGTTAAGGGTCACACCATGGTAAGTGCGGCTGCCTCACAGCTCCTGTGTCCTGCGTTCAAATCACAATCTGTGTGCAGTTCACGGGTTCTCCCTTTGTTCCCATAACTGAACCCTCATCACCAAAACATGCAGGCTTGATAAACTGATGGCCTTGACATAGACTGGTATAAGCAATTTTACCTTCTGCTTTCCATCTAATGATTTAGGAAAGACCGCCTCCTTACTCGGACTCTATATTAGAATATACAAACTTGGAAAATTGATGGATTTTTAAAGAAAAGTGTAAACACTGAGTGTAGTGGACCAAAACTTGGGAGCCATCATCAAGGTCTGGTCATTTAAAGAGAGTAATAGAAGCTGGCTGACACAATACTGACACAATATACACAATAATTTTGTATTTTAGTTTTGTTTATAATGTGTGTGTTTCATCTATTGTTCGGTGTCCTTGAGCGTTTAGAAAGGCACCTACGAATAAATAAAATGTATTATTTGTAGAGGCTGGCCCGGACACAGACAGGCAGACACGTTCATGTCGCCCACAAACACGTTTATCTACACTGTTTACACAGTTCAAGGTGCACCACAAACCCCCAAAGTCCTGGCCACACAATGCCTTTCTTCAGACCGCCTCCTTCTCTCTTCTCCAGCTCAGTCCACTCCACTCCCGACTCTCGCCCTGAATGAAGGGAGGCGGCCCCTTTTATTATCACCCGGATGTGCTCCAGGTGGGTTCCGGCAATCTTCCACGGACACCCCCCCGTGTGGCGGAAGTGCCGGCTGCAACCCCGGAAGCACTCCGGGTGTCCCTGCTCCTCTTCCCCCCCAGCACTTCCTGGTGTGGCGGAAGTGCTGAGGTCCAGGGCTCCAAAGGCATGGGGGCGCACCCTGGCCCCTACAGGGTGGAGCTTCAAAGCTCTGTACCCGTCACCCCCAAAGGAACCAGGACGGTCACCCCCAGATGGTCTTGGGAAGGCACAAGCCCTCCTCCGGTCCTCCTGGGCATCCCGGCCGGGTCGCCACCCCAGCCACCTCTGACATATTATTATTAGGGCGGAGTGGTAGCTCTAAGGATCTGTGTTGGTATCCCGAAGGTTCGAATCTCCGTCACTGCTAAAAGAGATCCTACTCTGCTGGGCCCTTGATCAAGGCCCTTAACCTTCAATTGCTCCAGTGGCGCTGTACAATGGCTGACCCTGCACTCTGACCCAAAGGGGTATGCGAAAACTAACAAATTCCTAATACGAGAAAATGTATAAGGCAAAATAAAGAACAAAAAAAAAATTATATTTCATACAAACCACAAAGAGAAGTACAAACACGTGGAGTAGTAGACAGACGCATGGAGCCGATAGATGTGCTTTGGGGAGTTGACGTTTTAAGGGAGACATTGGGTCAAACTCTAACTAAGCTACTAAGGACAAACTAATTAACTCTTTTAGGGCGGATGTCGACTTCTGTCGACAGGAGGGGTTGAGGGCCCATGTCGACAAAAGTCAGCATCCAGGGGTAGATGGGGGTAATCAGCTGTAAACGGTGACAAAACTCACTGTTATGTTAAAGGTAGGCCCTATTTGCTTGGAGGAATGATAGACTTGTTGACTCAGCATCTAATTCCTGGTTGTGCATGAGTTACGAAATGTAAAATAAAGAAAAGTTGGCATCGACATCTCATGAGGGAGCGAAGCCAGCACAGAAAGCAAAATACTATATATAGATATCGTTTGGCAGTAATGGGGATTTGAACCGGCAACCTTCCGCATACCAGCACAGATCCTCAGCCTCAGAGCCACAAAGGCTCTAATACTTAATATGAATGACAGATTTCAGTTTTTAGTTATAGTAAATTGGCAAACCTTTCTGAAAACATGTTTTCACTTTATCATTATTGAGGGTACATTGGTGGGCAAAATTGGCACATTCTTCCATTTAAAATTTAATTTACTACACAATAAAGTGTGCAGGAAGTGAAAGAGTCCGAGTTCTTTCTGAATCCACCATAGCATCCATCCATCCATCCATTATCCAACCCGCTATATCCTAACTACAGGGTCACGGGGGGTCTGCTGGAGCCAATCCCAGCCAACACAGGGCGCAAGGCAGGAAAAAAACCCCGGGCAGGGCGCCAGCCCACTACAGTCCACCATACCATCAATCAATGAATTCGTTAAGTCCAGCCGTCCATTTTCTGAATTCTTCCTGTCACAGCAGCTTTGGGCGGAGGGCAGAAAACATCCCGAGATGAGGTACCAGCCTGTCACAGGGCACACTCTGTTCCAAGAGGACAGTTTAGATCATCAGTTAACATAACATGCATGTTTTGGGGAGATGGGAAGAGAGCCCGCACATACACAAGAAGAACGTTCAAAGCCATCATAAATAGGTGTGGAGATGAACTGTTGTCACTAGAGGAATGAGGCACGAGCTGCATCACTGTGCCACCATGCTGCCCAACCAGTTAGCATGTCCATTGATTTTCAGATTCACTTAATCCCTTTCAAAGTCAAGGGGGCTTGTCCAGATAACCCCCCACAGACACAGGCAGTGACTGACTCAGGACTTCATGCCTGTAAGTGAAGAGGCAGAGACACACACCAGTGTGCCACCATGCTGCCCAAAGAGTTGCTCAATCTGTCTTTATTTTATACAGTACATTTGAAAGTGATCATGGAGTGCCACATGCTCCCCAAAGTATTTATACTGATGAAAAAAAATGAAAGGAACCCTTTTAATGAGAGTATAGCATCAAGTCAATGACACTTCTGGGCTATTGATCTGGTCAGTTAAGTGGCAGAGGGGTTTGTTAGTCAGTTTCAGCTGCTTTGGTGTTCATGACATTAACAACAGGTGCACTAGAGGGGTAACAATGAGACGCCCCCCCAAAACAGGAATGAATGGTTTAATAGGTGGAGGCCACTGACATTTTTCCCTCCTCATATGTCTTTTCACTAGTTTTGCATTTGGTTACGTTCAGTGTCACTACTGGTAGCATGAGGCCATACCTGGACCCTACAGAGCTGGCACAGGTAGTCCAACTTCTCCAGGATGGCACATCAATACGTGCCTGTCATTGCCAGAAGGCTTGCTGTGTCTCCCAGCACAGTCTCGACGGCATGGAGGAGATTCCAGGAGACAAGCAGTTACTCTAGGAGAGCTGGACAGGGCTGTAAAAGGTCCTTAACCCATCAGCAGGACCTACCGGTATCTGCTCCTTTGGGCAAGATGACAAAATGACCTCCAGCAGGCCACTAGTGTGAATGTCGCTGACCAAACAATCAGAAACTGACTTCATGAGGGTGGCCTGAGGGCCCGATGTCCTCTAGTGGGCACTGTGCGCACTGCCTGGCACCGTGGAGCTTGATTGACATTTAGAATACCAGAATTGGCAGGTCCACCACTGGCACCCTGTGCTTTTCACAGATGAGAGCTGGTACACCCTGAGCACATGTGACAGACGTGAAATGGTCTGGAGAAGCCGTGGAGAACGTTATGCTGCCTGTAACATCATTCAGTATGAGCGGTTTGGTGGTGGATCAGTGAAGGTCTGGGGAGGCCTATCCATGGAGGGACGCACAGACCTCAACAGCCTAGACAGCAGCACCTTGACTTCCATTAGGTATCAAGATGAAATCCTTGGACCCGTTGTCAGACCCTATCCTGTTGCATTGGGTCCTGGGTTCTTCCTGGTGCATGACAACGCCTGGCAGTTGAACAGTTTATATTATATCATTCCTTGTATCGTCCGCTCCTTCACACAGATCCTTGCCAAGCTGCTAACACCACGTTGTTTCTAAATAGACAGATCAATGGCATCTTGCCTTGCTGTGTGCAGTTTGCATTTTGTCTCCACTCCTCTGTTAAGTTATTTGGAGTCACCTTGGTGTCCGCGCTCTGTGACGGATCAGACTTTTGTAATTCCGCATCTTCCAGCCAGTCTGTTTTAGACACCGTGCAGCCCTGAACTGAGCAGCATATGAATGAATGTGTTAGAGAAGAGCTGTGTCAGCATTTGTCTGGATGAAGATGAAATGGGCAAAGGTTAATGCCACTGTGGAAAATTGAAAAGAGCTGGATAGCCTCCGTGGCACATCTGACTAAGGCCCCACAGCTGAAACCTTGACGCTCAAACCTTCTCTTAAATTTTGCAGAGTCTACTAAAATTTCACATAATTTTTTTTCCCTGAAAGAAATTATATAATCTGTTACTTATTTATTGTCTAGATAAATACCAGCAAGAGTTTAGCTAAAAATGTCAAAAGGCTTTGACTTTCCAAACTAAGAAATAAAGAAATCAATTAAAAACTAAATAAAACTGAGCTCAATGCCAACTCAATTTGTCAGTCTGGAGATATCTAATAAGAAAATAATAATAATAAAACATTTTATTTATATAGACATCTATCTATCTGCACAAAGCAGGCTCTCTCTCTCTTGGTGGTCTCTCAAAATGATGCAATCGAGAATTCTATGAGATGGCTGAGGGGTCCAGTCTTCGAGCCACAGGCAGCAACCTCCTGAAACTGAGCCAAAGAAGGCATCCTGTAGGAGACATACCATAATATGACTGACAAGGAGCCGCTGTGGATATCGGGGCCTGAGGTGAGGGGTTGTGTTGTAGGTCAAGACCATTGCTAACTAAATAAGAATCTTGGGCTTATCTGTACTGGTACAAAGAAATTAATATGTACAGTGGAATATGGAAATAGAGGGAATGTGATAGACAAGGAAGAAGGAAAGAGACTGAGAAATAGATGTGTGAATAGCACTAATAATACAAATTGATATTATAAACTCTATAAATTATAAATAGAGTAGATATGAAAGGTACTACATAGTAAAGAGATGCACAGTGCAGATAGGGAGTAGCACTCTGTGAGACAGATAGATAGATAGATAAATATGAAAGGCTCTATATAATAGATAGATAGATAGATAGATAGATAGATAAGAAAGGCTCTATATAATAGATAGATAGATAGATAGATAGATAGATAGATAGATAGATAGATAGATAGATAGATAGATAGATAGATAGATAGATGTGAAAGGCACTATACAATAGATATCTAGATAGACGACCAGGAGGGAGAAATATCCCAATGCAGATGGTTAATGGTCATTTTCCTGCTTGGGATGCTAGAAAGAAATAAGAGACAGTGGGACATTCCCATCTCCGACTCGCATCATCCCCCTGTACACTGGGTAGCAGACTCCCTTATTGCAAGCGCCTGTTTGGATGCCCACAAGGCATCATGGGAATTGTGGTTCCATGGGGCTACCCTGTTGAGTTCCATGAGGGCTACTGGGGGAGCTGTCAAAAGATGAATTTCCTACTCCAGGATTGTTTCTCCTGACCCGGAAGTGCTTCCTGGAGACATTGGTTTCCATGCTTCCAGGTCGGGTTTAAAAAGGAGCCCTTCACATTGCTCAAGGAGTTGAAGTTGGGTAGAAGATGGCAAAGCTTACCTGGGAGGAGTGGAGGAAAAGTAAACAAAACAAAAGCATTGGATTGTGCACTGCTGTGTGAGAAGAAGCCTGTTAAAGGTACTACTGTGAAAATAAAATAAGGCTGTTTGAGCCCAGGGTTTTCTTTGTGTAGTTGTGTGTGGGGTTTGAGGCTCAGTGATGCATCCTAGTGCCCACAATAAATAGATAGAGAGGAAAGAACTACCGCATATACTCGCGTATAAGTCGGGTCTTGAAACCCGAAAAATCGATCATAAAATCAGACCCCGACTTGTACGCCCGTTCAGAAATGTGACACTTAGATATTTTTTTTTACATCTGCTTGCTTCCTCCAATCAGTTTCTCAGACACATCGAATTTTGTTGCAGCGCAGTTATCAATTTCTTTCGCCACTTCAATGACGTTTAATTGAAAGCCAGCTTCATATTTCCTTCTGATCGAACGCTCCATCGTAGATAAGGGATACTCTTATGATAAAGGTGTATGAGGGTGTGAGACACAAAAAACACAAAACAATGCAATCGTCACTTCGGAATAGTGCGGGTATTACCGTGTGCTCACGTAGGAACAATACATAGAAAAAAAGGCAGTGTGCTCAGTGTTACTCTCTCAGGTGGGCGTTAGCATATCATAATCTCTTTAACCAATAGTGTGAGTTTTCCACATTCAACTTATATGACCGACATTATAAAATACCAGAAATATATCCGCGGAAAAACTTATCTGCGAGTATATACAGTGAATAAAAGATACAATAGATAAATATGAAATGCAAAGCACAACAGATATGAAAACTCTACATAACTAATAGGGGTGGCACGGTGGCACAGTTTATAGCTGCTGCCTCACAGTAAGGAGACCCAGGTTCGCTTCCAAGGTCCTCCCAGCATGGAGTTTGCATGTTCTCCCTGTGTCTGCGTGGGTTTCCTCCTACAGTCCAAAGACATGCAGGTTGGGTGCATTGGCGATTCTAAATTGTCCCTAGTGTGTGTGTGTGTGCGTGTGTGTGCTCTGCGATGGGCTGGCACCCTGTGTTGGCTGGGATTTGTTCCAGTAGACCTTTGTGACCCTGTAGTTAGGATATACCGGGTTGGATAATGGATGAATGGACATAATTAATAGATTCAAAAAGAGATATGAAAGTTACCACAGAACAGAGAGATTAAAATGAAAACACTATGTAGCTGATAGATAAAGGTTAATAAATAGATTTGAAAGGCACCATATAATGTGAAAACACTATATAACAGATAACTAATAAAGGTTCTATAAATCATAGATAGATAAATGTGAAAGGCACTATATGGTAGATAGATAGATAGGAAAGGCACTGTATAATAGGTATAAATGCCATTTTATAATGTGAATAGCACTGTATAGCATTTATATTTTAAAGGTTCTATAAATTATAGCTAGATTAAATATGTAAGGAACTAAATTATTCATAAATCTGAAATGCACTTTATGTCAGACAGGCAGATAGATATAAAAAAGCACTATATAGCAGATAGATTGATGGATGGATGGATGCATGGATGTGAAGTACTACTATATCATTAATTGATTCATAGAGAGATATGAAAGTCGCTTCCAAACAGATTAATAAAGGCCCTTTATAGCAGAGAGGCAGATACCAAAGAAAATCACTATACAGTAGATAGGTGTATCTAAAGGTTGCTTTATGACCGCGTTTCTCAACCTTTAAGTATTTGCGACCCGAGTTTTTATAACAGTTTTAATCACGCACCCGTAATAAAATGTATTCCTATATTTTTTCTGCCGACACACCGCTACAAGTTTTATTATACCTACTTAACTTTTATCGACATTTATCTAACTCTATTTTCATTTATCTAGTATCAGAATGTAGTTTAAGTTAATTTGTTTTCGTTTCAATAGATGTATTTTTCATATTTTCGATTCTTGTTTTCTTTTTTTCACATCTTTGTGCCCCCTTTTTTGTTACTTCGCGCCCCCCTGGGAGGGCCACCCCACAGGTTGAGAACTGCCGCTTTATGATAAATAGATCGATAGATAGATTCTGTGCTTTTACATATCTTGTGAGACACAGTTATGCACGACTGTGAATGCTTCATTTTTGACTCTTTATCTGTTGCTTCTTAACCTTTATCAAGTCTTTTTTTTCCTATTTGCTCAAACATGTGCTCAGTAGCAGGCAGAACACACTGAACACTGCTGATTACAAGCAGTTTACTGGAAACGTATTTATAGCAATTGCTCCCCCCTCGACAGGCACTTTGGCCAGATGCCCCATCCTCCCATGCCTTGGCACAGCACTGTGCTTATCGCATCAGCCCACCACATCTCAGCAGGCCCGACTGCTTTGGCTTTCTGCTCGTTTCCCACTAATCTTGCAGGCCCTGCTACTCCTTTATAAAACCCAGAGATGTGAACCTCACTGACTGGCTTTATAAAGAGCCAATTCATGCCATTGGAAGCTGGCCTTCCTGCCTACCCAAGCTGTTGGCTCGCTTGATCTGGCAAACCCTCATCCATCTTTGCCAATACACCCCCGTTCTTTGAACCCGTATCTGATGTTCTAGCTTTCCCAAGTTGACACATACGCTCTTTTCCTGTCTTGTTTGTAGTGCTGTCTTAATCTAATGTTGTACGCATATAATTCTATGCCTTATTTGATATTTTAGTGTGAAGTGTTTTTGTTCTTTTGCTTATGACAGCTGTAACATAACATTCAATCTAACTGACAGGCATATCTCACCAAGAGGTCACATCACACAGGATTTATCATTAAACCAGCCTTTAATAAAATGTATTACTATTATTATTATTTAGTACGCCGTAGCATCTGAAAATACAAGCAGGCACCTCTACATTCCAGATTGTGAGATATTTTGATTTTTTTTTCTATATAACTAAATTGTGAATATATTTTTAAGTTGTTTTAAATTAAATTAATAAAGCCATGAGAGAACAAAAATGTGGAAGGTGAAGATCACATAAGTCATAACAGCACTCACCCCGACAATTCATTCAGAATATGACACCAAAAACGAAAACTGAGTAGGCACAGTGCAGTGACATGGAACTTAAATTGGAAGATTTTGTACATTTGCAGACTCATTAAAAGGACAAGCATATAATCTTAAACTTACCCATTTTTGATTTTCTGCTGCACTTCACCTCAGGAACGTCTCTCTCTCTTAAGTGGTCAACAAGCACACTTGGACTCCACTCCATCTCTCACCGCACCAGAGTTTACAGGAAAAAGAATCCAAGTAAGAGTTCAGGAAAGAATCTTCAGTGCCATATTGCATATTGTCTGGGACATCTCAAGGAGGTCACTCACTGTTTTAGGAGGTATGGCTTCCCAGAAAGCTTGAGCAGACACTCTTGATGTTCCGCCTACCACAACTCTACTTCAGATATCTCATCTTTGAACACTTCTCTGATCTGCTGGCCTACAAAAAAATGTCTTCCTTAACCATGGCATCACTGATTCATGGAAACGGGAAATGGTACGAGAATGTAGTCAGTCCAGATCTAAACACTAGCATGGAGAGCTGCAGGCGGAAGCTGCTGTTGCTGTACTTTTTATTTACTTACTTCCTACAGTGTAAAGTCACAAGTAGATGGCAGAGCTTCCCATGTATATATACAAAGTACAGCAACGGCAAAAGTTCGGCGTGCATTCTTGGTCCGATGTAGAACCGTCGTCATGATCTGAATTTACCTCTGTTATAGCGTGTCTTTATGCGAAAACAGCAGTGTCAAATGCAGGGGCGGGGGGAGGTGTTGGGATCGTGAACGCAGCTGAGGGAATAAAACTGAATATAAAAAAAACAAAGCTAACCTTTACAAGTATCATAAATTTACATCGGCAGTTACAGACTGAAATCAAATGTATGTTTTTATTTTAAAATAGTAAGAATAAGAGCAGCTCACTTCTCAAAACTGACTCGTCTGGGGTTGAACCCGTGAAGTTTTGATTACCAGTCAACAGTTGATACCGTTGCGCCACCGAAGCGGTCGTAGTGAATGCGTGTCAATGTTGCACCCTAACACGGGTTCATTTTCTGCAGTTATATTCTTGAATAGAAGCGCACTTGTTCTGTTATATTTGTACCTTTTGTGAAAGTGTTTCTTTGATATTTGGACTTCAGGTTTCACACATTATACACTTCATGTCTACGTTTTGTCAATTATTACTAAAACATGAAAAACGTTTCTGTTTTAATGATGTGTTTACATAGATATTTGTAGACACGGAACACACATGAAATGCATGTGTTCCAAATAACGATATAGTATTTATAAAAGGTGTCATTTTGCTTGACTTCTCACTCTATACAACTCTAAGAAACTGACACGCAGGTAACCAGCTGAGAAAACTGTGCGGGGTTGGGGGATGTGATAGCAGGCTGCTGGCTGCTTGCTGCTTATCAAGACATTTAAAGGACAAAAGACGCTGATGGAGAGGTGCGAAGCGATTTAAGGTGGGACGGATCTACAAGTTTTTTCGTAGGCTCTGGTAATTCTAGTGTTAAGGACATAAATCCATCTGGTGCTTTACCCAATACTTTAATAAAGTTTTCTATATGTGCAAGTTTGATATGCAAAGGATGAATGTGAAAATCGTCAGAGTGAACAAGTGGACTATTAAACCACATTTTTCTTTCCTGGAACAATTGAAGCACATTTTGACGACTCTGTCTGACCATAGTGGTTGTTCTTGTTCCTGCTCCCCTACCTCTCACACACACACAAAAAATGAACAGAATTTGGTGTAACCAAGCAAAAGTGCAATCACCTTTAGATCTTCACAAATATCCCACTCCTGACAATGAATGTTTTCTAAAAGTAACTTTATGTTCTCATGTAAATCTTTCAAGTTAGTAGCATGAGCAGTAGCTATAGAAGGAGCATCATTTCCATTATGGAGAAGGGCATCTTTGGGGAGTCAACGAACTGGCACCACTCATTCCTGGTGTGTTCACGGTGTGACATGTGAGTCCCTTTCTTGCACCCCAAAACATGAGGCTGAGTCTCAGTGCTTTAGCAAAACCATATGGTGTAGCGGGTCCACAGTTCAGATGAAAAGCCCAGTTTTGTAAATAGATAATTGCCGGGAGGCATGGTAGTGTGGCTGGAGCGGTTCCTGGTTACTGCGTGAGAGTGAGCGTTTCCTCACATATGTGCACAGATCAGGAATCATTCACGTCCGTAATTGATGCTAGGAGCTGCTAATCGGCACACCTGAGCCACGTCCTCATTATAGATAGCAGGAGCGCGAGTGCGGACGGGGAAAAAAGAGTGAACGGAGGTTAAGGGAGAAGAAGGCGGCAAGAAGGAGAAAGTTAGTGCATACAGAAGCGAGCGGGTGAAGGCAGGCTCGCTAGTGAGATCAGGCATCTGGAGGGAGAGCCCCCTGGAAAGGGTGTTTGGCCGACACTCGGTGCTGCTGAAGGAAGCGGTCGCTCCAGCCGAGCAATCAAGGAGCTAGAGTGACCCAGAAGGTGATAGGCTTGCTGCATAAAGTTGTGGGAGTCTGGGACTTGGGAAGTGAAAGCCCCAGCGTGAGCACCCTGGTCACTGGGGAGCCCAAGTCACGGTCTGGTGGAGCCCACCAGAGCCCGGGTCTGGAAAGGCGAACAGACCAGCAGTAGAAGAAGGTCAGCTGCAGATAGAGAAGACCCCCCTGGTGTAAAGTCTGTATGGGAGAAGCAGGGAAGTCGCCAGTTAAAGAAGGCACAGAGTTTTGTTTTAAAGGACTGCTTCCTGCAATTGTTTTAACTGGATCTATTTATGGGATTTTAACCTCCACATTTTTCACTTGTTTTTAATGGATTATTTATTTAATGCCTTTTTGATGCACTGCGCTATTTATTTGGACACTGTTTTGTTGGATTATTTTAATAAAAGCATTTTGCACGTTTAGGCACCATCCCCTTGTTTCATTGTGGCCTCACTGTCCAGCTCCTCCGGTTACATTACCGATGGTGTCGGATTCGAGAGCTCCCCAGAAGTCAGATGGGAGTGTGAAGCAGAACCTGCATCGTCACTAACCAGGAACAGCACGGTTATTTATTGTAGCGGGATCTACCACTCCCCTATACACAGACACAGCAGACAAGCAAGGTCAGGGCCAAGGAATCGTGTTCCCTGAATTTATAAAGTTCCTTGCATCACCCATCGATGACAGGCACTTATAGCGTGACTGCAATCGGCTCAGAATTGCTTCCATGGGGTTCTGCTACTTTGGGACACACTTCGCCATGGGGGGGGTCCCCTAAAGAGTTCAGAAGCTTCACAATGGCCAATGAGTCTCCATAGCTGAAAAATGTAAAAGGCATGAATATGCAAAAATACATATTTATTTATTCTCTCAATGATGAAAATATAAAGGTGGTGTCTCAAGAAAACTCTGTATTATAAAGTACTAGTCACCTTACCTGTCAAAGACAGATGGTAGAATACATTTAAAATAGTTGATAACTCTGGCCCTACGTATATCTTCAGGGCCTCTCCTCGGTATCCTTGTGTGTCTGACCCTCTCTTGACCAGTGCCCCCCTCTGTCGAGTGTGTTTCCACTTCTCGGACTTTGGTCATTTTGAGAAGGCTTTCGTGCCTCCTGTCTGCTTCAAAGACGACTCTCAGCGTGCCTCCTACGCCTTCTCACCCCCTTGTGTGTCTCACATTTGCAAATCCTCATCTGATGACATCACCAAAGCCAAGCTGTCCAATCAGATTGCTTGGTGGAAACGGAAACACACACAGACCTTAACGTTTAATTGTATAGTAGTCACTTAGAACAACCATCACAATCCTTGGGACAAAATTGTTGTGTATGGCTGGTATTTGTAATAAATTGTGCCTTTTTCTCAACAAATTAACAACTAGCTACAGGCTAAGTTTTTCCCGAGGTTTTGAAACTTGCGAATTCCAATTCTGAAGTCAGATGTGAGGTTTACCACATTTTGAGGGATCTATCTTTTATTTGCATTTCGCCATGACACTATTTTGTTTTTCCTTTGGCCGCAGCCAGTTTTTTGGATTGTGTTGTCATCATGAGGGTCCTTGGCTACTAGGGTCATGGCATCAATGGGGTCTATTAGTGAGGAGTTAAAAGGTCATCTCGAAAACCACTTTGTGTCTAAGTTTTCAGATGACAGACCTTTCCTTTATTTTTGAATTGCCAGTTTTTGAATCTTTGCTCTTGCCCCTAAAACGACACATCGCTTTGCCTGTTGGCTTTGACCTCGGCTTGTTTCTTTGACTTTACAGATGATTTTAAAATTGTAGTCCATTTGCTAGTTTTTCATTACTTTGATTCATCGCTTTGTTTCAGTTTCCAGGTAGTTTGGTTGCGTTTCACACTGGAAACTTTCGAGTGGACTAAACATACTAATTAACACTCCTTGGGCATGTATTGGTCTTCTTTCATTGGGTAGAAATATTTTTTTCACAGAATTAAACATCACTGAGGCTCAACAACAGTTATGTTTGTGAGCTAGTGCATCTTCCAGAATTTTTTTTTGTTCATTTACCAAAAACAGATCTTTAGGCCAAACGCCTGTTATCAAATAACTGGAAAAATGTGCTGTGGTTGAATAGTAGTTAAATCTGAAATCCTAAATTAAATATTAATTCTTTACATTTATATAGCACCTTTCTCACTACACAAATCGCTTTATACCACTTCAGCCCCCACCAATGTGCAGTGTTTACCTGGATGATGCGACGGCAGCCATTTTGGACCAGTACACTCATCACACATTAGCTATTATGTGGTAAAGGGGTGACAGAGAGCTAGCCAATTAGAGATGGAGGGTGGGAGTCATTAGGGGGCCAGAATGACTAGGCCATGGTGGGCAATTTAGCCAGGCCATCGGGATACACCCTACTCTTTACAAAGGATGTGCGGGGATCTTTAATGACCACAGAGAATCAGCACTTCAGTTTTACGTCTCATCTGAAGGACAGCACCATTTGTACAGCACAGTGTCCCCGTCACACATTCAGACCACAGGGTAAGCGCCCCCTTCTGGCCTCTCAAGCACCTCTTCCAGCAGCAATCCCTGCTTCCTCTGGTTGGTCTCCCGGCCAAGTACCGTCCGAGCCTGAACATCCTCTTCTGAAGAGCATAGGGATGAAATGTTGGGACACCAACCGGGTTGTCCAGTTTAATCAGAAAACAAAATAAACTCACAATTGCACTAAGAGTAAAAATGAAAATACAGGCGGTAGCCTTCTGTTTAGCAGTGCCTTTGCTCGCTTAAGCAGGTCAGAAAGCATTTGATAAGGTGCCACATGAGAGGTTGGGCATCAAACTAAAAGAAGTGGGTGTTCAGTGTGATGTTTTTAGGTGGATGCAGAATTGGCTCAGACACAGGAAGCAGAGGGTGATGGTGTGAGGAACTTCATCAGAATTGGCCGATGTTAAGAGTGGTGACCAGCAGGGGTCAGTGCTGGGGCTGCTGCTATTTTTATTTATATATAAATGATTTAGATAGGAATCTAAGTAACAAGCTGGTGAAGTTTGAAGATGATACCAAGAAAAGTGGATTAGCAGATAATTTGGGCAGATTTGTGGCAGATGAAATTTAATGTCAGTAAATGTAAAGAATTACACATAGGAAGTAAAAATGTGAGGTTTGAATGCACAATGGGCGGTCGGAAAATCGAGAGTCCACCTTATGAGAAGGATTTAGGAGTCACAGTGGACTCTAATGTATCGACTTCCCAATGGTATTCAGAAGCCATTAAGAAGGCTAACAGAATGTCAGGTTATATAGCGCCTTGATGTGTGGAGTACAAGTCACAGGAGGTTCTGCTCACGCTTTATAACACACCGGTGAGGCCTCATCTGGAGTCCTGTGTGCAGTTTTGGTCTTCAGGCTACAAAAAGGACATAACAGCACTAGAAAAAGACCAGAGAAGAACAACTAGGCTGCTAAAAGATTAAAAGAGTTGAGCCTATACAGTTTAAGCAAAAGAAGATTAAGAAGAGACCTGACTGAAGTGTTTAAAATTATGAAGGGAATTAGTCCAGTGGATCAAGATGGTGACTTAAAATGAGTTCACCAAGAACACGCGGACACAGTTGGAAACTTGTTAAGGGTAAAATCTGCACAAACATTAGGAAGTTTTTCTTTACACAAAGAATGAAAGACACTTGGAATAAGCTACCAAGTAATGTGGTAGACAGTAAGACGTTAGGGGCTTTCAAAACTCGACTTGATGTTTTTTTTGGAAGAAATAAGCTTTATTGGGCTGAATGGCCTGTTCTCATCTATAGGTTTCTAATGTTGTAATGTTATTTTTTGGAAGGTCTTTGCTTCTTGTGGAGCTCCGTTCTCTCAGTTGGTTCGACTCAGAGTGAGACGGCTGTTTCTAGGGATGGCGGCTTTATAGGAACTGGCCTGGAAGGTTCAGAGTCAGTTGCCCTCACTGGGTGTCTTCTCGGGTTCCGTGGAGGCAGATCTCAAATCACATGTCTGCTGCCTTAACTTCTATGACTAATTGTCAATAGTGTTCATTTGTTTGATTAACAATTTTGATTACTAATATGTCAAAGTTATTGTATTCATATCAGGCCTCAAAAGCGCTCACATTAAAAGGATGCCCCATCTGCATGCATGTAAGATTTGGGGGTTTGATTGTCGGTCTCACAGGGCACTGCTCTTCATTCTCACCACCTCTGTATGCATTTTGATTGGCTCGATCACAAATGAATTTACATCTTTTCTGCACAATCTCAGGCATGAGGGCCACGTACTGTATCAGATGCTTGGCTTGTTCTGATTGGCAGACAATTGTACAAATTGTTTTAAGCAAATTGTGTACCAATTTGCATGTATGAGCGTATTTATTTTTACCTATTTTTATGCTCCATGTTAACCCTCGACTAATTTTGCTGTAAATGAAGTTCCCAAATTACAACAGCAGACGCTTGGTGTGACGACCACAGCAAGCCAAATTTCACCCATGATGCACAGAGTCTTTTATAGCTAGAGTGGTCTGTTGTCGGATCAGATTCAGTCCTTATGGGAATTGCTCCAGGGTTTTCTTGGTACTGCACCGAGACCACCCTTTCCAAAAAGTCTCGATCTGGTTGTTTTAGTCTGCACCTAAATGTGACTGCCATGTTCACATGTAACTGGGAAATTTTATCAAAAATGAACCAGAGTTTGAAAAATTGCACTAATCAGACCAAGTGTATAAACACCATTGGTTTATCTCCTGGTCCTTTACGTAAAAATATACAGAGTCAGTAAATGTCATTGACCAGCGTAACCGTTCTTACTTTATGTGGTATAACATAACATTTGCAGGCCGTCTGGATTTAGCTCAGGGTCTCAAGGGGCTTTGTCTGCAGCATCTGGTGCCAGGAGTGGCGCCAGTCGATCACAGAGCTAAATCACACTCACATGCACATGACACCAGTTTATTGCTTCTAGTTAACTTAAGAAGCATGGATTTGGGATGTGGGAAAACACAAAAGCGGAACGCGCAAAGAAAAACCAACATAGATGCTTGAAAAATGTAAAAATCTGTACAGACAAAAGCACTGCGTGTGAATCAATAATAACAATTTTCATAATTAAGAGTCTAACACAAGCCAGTATCAAATATCAGTTAGCACTAAATTGATTTTGAGTGTACTGTATGTCTTTTTTTTTCTACAAACTTTAGCTAGAGGCAAAAAGGGGAAAAAAAAAAGGAAAATCGAATGGAATGGAGTGCGGCAACAGATGAGCCTATTGAATAAGGAAGGTATTGATAATTCACTGGTGCTGCATTGATCACACTCCGCCGCCAGCTGCAGGGCCATCTGTAACAGCAGCACAATTCATGAATCTTCCTCTGTGGCGCTCTCCGCGGATATAGAATTTACAGAGCCAATTATAAAGTGGCATTTAGCAGTTCTAAACTGTACAAAGAGGCACCGGCCACACTTTGAGTCTCATCATCCAGGTGAGGATTCAGGTCGTGCAGGAGCCTGCATTCCCTGATCCGAGTGCTGCAGGCGTGCAGACAGCATGATCAGAACAACATGGACTTGGCACCAAATTGTCAAGCTTGCTTCCACTGGTGGGCTGCCATTACCTTTCACTTCATTCCCTGAGAACGGATTGTATAAGAGCTGCAAGCGCTTGTCATTCCTGTCCATCCATTCAAACATGGGTGCCTTTTAATCCAATTTAAAGGTCACGTGGAGTCGCAGTCCTTCATGTTGCATCCAAGACTGGGCCACAACTCTGTGGTCCAATGTTTAAGGCTGTGGATCTCAAACCCTGGGATTGTGGGTTCAAATCCTGCTACTGATGCTGTGATTAACTGAGACCACTTTGCAAGCCGGACAGACAGACTCAGACTCTTCCACGCGTAGACGTTTATATAT
>JANRMT010062814.1:24286098-24338036 GCA_026402145.1 Polypterus bichir lapradei | reverse complement strand
TAAATGCATACAGCATCACAAATATAAATAGCAAGAATACAGACTCACAGGACAGATAAGACTGCCAATCAATCACTCAGTCAATAAATAAATACATTACTAGCCACGGTGCCTGTTGAAGACAGATAATAGAACAATTAAAACATACCGTTTTTACTCATGTACCACGCGCCCTCGTGTAAGACATGCACCCTAATTTTTACAAAGAAAATCGCGAAAAAATCGTTTTGCCCCATGTACGACGTGCGTTGTGATTGTATAGGAAGCGTTTAGAGAGAGAGAGAACGAGCGCGCGAGCCCAAGCAGAAGAAGTAAACATTACAGAATTACATTTCCTCGTGTATGACGCACACCTGATTTTCTAATGCTAATTTTCGGGAATAAATGTGCGCGTGATACACGCGTAAATACGGTATTTTCTTTCTCTTGCCCTGTGTGTACCTTCAGCACTTTTTCCCGTTATTCACCCTGTGTGTGAACGTCCCTTCACCGGCACTCCCGTAAAGCCTGCTTCTCAGACTCTGTTGTTATTTTCCAGGCACCTTTCTTGCCTCCTGTCTGGTTTTATATTCGTAAAGTGTCTCATGTGACTTTACTCTTCCTCATGCTTTCTCACGCTCGCACTTCCTCTTTCGTCATGTCACCAAAGCCAAACTGACCAATTGCACCAACTCCAAACTGACCAGTCAGATTGCTCCGAGACGCACAGACTTTAGTGTGTTATTATATAGTAGAAGTAGGTTGCATGTTCACCTGTACCATGAGCTCTTTCTCTATTTTAATACTTTTAATATTGTTATTAGCTTTACTATTAAGTACAGTGGAACCGAAGCAATTTCTCCCATAGGATTGTATGTAAATACAATTAATCCGTTCCAGACCGTACAAACTGTATGTAAATATGTAAATTTATGTAAAAATTAAGCACAAATATAGTTAATTGCACCATAGAATGCACAGTGTAATAGTAAACTAATGTAAAAACATTGAATAACACTGACACAAAACACCCAGGCTCCCTGCTCAACTACACGAGCAGGCTCTCTTTCTCTCTCTCAAAACAGAGAGGAACATTTGAACAAATCTGAACTTTAATTTAAAAACCAACCACAAGCAACCAAAAAAGTAACAGTGCAGGAGATCACGCTATTAGCCTTACAGCCTGATCGCTGTACTGTACAGTACAGTAAACAATTTTTATAAAAATGAGTTTTAAGCACAGGGGAAAAAAGAAACATTTGAAAAAAGAGAAAAGTAACATTGCAACAATTCACGCTACGAACTGAAAAATTAACTTTTGAAAAATCCGTAATACAAAAACCACCAAGAAAACTAACCTTGCATGAGTCGAGTTCTGGCATGAAGTGAGGAGGAACTGGGTGGAGAGGAGGAAGAGTCTGGCTCTGCAATGGAGGGATGTTTTCCTTCAGGTGTTTTTTCTCTTGTGATTTCTTGGGTTTCTGGTGTTTTTAGATGTTTAGCTGGTGGGAGCGAAAACCTCGTCCAAAAACAAAGTCCTTGTGACCCAACCCTTCGTGTTTGCCCTCCACATTACTGGCAGTCTGGCTTTGTTTACATTGTGCTGCTTGAAAGCACGAGGGTTCTCAAATTGGTAAATGAGTAAACTGGTAAACAGTTTTTCCACCTCTTCCAGCACTTGAAGCCTCTGCCTGGTTAACGCTGTAACTCCTTTTGCAATATCAGCTGCTTTAATAGATTCTTTCTGCTTTAGAATCTTGTACTTGGCGGCAAGATCAGTAACACTAACGACACGCTCAAACTTTTCAATAATTTCTTTCTTTACTTCGATTTCAATTTTCTTCAAAACTTTCCTCTCACCACTCTTCACTTGCTTAGAAGCCATAGTTAACTGCAAAAGCACACGAAATACTGTAGAGCACAAAGAGAGCGCAGGTAAAGCACGCACGTCTGACTGAGAACAACGAATAGGGAGCGGCTCTGCTTAAATACAGTAATCGGCGCATATGAACCAGCCAGGCAGGCACGCACATGCAGGCTCGCTCTCTCTCTCTCTCTCTCTCTCGCTCAGCAGCCCCCCCCCCCCATCCCCTCCCCCTCTCTCTCAGCAGCAGGCAGGCACGCACGTGCACGCACCCTCCCCCTCTCTCTCTCAGCAGCAGGCAGGCACGTCTGACCGAGAACAATGCAACACGTGCGGAAATCATCGGCGCGCACAAACCGAAAGGGAAACTGGCTTGTTCGTATACCGAGTGTGTGGTCGTGAACCGAGCCAAAAGTTTGGCGAACTTTTTGGTCGTGAACCGAGTTGTATGTGAACCGAGACGATCGTGAACCGAGGTTCCACTGTATTAGTACTCTGCCCAGTCAATCA
The DNA here is from genome assembly GCA_026402145.1 of Polypterus bichir lapradei. Lineage (NCBI taxonomy): Eukaryota > Metazoa > Chordata > Cladistia > Polypteriformes > Polypteridae > Polypterus > Polypterus bichir. Next base: position 24,335,683 of record JANRMT010062814.1, on the reverse strand, counting down.
GCCAATGAGTCAGTCTTGATTTTGAAATGCACCTTTCACAGATGGCACTCTCAGTTTTAACATTACAGTTGACTTCAGGTTTGGTAAGAAACATACTGCAGATATGTGCCCAGCGCTCGCCCTGCGCCCTCCTGTTTTTGTCATCACAGGACATTTAAGCTGCTCAGTGATGGTTGAGCCTTCACACACGTGGCTTGTCTGCCCCACTAACAAAGGTGCGACAAAGAAGATGCTGTGCTGACCAGCCCATAAAGTACCAAAGAAACAGGATGACTAAGAGTCATGTCATCACATCCTCATAAACAAGAAAGTTGGGATGTGTGACTTCAGGATGCGGTAATAAACAGAAAGACTTTACTGTCAGAAGTAGGATCAGTACCACTGAGGCAACATCACAAAGGGAAATACACAATTCATTAAAAATTGACTATGGAAAAAGTTATCTTTTAATAATGACTTGTGCACCCTTGTTTATTAAAAAAAATCTTTATAATATGCATAATGGCACAGAGTTGAGAATTAACTCTTTTCATCTGTACCAAACTTCATAAAAGCTGTTGACTATACCCATGGCCTTAGCATTTTCAAGCTGCAAATTGACAAAATTTACTGTATGTATTTTTATAAATATCACCACAGGTTTGTCTGTGCATATTTTTTCAGTAAAATATCAGTAATTCTAAGAGAAATCTAATTTTGGGAATATACAGGGGTGTTAAACCCTTTGGAATTTTCCATATTCATGCATGGAGGCTCTGATTGGGGCTCTCGAGAGACTGAGTGAGGAGTCCGAGTCTCTGGGCTTGTGAGTGTCCTGATAAAAACCAACATCCAGGCCTTTAATGACCTCTTGGACGCGGCCATCAGCAGTGTGTCTGTCTGCGGAGAGAGTGTCGACCTTGTCGAGAGGTTTACTTACCTCGACAGTGACATTCACGTCTCTGATGACTCTTCCTGTGAAGTCAGTAGATGGACTGGGAGAGCATGGGGTGGTCATGAGGTCGCTGGGTGTGTGGCACTCCCGATATCTATGCAAAAGGACGAAGGTCCAAATCTTTAGAGTCCTGGTGCTTCCTGTCTTGCGATATGGTTGCGAGACATGGACGCTATCCAGTGACCTGAGATGAAGACTCCTTTGGTACTGTGTCTCTTTGAAGAATCCTTGGGTACCGTTGGTTTGACTTTGTGTTGCTCATGGAGTCCCGATTAAGGAACATTACCTGCATTGTGAGGGAACGTCAGTTACTGCACTACGGCCATGTGGTACGATTTCCAGAAGGTGATCCACCTTTTCAGGACCCTCATTGTTGAAGACCCGAGTGGCTGGACCAGGCCAAGGAGACACCCATGTAACACCTGGCTGAGGCAGATAGAGGGTCATTTCTGGGGGTTGGGACTGAACCGTGTGTCTTGCCAACAACGACCATGAGCTGTTCGTCATGTGGTGGGTGCAGCAACACGCTTTACTAGTGCATGCTCCTCGACCTGACCTGATCTGACCTGACCTTGCATAAATGTGACCTAAAACATTATCAGATTTTTCTAAAAGTAGATATGGAGAACCCAGATAAATAAATGAAACAAAAATATCATACTTGGTCATTTATTTATTTATTGAGGAAAATCCCCCAGTATTACAGATCTGTGAGTGGCAAAAGTATGTGAAGCTAGCAGGTAATTTGAAGGTAATAATAATAATAATAATAATAATAATAATAATAATAATAATAATAATGTTTTATTTATGTAGCACCTTTCATACACTCAAGGGCACTTTACAATTCAACAAAAACATATTACCAAGACAGTAGAAGTTACATACAAGAAAACAAATAATACTCATCGAAGAGATGTGTTTTTAAGAGGAGTTTGAAATGAATAATAGATTTTTCCTCGTGAAGACTTAGAGGAAGAGCATTCCAAATTTTAGGGGCCATCACACTGAAAGCTCTGCCACCCATAGTTACTAACCTGTATTTAGGTACAGTGAGTAAGTTAGCGTCCGATGATCTTAATGCACGGGCAGGAGTGTAAGGAAGCAGCAGCTCAGACAGATAATGAGGGGCTAAACCATGAAGGGTGTTGAGAATAATTTTATATTTGATTCTTGAAAAGACTTGTAACCAATGCAAATCATAGAGGACAGGAGTAATGGGAGTAGATTTTTTACTGTGTGTAAGTAAAGAAGCAGCAGAATTCTGAACATATTATAATTTATTGACATATTTAGTCGGGAGGCCATAAAACAATGCATTGCAATAGTCCAGACGAGTAGTGGTGAAAGCATGAAGCAGTGTTTCCGTATTCTTCACATTGAGGAGGGAATTCAGATGAGCAATGTTGTGGAAAGCTGTCTGTACTATTGAGCAGATGTGTGGTTGGAAAGTAAGGAGCTGATCAAAGATGACACCCAAATTACGGACTGATGCTAAGGGTTTAACCAGGATCCCATCAATATCAATTTATCTCCCACGAAGGGTAGAGAGCACAGATTTGGTATCAACCAAAAGGATTTCTGTTTTATCAGGATTACGTTGTAAACAATTAGGTGTCATCCAATGATTGGTTTCCCGAATGCAATCAGTCAGTGCAACTGGTGAAGATGTTGCAGTTGCATCACTTATATAAAGTTGTGTGTCATTGGCATAGCAGTGGAAGTTTATACCATACAGACGAATAATCTCACCTAAAGTGAGTTTAGAGTTGGGTGTTGTCATTCATTGTGATGACGATCAGGTGTGAATGAGTACCCCGTTTATATTAAGAGAACAAGAGTTCTATCAAGGGCTTCATCTTCAGACATGCTTGTGCAGTATCAGTGATTGAGACCACAGATAAAGAACATTTCAGAGGAGCTCTGAAGAAGAATTGTTGATGCTCATTGTGCTGTAAAAGACTACAAAACCATCACTGAAGAGTTTGGACTGCATCAATCCACACTCAGACAGATTCTGCACAAATGGAGGACATTTAACACTATTGTTACTCTCCCCAGGAGTGGTTGACCAACAAAGATGACTCCCAGGGCAAGGTGTGTGATTGGCAGCAAGGGCACAAAAGAACCGAGGGTAACTTCTAAACCAGTGGTTCTCAACCTGTAGGGCGGCCCCCCCTAGGGGGGTGCGAAGATGTGAAAAAAGAAAACAAGATTCAAAAATATGAAAAAAACATCTGTTGAAACCAAAACAAATTAACTTAAACTACATTCTGATACTAGAACAATAAATAATAGAGTTAGATAAATGTCAATAAAAGTTAAGTAGGTATAATCAAATATGCATCTACATTTCAAAAAAATATTAGGGGGGGCGCGATTAAAACTGTTATGAAAACTCGGGTCGCAAATACTTAAAGGTTGAGAAACGCTGTTCTAAACAACTAAAAGCCTCCCTCACATTGGTTAATGTTCATGTTCATGAGTCCACCATCAGGAGAACACTGAGAAAGAGTGGTGTGCATGGCAGGGTTGCAAGGAGAAAGCCACTGCTTTCCAAAAAAGACATTGCTTCCTGTCGACAGTTTGCTGAAGAGCATATGGACAGGCTGAAACCTATTGAAGTAATGTTTTATGGACATATGAGACCAAAATATAACTTTTGGTTCAAATGAGAAGTGTTAGGTTTGGAGAAAGATAAACACTGCATTACAGCATGAGAACCTCTATGAAACATGGTGGCGGTAGTATCATACTTTGGCCTGTTTTGCTGCATCTGGGTCAGGACAGCCTGCCATTGTGGATGGGAAAAAGAACTCTGAATTATACCAGTGAATTCTAAAGGACATCTGTCCGTGGACTATCTGAAGGGAAACTGGGTCATGCAGCAAGACAACGACTCTAAACACAAAAGTCACTCTACCAGAGAGTGGTTGAAAAAGATTAAAATAAAAGGTTTGGAATGGCCAAGTCAAAGTACTGACCTTAACCCAACAGAAATGGTGTGGAGGAACCTGAAGAGTGCAGATCATTTAAGAAAACCCAGCAATATCACTCGAGTTGAGACAATTCTGTATGGTGGAATGGACTAAAATTCCTCCAAGGCGATGTGCAGGACTGATCAAGACCTCCTGGAAATGTTTGATTGCAGTTATTGCTGAAAAATAGGGTCACACCAAATACTAAAAGCAAAGGTTCACATACTTTTACCACTTACAGATCTGCAATACGGGCGCCAGCTGCTTCCCGGCAATTAGAGTTGGCCACACCCCTGTGTGGCAGAAGTGCCGGCTGCGCACCCGGAAGCCGTCCGGGTGTCCCCTGTCGTCTTCCCCCCGGCACTTCCTGGTGTGGCGGAAGTGCCGGGCTCCCGGGATAAATAGGCACTGGGGCGCCGCCTGGCGGTGGCCACGGGTCCCTACAGGGCTGGGCTTCCAAGCCCCCTACCCGAGGCCCCCAACATAACCAGGACGGACGCCCCCTCGCAGTCTGGAGGAGGCACAAGCCCTCCTCTGGTCCTCCTGGGCGTCCCGGCCGGGCTCCAGCCCCGGCCGGGGACCACAATATATATATATATATATATATATATATATATACTAGCTATCCCCTGTGGTTCCATCCTCATAGTAGTGAAACAGGACAGTGTGGAGGCCCCTGCCCTACTCCTGATGTCACACTTCCTCCTTCCATCAGCCTGCAGTCTCTGACTCGGATTAACATGAATATATCAGTCTTGCAAGCGAAATATGATTCTTAGCGTGATGAGAAAAGTCGCAAAATCAACCAGAATGTTCAAGCAAATTATAGAAAAATAAACGATCTAAATCCGTTAAGTAGTTCTCTCGTTCCGTTAAGTTCTCTCGAGGAACACCTCAAGGCTGGTGTGTGAGTGAGGAGGGCCCTGCCTCCCTCTCCTTGGCCCACTGCGTATGTCTCAGATTCGTGGAAATAAATCGTACTGCAAGTGAACTATGATTCTTAGCGTGAGGAGAGAAGTCGCAAAATCAACCGTAATGTTCAAGCAAATAATAGCAAAAAATTCAATCTAAATCTGTTAAATAGTTCTGTCGTGAAAACCAGACAGATAAAATATCTGTATATATGTCTGTCTGTTTTATATACAGTATATCTCTATATACATCTGTCTGTCTGTCTGTATGTCTGTCTGGTTTTCACGGCAGAACGACTTAATGGATTTAGTTCTTTTTTATTTTCTAGAATTTGCTTGAACATTCTGGTTGATTTTGCAGCTTCTCTCATCGCGCTAAGTATCATAGTTCCCTTGTGGTACTGATTTATTCAGGCGAATCAAGAGAGACGCAGCAGCCTGAGGGTAGGAGGAGGCAGGACCTCAGGAGTAGGGAGCCAGGCAGGGCCCTACTCACTCACGTGCCAGCCTCCATTTGAGTCGGTCTACCTCTTACCACGTGTTGGAGCGTACCTTGCCCCTGCTTAGCTAGCAATACCTGTTTCTATCATCTAGAGATTGTTAAGGAGTAACGTTTAATGTTTTTGAGAGAGAGAGATCAAAGGGTAGCTGCTGATTGCCAGAGATATCACAGCCATGTGCTTTTCTCCCCACGTGGGGGACGCTCTCCTGTCAGAGCTGAACACGATCAGATACAGTGGCAACGTTTGACTTTGGAGCGTACCTGCCTTCCGCTTGGCCAGAATGACATTTTTTTTTTAATTTTTTTATTGGTTTTTAAAGTTTGTCCTATTTCACTACGTGGGTGGAGCTGCGGGGGGCAGTTAGTCAATAAATAAATGACCAAGTTTGATCCCTTTGTCTCACTTGTTCAATTGTTTTCTTTTCACTTACTTTGTTGTGAATCTGATGATGTTCTAGGTCTCATTTAGGAAGTAATATGGAAAATTCTGAAGGGTTCAGTAACTTTCAAGCACCACTGTATGCCCCCTGGCTTGTTTTTTATTTTCTTTTAAGAATTCTAAAAAGTATCCCCGTCGATATGTCTACTATTAAATCTGATTAGTCCAGTGAGAGATGGAGGGAGGTTAGAGCCTGCACTAGCTGCCCTTGACTCAAGGTAGGAAGAAGTAACTTCAGGGCACTTAAAGAAAATAAATTCACATGCTAGTCAATGATAAATCTGGGATTATCGGTCTAGAGCTTCAATTTCAGTGGAGAAGCCTCATCTAATTGAAATATAAATGACAGAGTGGAATAGGAGTCCACAATACCCACAACGTTACTTGCAACACGCTCACTACAGGATGCCATTCTCAACAAGCCCATGCCAAGGTGTTTGTTGTGTGTACTAATAACATGCACTGCATTTTTCATTCCCATAACAGACACTGTAAACGAATAAAGGAAATATTAAATAGAAAAAAAATCCCATTGGAGCCCATCGAATGTCACAAGGATGAAAAGTATGTGGTGGTATGACTGCGGGGGTCTCAATCTTGAGTCCTTGGAGGCCAGCATGCCCTCCTTATAGATGTTATTTATGCACACAATTTAATTCTGTTCTCATTTTGTTAAATTAATGAGGGCAAATCACCAGAATGTTTAATCGACTCGATTGAGTGTGTCTTTTTTTGTATATTTGCTGCATTTCTGTTTAAATTTTCATTCATTAAGTTAGTGTTATTTAGTATTGGATGGCCTGGTGTATTAATTGTACTGCATTTGCTACAGTATTCTCTAAAGCTGTGCTAATGTTTGTGATGCACCACCTGTTGGAATAAACAATGCACTTGCATTTTGTTACTACATGTGTTACAAAATGGTTATAATTTAGTGTCCCCAGACTTATGAAAAGGGAGTGAGGCTTCTAAAAGACACATAAACAATGCCACGACTTTCATTAGTCTACCTGTAATTGGCCTCACCCATGGGAGGCTGACCCCAAACTCTAGTGGCAGGCTTTGGCCTTCATTGGCCTGCTCAAAATAGGCCTCAACCAAGGGAAACTGAGTCTAAACTCTTCTGGTATGCTTTGGCCAATCCTGGCCCTCCCAGAATATAATTCACCACATGTACATATAGGGAATAAACTTGAGCCAGGCCTATAATGCTGGCAAAACCTCAACAAAAGTACATTCTAATAGACCGGGGGTCCCCAACTCCTGTCCTGGAGGGCCCCAGTAGCTTCAGGTTTTCATTCTAACCCTTTTCTTAATTAGTGACCTGTTTTTGCTACTAATTCACTTCTTTTGAATTTATTGTATTTTACGTGCTCTTGAAAACTCAGACCCCTTGTTTCTTTTTCCTTAATTAGCAGCCAAACAAAATACTGAGATACAAAAATGAGCCAAAACAACTGGTGGCGATCACACAGTATCTGAAAATAAAGAGAGGTGAAGGTCTCAGGAATGCTCAACTGCTCAGGTCCACAAAACATTTTAACGGAGCTCTTAGAAAAAAGAAAATCAACAATTTTGGAAACATCTGCCATTGCACAATGAGAGCAGCAATAAGCAATGGAATTAAAGAACGGGTTTAATTAACAATAAGAATCGGGTGGAGTGAAATTGGTTGGAGTTTGAGTCCCTGACTTAGTTGGTCTTCTGTTGGTTCCCTCACTTCACATTTCATTTCTGTTTGGGTGCTATTTAAGGAAAGAAATGAAACAATTCAGAGGAACAAATATTAAAAAACAAGTCAATTAAAATTAATTCAAAAGAAGTTAATTTGCAGAACATGTCACTAATTAAAGAAAGGGTTGGAATGAAAACCTGCAGCCACTGGGGCCCTCCAGGACTGGAGTTAGGGACCCCTGTTATAGACGGTGCATTGCAAAAGTTAACACTGAATATGACCACCAGCGTGGGATTGCTGAACAGACAGAAATCGGTTTATGTAAGTCGGCATTCGTTTTCGCATGAACTGGATGTGACCTCAGTAGATTAGAACATTAGGACACTCTGGACGAGAACAGGCCATTCAGCCCAACAAAGCTCACCAGTCCTATCCACTTATTTCTTCCAAAAAAACATCAAGTCGAGTTTTGAAAGGCCTTAAAGTCTTCCTGTCTACCACAATACTTGGTCTCTTATTCCAAGTGTCAATTGTTCTTTGTGTAAAGAAAATATTCCTAATGTTTGTGTGAAGTTTACCCCTTAACAAATTTCCAACTGTGTCCCCATGTTCTTGATGAACTCATTTTAAAGTCACCGTCTCGATCCACTGTACTAATTCCCTTCATAATTTTAAACACTTCACTCACATCACCTCCTAATCTTCTTTTGCTTAAACTGTAAAGGCTCAGCTCTTTTAATCTTTCCTCATAACTCATCCCCTGTAGCCCTGAATCAGCCTAGTCGATCTTCTCTGGACCTTTTCTAGTGCTGCTATGTCCTTTTTGTAGCCTGGAGACCAAAACTGCACGCAGGACTCCAGATGAGGTCTCACCAGTGTGTTATAAAGCTTGAGCAGAACCTCCTTGGACTTGTACTCCACACATCAAGGCGCTATATAACCTGACATTCTGTTAGCCTTCTTAATGGCTTCTGAACACTGTCGGGAAGTCGATAGCTTAGAGTCCACTACGACTCCTAAATCCTTCTCATAAGGTGTACTCTCGATTTTCCGACCACCCATTGTGTATTCAAACCTAACATTCTTACTTCCTTTGTGTAATTCTTTACATTTACTGACGTTAAATTTCATCTGCCACAAATCTGCCCAATTCTTTATGCTATCCAAGTCCTTCTGTAATGATATAACGGGTTCCAAATTATCTGCTAATCCACCTATCTTGGTATCATCTGCAAACTTCACCAGCTTGTTACTTATATTCATATCTAAATTATTTATATATATATTAAAAATAGTAGCGGCCCTAGCACTGACCCCTGCTGGTCACCACTCTTAACATCGGCCAGTTCTGATGAGGTTCATCACACCATCACCCTCTGTTTCCTGTGTCTGAGCCACTTCTGCACCCATCTAAAAACATCAACCTGAACTCCCACTTCTTTTAATTTGATGCCCAACCTCTCATGTGGCATCTTATCAAATGCTTTCTGAAAGTCAAGATAAATAATATCATGTGCTCCATTTTGATCATATGCTTTTGTTGCCTCCTCATACAATTCCAGCATGTTAGTAAATCACGACCTCCCTCTTCTGAACCCATGCTGACTGTTCAGAATAACTCCTGTCCTTGCCATGTGTTGCTCAATCTTATCCTTAATAATTCCTTTCATTAATTTTCCTGTGATGCACATTAAGCTTACTGGCCTATAGTTGCTTGGATCCGCCCTGTCACCCTTTTTATATAATCGGATGATATTTGCCATTTTCCAGACCTTCGGAATGTCTCCAGTGCGCAGTGACTTCCTAAAAATATGTGTCAAGGGTTTATATCTGTACTCGCTAGCCTCCTAGATCTCCAAAGGTCTCTTCTTCCACTGTAAGGAAACAGATTGAACATAAGTTAGCAGCTCCATCACACTTAATTCCCAATTTAACTCCCACTATTTGACTGGCACAGACCCTAAAATGCTCCCAATGCCCACCTGTCTGACAAGGTGTATCTAAATTTCATAGACCTGTTTGGGTTTGTTTTGTCTTTTTGAAGAAAACGCTTCCAAAGTTGTGTCTAACCAAAGGTGTCACTGAACAAGAAATGAACAAAGAGTTAAAAGCGTAATGGAGATCATCTTGGGGCTGTAATGGTGGTCATGTTGACACATGGTCAGATCTCCCATTAGGAGGACTTGGATGCCATAGTAGATGAAAGAGGTAACAAAATGAGTAACAACAGAAAAAGTGCACACTTTCAGCTACAGCAAGCAGCTCTCCAGCTTTGATCCTCACAATTGTAAACGTATCCATCCATCCATGCATTTTTAAAACCCACTTTATCATGTGCAGGCTCGTAAAGCAGCTGGAGGCTATCCCAGCAAGCTTCGGGCACAAGGCAGGACTAACCTGTGGACGTGGTGCCAGTCCAAGGCAAGGTGAAAACACACACACACTCACACACACACACACCAAGGCCAATTTAGTGTCATCAATCCACCTCACCTGCATATTGTTGGTCTGTGGGAGCAGCTGGAGGACAGAAGGCAAACTCTGCACAGAGAGGACCCAGGATGTGCTGACGTTGAGCTGACCAGCCCATAAAGTACCAAAGAAATGTGATGACTACGTTTCAAGTCATCACCTCCTGATAAATAAGAAGCAGTCATACCACCTGCGCTTCAGAAGAGGTCATCCACCTGACGCTAAGGATGTTCAGGCCCTGCCAGTACTTGGATGGGAGACCAGCTAGGAAAAGCTTGGGTTGCTGCTGAAAGAGTTGTTGGTCAGGCCAGCAGGAGGTGCCTACCTTGTGGTCTGAATGTGGATCCCAATACCCCAGTGCAGTGACGGGGACACTGTGCTGTAAAAATGGCGTCGTCCTTCAGATGAACCATAAAACCGAGGTCGTGACTCTGTGTGGTCATTAAATATTCCTGGGAATCTTTTGTAAAGAGTAGGTTGTATCCTGATGTACAGGCTAAATTGCCCATCATGATCTTGTCACTCTGGCACCCTAATCATCCCCTGTCTCTAATTGGCTGTCTTTCTCTTTCTCTCTCACCTAAGAGCTAATGTCTGGTGAGCATATTAGCCCAAAAATGGCTGCCGTCACATCACCCAGGTGGATGCTACACATTGGTGGTGGTTGAAGTGGCTCCCCACTCGACATCTAAAGTGCTTTGAGTAGAGAGAAAAGCACTATATACTGTAAATGTAAAAAATTGTTATTAAGATCCAGGATGTGCGACTACAGAGCACGGTGATTAATGGAAAGACTTGACTGCTAGAAATAAGACCAGCACCACTAAGGCAACATCACAAAGGGAAATAAACAGGTTATTATAAATTGACTATGAAAAAAGTCAGCTTTTAATAATGCCTTGTGCACCCTTGTTTATTTAAAAAATCTTTTATAATATGCATAACAGCATAAGGTTGAGAATGAACTCCTTTCATCTGTACCCAGCTTTAGAAAAACTGTTGACTATACCCATGGCCTTGCCATTTTCAAGCTGCAAATCGACAAAATCCTTTTATTTAATTATAAATATCACCACAGGTTTGTCTGTGTGTGTGTTTTTTTTTTTTCTAAAATATCAGTAATTCTAAAAGAAATCTCATTTTGGGAACAAATGCCCTCAGGCTTTTTGTTTCTTGAAGTATTTAAAGAAAACTATGCCTGACTTTTGCAGAATAAACAAACCAAAATGAAAATTTGAATAAGCCGTACATACCACAGCTGAGACTAATAAGCCTGACTTTACAGATAAAACAACAATTTGTCTGCGGTGGGCTGGCACCCTGCCCGGGATTTATTCCTGCCTTGCGCCCTGTGTTGGCTGGGATTGGCTCTAACAGACCCCTGTGACCCTGTGTTAGGATATAGCAGGTTGGACAATGTCTGTCTGTCTGACTGACTGACGACGATTTATTTCTTGTATAGCTCAAAATCACAAAAGGAATGCCTCAATGGGTTTTAACAGGCCATTTTTTTTTTTTTTTTTTGTAAAACTCTGTCCCAAACTAAAATCTTGTAGAATAAAAATGGAAATAAATCTTGGGAAGGACAATTCCAGGTAGGTTGAGTGTGCAATTTGTGTTTAGAAAATGGGGTAAATACAACACACAGAACAGAACAGAACACCAGTGATGATGCTCTTCACAGAGCTGGATAGCCAGTCTATCATGGCCACCTCAGGAATACAACACAACAGTACAAACTACAAGGCAAAATGCAAGAATAGATGATACCACTCACGTCCGGCAATGGATAATATGGCCACTTCTAGCGTCTTTAGCAGCAATGCACAGTCCAATAACACTGACACAGATAGGAAAAGAAAGAAAAGTCTTGAGCGATTGGTACAAATGTATCCAGAAACTGACGTCCTTTAAACACAACAAGCTGGTGGACCCACCATGTGCTCTTGTTCAGTGTAACATGGCAGACTGACTAAAAGACAAAACAACATACAGCAGATTCATTTACATATCATATGCAAATCATTTCAGTTTAGCCCAATCAGCACGCTGATAAATGGTATATTCCAGTAACATCCTCAATGTCTTTAAATATAATAGAAAGGATTAGTTAAATATATTAAACGTCTTGAGTAAATATCTAGTTCATATTGTAAGACTTCTTATATGTAATTGTAAGAGAATAAAATACTGTAAGTTCTGCTGCAAATAAGTCGGGACTTGATTTTACAGTATAATTTCCGGTATTTTATAATGTTGGGCGTATAAGTTGAATGCAGAAAACACACGCTATTTGTCCAAGAAATTATGATATGCTAACGGCCACCTGAGAGAGTAACCACGGAGCACACAGCCTTTTTTTTTTTCTATGTATTGTGCCTACGCGACCACACGGTAATACCTGAAATATTCCAAAGTGACGTTTGCATTGTTTCGTGTTTTTTGTATCTCACACCCTCATACACCTTTATCGTAAGAGCATCCCTTATCTACAATGGAGCATTCGATCAGAAGAAAATATGAAGCTGGTTTGAAATTAAACATCGTTGAAGTAGCGAAATAAATTGGTAACTTTGCTGCTGCAACAAACTTTGATGTATCTAAGGAACTGATGTGAGATTGAAGGAGGCAAGAAGATGTAAAAAAAAAATTGTAAATATCGTATTTTTGAACGGGCATATAAGTCGGGGTCTGATTTTATGATCGATTTTTCGGGTCTTCCCCGACTTATATGCGAGTATATACGGTAAAAGGTTTAAATTGTATATGATCCATAACTTGATGGACTGCTACAAATAAAGTTAGGATAATCTAATTAAACTGGCAGACAGTAACGATACATTTAGCAACTGTGTCCCCTGTCATCCTGCCATGGTATTGTGTACCTTATCAGAGCCTGTAAGGTGGTCCTCAGACGCCCATGTGTGACAATACAAAAACCTGTATCACAAACTTTATCACAAAGTGACAGAAGCTTTTCAGAAGTGTTTAACTGATTATTTGTTAACTGCAATGTCAGGAGAAATTTGATTTCCTGCAGATGCCATGTTGTGGCCAGAGGCGTTGATTGGGTTTGCTTTCGGGGCTTTAGCGTCTGATCTCGCCTTTGGTGTCTCAGCGGGCCGATCCTCCACCTTGGAATTCAACAGATCTTGGCATTATGTGAGTCAGATAAACCTCCCTCAAGTCTAATCTTAACCACAGTGTAACTGAGCAGAGCTCTGGAGGTCTGCAGCTGGACTCTATTGGCACCCACCGGAGTCAACTCTACCTATTGGGAACTCCAGTGTGGCACTTCTGGGCTGCAGTGATACATAATTGCTGATATCAGGTGCACAGCCCCTGATATTTGAGAGCTCTCTCTCCCTAACCCGTCCATCGGGTGTCTTCCTGCCCTTTGAGAGCCCAGCCAGTCTCCCTCCTGTCCTGATAACACTTGTTAACAACATGAAAACTTCACGGGGACTGTCTACCACTCATTAACCGCATACAGACTTCATGGGCTTCACAATCGAAGTGCGTTTGTCTGATGTCCGAGGTTCGATCCCAGATGAGGGGTGCATTGGAGTGTGTACGCCTGATGAGCCCAAAATAGGATGAAACACGTGTCGCGTACTCTTTGCATTATTTGACAGTTAACTATGTAACATTCTATGATCTGCTTCTCGCAACTGAGAGGGCACCCGTGGCAGATGTTTGCCGACTTGCAGACCAACCACACGCGTTACCTGGTAGGTAACCACCCATACAATCAGATTGTGATTCAGACTTCAAATGCTATGTATGTATGTATATATATATATTTTTTTTTAGGTGTATATATATATATATATTTTTAATGTAGGTAGATCATTTCGACCTGGTCATTTTAAAAGTAGCTCGCAAGCCGAAAAATTGTGGGCACCCCTGCGCTATATCCTAACTACGGGGTCACGGGGGTCTACTGGAGCCAATCCCAGCCAACACAGAGCGCAAGGCAGGAAACAAACCCCGGGCAGGGCGCCAGCCCACCGCAGCAAGAATACATTTTTTTATTCAAATAATCACTTAACTGCTGAAAAGCTACTTTTTCTAGAATTTTACTGAGAAAAGGCAAATTGGAGTTTGGCCTATAATTGTCTAAGATGGAACCATCAAAGTTCTTTTTCTTGAGCAGAGGCCTAATTACAGCAGCTTTGAAAGAATCTGGAAAGTTGCAGAATCTAATGCACAATTAAAAAGGTCAAAAACTTTATTGCTAAGTAGATCAGAAACTTCTTTAAAGAAGCTTGTAGGAATGGGGTCTAATACACAGGCGGGCTGTTGTAAAACTGAGTAATTACTCTATGAAGTTCAGATAAACTAATTTGAGTTCAGCAGCTAAGTTCATAACGCTGAGCTTGTTGAGGCGCAACAAAACTTTTCTTTGAAGTCGCTTTTATAGTAAGTCTATTATTATTTATCTTTTTTTAAAATATACTGCAAAATCCTCACTTTTCACCTCTGATGCTAATGTAGCTGAGTTTAAAAGGAGATCAATGGTTGATAATAAGATTTCCCACGCTGTTCTTAATAATTTTTAGAAAAGTAAGATGTTCTCCCTAGACGAACTGCTAAGTTATATTTAGTTATATGAACTTTAGGATTTCATAACGGAGCGTTGGCGTAGTCTTCCTCCATTGACGTTCCACCCTACGCCACTCCCTTGTAAGTTTAGAGACTGTCGCAGTTTTCCATGGTGCTACGACCGTAAATAACTTCCTAATGTGTTTTTCGGGTGCCACTGGCCTTTATCTTCACATTAAAGTGCTCTCCCATATTATCTACTGTACATCACTGCCTGCATTGGAAAAGCCAGTGAATTCAGGCTGACTATTAATTATATTAGAAAATCTGGCAGCAGTTGTAGTGTCAAATGGATGAAAAAGGAAGGTGAAGTTGAACCAAAATAAAGTCTGGGATTGAATTTTTTTTCTTCAATGCCTGTACCTGATTTATAATGGACATACGTCACGTTCACAGTGTGTGATAAGCCTGTGTCTGGTGAGAGCTTTTAAGTTTCAACACCCTGGGGCCTTGCATTGACTTTTTCAACTAAGGTTGCGTCAATCTGCATTTATATAGCGCCTCCATATGAATGTTCCTCAAAAACCAAAACTAATGAACCACAAACAAAACCAATATAAATATAACGCTTGATAATTTACTCAGTAATTCTAAGTTACTGGAGAGGATTGTGAGCCCTGGCATCGAAACAATAAAATGAAGGGCAAGTTATTTGACATAAGTGAAAAGACAGCAGATGTAGTGGAGTTAATTATAATAGTAATAATTCTTTACATTTATATAGCGCTTTTCTCACTACTCAAAGCACTCAGCAATTGCAGGTTAAAGGCCTTGCTCAAGGGTCCAACAGAGCAGAGTCCCTTTTAGCACTTACGGGATTCAAATTATGAAAGAAATAAATGTTGGAAACCACTTTAATAAAAGGATAAGCGTCTGTCTGCCTCTCTATGTGTCCCTCTGGTTGTTATGTCTCTGTCATTCCAACAAATGGCGCATTACACATATAAACATTGCTTTTGTGACTTCCATACCAAATGACATATAACAGAGACATACAAATTGCAGTTATTACTCCAGCAGATGGAGCATTAAATTACTACTAATTTTTGTGATGCGCCATCTGTTGGAATGACAAATACAATTCATTTTATTACTAAGTACGTGTCAATGGTCATTCTAATAAATAGTGCATTGCAAACACTAATGCTGAGGTCTACATTGACTACTTACATTTCAACCTGTCTTAGACAGATAACACAGCAAGCTACAGAAATAAAAAACATGAGAAACAGAAAACATGAATCTCCAGGTGTGATTTAAATGTCACAGTGATGGAGCCTAAGTGACAGACCAGCTGAGTTGCAGAGTCCCAAAACGCGCAGGACTCAGACACATCTCAGGATAAGAAATGAGCAGGCAGTATAATCAATGATCACATTGACTCGGGCAGCTAACTCCTTTAGTTATTTACCACTGGGAAAATGTTATAGGCCACTCCGAAAAAAAAGGCCACTTGTCATGTCCACAGCAGTCACTCCATGTAAATCAAAAGGTTTGAGACTGTAAGGAAACAGGCAGTTCACTCCAAGCTAGATCACAACACGGCACTCTCTTCATCCAGTTCAGGCTTGTGGGGAGCCCAGAGCTTATCCTGGCACAAAGCAGGAATGCAATGCCAGTCCCTCGCAGGGCCCACACAGCCCTTCAGAGTCGTCACTTATCCCAACCAAAGGATGTATCTGGAAGAGCATTCAGACAGACTCGGGGAGAACATGCAAACCCCACACAGACCGTGACCTGACTCAGGTTTTCAATCTAATTTGGGAGAGAGCTGATCAGAAGCACAATTTTATACAATATGTACATTGTACAGTATATTTATATAAACTGTAGTGTGCGACAGTCTTGGGGACTTGAAAACAAAATGCTGCAAAGCAGGAGGGCTTTCAGAAATCATGCCATGAATACCTTTTTTTAATCAATACACTTCCTGGAAAGTGCAGTAAACAGACAGAAAGCATAAGTGAAATCAATATTTGGTGTGCCCACCCCTTGCTTTCCCTCAGGTCCACTGTCCTGTAGTTTCTGAAGGTCCTTGCCTGCCTCTGGTTCACTCGCTTCAGTTCCACTGCAGACTGGCTTGATGGTTTTGATACCAGAGCTGTGTGGACACCACGTCATCTGCTGCAGGAATCTCCGTTTCAATTTTTGTGGTTTTTGACTGCATGTCTGGGGTCATTGTCATGCTGCAGAATGAAGCTGGGACCAGTCAGACTCTTCCCTGATGGTATTGTATGATGGAAAAGAATCTGCCTATATTTCCTAACAGTGATGGAGTCGTCAGTTTTGATCACTAACTCTGCCCCAAACCTGCAGGGAACCTCCACCACGCTTCACCTTTTACATGCACAAATTCATCCATGTTACGTTCCCCGGCCCTTTGACAGTGTGGTAATTCAGTTTTTATGAATATTTATGTCATGGTTTTGTACTGACAATATAGAATAAGCAGGATAATAAAAGGATACGTTTCTGTGTGTCTCTCTGTGTGTCGGTCTGGTTGCTATGTCTCTGACATTCCAAAAAAATGGAATCCATAAAATGGATTGCATTAGCCACTCCAACAGTAACACATCACAAACATTAACATTGCTTTTATGAATCCCATACCAAATGGTATATAACAGAGACATATGCATTGCATGGTGCATTGCAAACATTAACACTAATGTGTATGCTGATTACCCATCTAGCACAGCTAGTAAAGAAAATAATAAGACGCCCAATGAGGACAACTAACTCTGCAAACATTACATGACCATGGTCTTGCTGAAGCCACACATCTTCTATATAAACGTTGTGAAAGCCAGCCCGACCACAGACAGACAGACACCGTTTTCCAGTCCTCCACACACAATTCATTAAACTATTTACAAATGCCAAGTCCATAAACAGATCGGCACTACACACAGTGCTTCCAGCACCAATCACCCTTCTTGCTGAGCCTCCCAATGCTCCTCTTCGGGCCTCCTTCTTTCCACTCTCCCAAGCCCGACTGTTGGAAGGTGGCCCCTTTTATGTTGCCCCAGATATGCTCCAGGTGCCCCTTGATGAACTTCCGCCACACCAGGAAGTGCCGGCTGAGCAACCAGAAAACACTCTGGGTGACCCTGGAATACCTCCCACCAGCACTACCTGGTGTGGCAGAAATGCTGGCTTCCAGGGCTTCAGGATCCCGAAACCGCCCCCTGGCGGTGGCTACAGGCCCCTATAGGTTTGAGCTTCCCAGCTTGGTTCCCGTGACCCCCATAGAAACCAGTGCGGCTGTCCTATCCTGGCAGAGGCACTATATAGGCATCCCGGCTGGGTGACGACGTCTACACGTGGAAGTGCGTGTGTCTGTCTGTCCGGCCCGGAAGTGAGAGGTGGAGTCGGGGTAAGGGGTCCGCCTCCAAGGAAACAGAAGACTCGCTTAGCTGCTAATAACACAAGCGGGGCGAGCATGTCAGCAAAACGAAACCTCAGAAGAAAGACAAAGTCGCGTAACATCAGCAAAATGGTATCTCTTTTACTTTTCCACCCGACCATAATGCATATGCAATGCGAGCACGTCGGCAAAACGAATCCTCCTAGGAGAGGAATGCCCAGAGTAGTTCCTTTCAATTACCTGACATCTCTACATTTTAATTGTTTTTTTGACGATTTCTAGGACCCTGGCTTTTTACAGCACAGGCTTACACAGCTAGTGTAATATATACATCTCGAGATAACCTTGAGTGATTTTTGCTTAAAACTGAGAAGGAATAATTAGGCGGCTTACTGAGCAGAGGTGTAGCTAGGGTTTTCAGTGCCCGGGGACAACTGAAGATTTCACGCCCCCTCCTGTTTGCCGAAATGCAATGGGGAAGGGAAAGAAATTTTTAAAAAATGTATTTAAAATAATAGTATTTTAAGAAAAAAAATTCATATAAGTCTCCTGAAAATGATAACGCCGCCTTGTGTTCTTTAAAATCTAAATCCATCATTAGTTTTTGTAAGAAAAAATTCGTTTTCCACATTTAAAAATGATTTTAAAAAAAGTATATAGCAAATTATAAAGCAAAATAATTATATATTTATAAAAACTGCATTACTTACAATTTATTCGCACGAAAATATGATGGGGAAACGTCTAGACTTTTGCAGCCATCTACTAGAATACTTCACCACATCCCAATCAATTTTCTATTTTCTACATAAACACAAATCACTTGGCACACAGAATTGGCGTTTGCAACAACTTAGACAATGATACACTAATGCCTCATGTCAGTCGCGCGACCTGTTTAATAACGTCAAAAAAGTTTCTGGGTGGGAGTCAAGCATGTTAGAGTAGTGGAGGGGAAAAATTATTGTCTGTTGGGTATATAGAACTAATACATGCTTCGAAATCAGAAAGAGACAAAAAACATAGGAAAAAGATATCCTCATACTAATGGAGTGATGGACTGAGTATGCAAATGTTTTTTATTTACTTTTTAGTGCATTTAAGAATGGAAAACATTTCATTCTAAAATTTCGTAACATCAATTTGGCGCCCCCTGGATGCTGCGCCCGGGGACAGATGTCCCCCCTTGCCCCGCCCCCCAGCTACGCCACTGTTACTGAGTAAAACATTTTGCAACCAATCTGATGCTTCTTGAAGGTGTCATTCAAAGGAAGGGGCGGGGATTGTGAACTGCACAGAGCAGATGTGCTCTCATTAGCCTGGCCTAACAGACAGCGAGTTAATGTTTACAATGAGCTGTCTAGAGTTGAAAAGTCTCCTAATTAAACCCTAGCAGACATTTCAATAGCGTTTGTAATTCTTTTAAAGATGAATACAAGATGTATGGGAAAAACCTTTCTGTAACATCAGATTATATCTTGGCATTCGACAGCATCAATGAACGACTGGTAAACATGAACGATACACTGTCACAGGTGCTGTGCGTGTGCCCTCTGCTGTTCGGAATTATGATCCTAGTGTAGGAATTGATGTAAGCTTGAAAGAACTGGCAGCTATTGTATAATCATGAAAATGTGAACAGAAAAATATGCCTTTGTAGTAAACGGCATGTCACACTCCGTCAAAAGGAGAGCAGATAATGAAGATCCACAGGCGATGCAGATTTCAGTACTCAACACACCCGATTCAACAAATCTGTTTGACACCACCGGCAAAGCATGGACAAGGCTGCACCTTCTGACTGCACGTCTAAACAAACAAAGAAATCTAACATTACTCTTTAATTGGAAATGCAAATATGCCCTGATAATATAGCCGCAGTGTTTAACACACTATATACAGTATATTTATAGACCACAATGTTTATCTACACTCCATTTGCTGTTGTTATGTTATATGGAGATGCAATAGTTAAAATGATAGAAAAATATCACAGCAGACAGAAATACTTCTCAAATGGGTGTAGCTGCAGTGGTCTGCTCCACTATCACTGCGCTCATTACAATATACAAATTAAATATTAAGCTTCAGTTTCCTTGTGCTACTGAGCTTCTGAACAGATAAAAGTAACTGCTGATTTTTATTTTCTCTCAGCGTCACGTCTTTTGTTTCAGTATCTTTTGCTCTTTTCCCAAAGCTCCGGTTTAAAATGCACAGACCAGTAGAACTTGGGGGCGGGTGTTTTAAGAAGAAGCCCTGTGGGAGGAGCAGGATTTTGTCACAGTCCACTGCACACTTTTTAACGGGTTGTCCCAGATGTGTATTCTCATTTGAGGATCACAACTGGCCCCGCAAGACTAATAAGACTGAGACGTCATTTGGGAAAGAGCAGACCACCGGGCGGAGGTCCAACTTGAGTTTACAGAGCTACTTGACCCTTGCTGTGGAAGCTTCACAGCCTGATCTTTGCTTTCTTTGGTTTGTGCCACCATGTTCTTGTTAATTTTGCTGCCTAATCTAAGTGTCTGTGTATCTGTGTGTTCATCTGGTTTTTATGTCTCTTTGATTCCAACAGATGGAGCATCACAAACATTAACAGTGCTTTTACGAATCCCAAACCAAACAGCATATAACAGAAACATATGCATTGCATTTCTCATTTCAACAGATGGCACATCTATCTATCTATCTATCTATCTATCTATCTATCTATCTATCTATCTATCTATCTATCTATCTATCTATCTATCTATCTATCTGTCAATCACAAGCATTTGTAGTAATGTATTTTATTATAACAAACGTTTGTGATGTGCCATCTGTTGGAATGATGGAGACACAGAAACTGGGTGGGCACACATATGCACAGACATGCATCCATTTGTGTAAGGTGAATGTTATCTCATTAATATTTTTTCAACATAATTTTTTTAACTTTGTTTTAGTATGCAAATCTTTATGATGTTCATTAATTTTTCTTGATTGTGTTTACATGTTTTGTACACTTAATAGTATTCTTCTCTATTGGATGTTCTCTTTCAATACTCTTTAACTAAATTCCTATTAGACAGATATTGCCAGTAAAATCTTGGACTCAGTTTTATTAGTATAATATTCCATGTAATTTACTGGGTTGCCCTTTCTTTGCTCATCCATTATTTCAATTTGCAGATTTTTCCCTTTTTTCTTTATTCTCCTGCTTATTCTGTACTGTTGATTCATCATTACTAAGTAGGTCAACCTCTAAATATTATTTGACTTAAACATTCCTTTTGCATGACTCTCGTTTTGTATTGTGCAGATTCTGTTTTAAAGGTTTTCTTTTTACTTTGATATATTTTAAAAAAGTTTTAGTTTTTAATGCTTGTATTTTTTTTTTGTGTACGTGACACAATAGGAGCCATTACATGACCACATTTGTCACGTTGGCTGCATCACAAGACATGACAGCATAGGTATGCCGGTGCTTTTAACATTTCTTATCCCTCATTTTGATAAAACTCAATAAATCAATTCTAGCGTTCAAACAAGTAGGCCCTATACTCTTAAAAATGCCGGCTCTTTATGGTTCTTTACCGGGTTCTGTGGTTCCTCGTAGAGCCATCGCTTGACAATGAAACAGTTCATTCTGGGATGGGTTCTGTGCATATGAAATTCATTTTTTGTGTCTTGAAAAACTTCCTAATATGTGGGGAGTACTAGGGTGTGGTACCATGTTAGCCATTATGAATGTAGTGAGAAGCCAAGCAAAATGACCCCCTTTATTAATTACATTACAGCTTGCCTGAAGAAGGGGCCTGAGTTGTCTCGAAAGTCTGCATATTGTAATCTTTTAAGTTAGCCAATGAAAGGTGTCATTTTGCTTGACTTTTCACTAATATGTGGGGAATGCCATGCATGACCTATGACCTTGCGCTCTCAGTTGCAGAATACAACCAGACACTCTTGAATGCAATTGGCGAGGTCTCAGTGTTTCAAATGGGAGGTGCTCTACTAGCCAATGAAGTTCTGCATATGTATGATGCTGATTAGCATGTGCCATATATCGGCATTTCAGATTGGCATTCAAGGTTCACTCACATACACATATTTACAAGGCGATTGTGAATTATAAAAAGTAAATTGTGTAGACATGCGTGTACAGCAGGTTTTAAAACGGCATATGCATTTTCCTGCGTTGTTGGCATGCACGTATTTTCACGCAAAGTCCTATAAACGAGGCCCCTGGAGTATGTGCCAGTGGTCCTGTACTGCCAGAAGGAAGGAAATAAGGAAGGAGAAGAGCAACTGTGCAAGATAGGTGAGATCTTTAAAATTCTGTTTAGCTTTCTAAGCCAGTGTGCATCATATATCTCTTAAACAACAAATTCCTAACATCTGTTTTGCTCTGCAGTAAACTTTTCCATTCATTTATTCATCCATCCTTCCATCAATTCATTCATTCAGTGGGAGCCACAAAAGAAATAACCAAGCAAACAGGGAGAGAATGATTGCTAGCTAACAGTTACCGTAGAGAAGGCCATGTCAATCGGGATCTTAATAATGTATCGCCTGCCTCTTGGACTTTAATTGCCTTCTTTGCAGATCTGCCCGTCAAGAATAGCGATAGCCTAGACATAATACAGTATTATCAATCATGCACAAGAAACAAACCCACAAAAGCTGCATTTCTTTTTTTCCTGTTAATATATTTCTTTCCATTATCTGCATGCGAGATTCATTATCCAGAGCCACCCAGATTCCATGGCTGGAATTACTATTATTTTTTCCAATTCCATTTATTTGTATATAACAACACTTCCATTGACAAGCGTTGAACACATTTAGAAATAAAATTAAAATTGAATTAGATAATACACAAAACTCCATCCTGTAAAACATAAATATACCATATGAATAACACTAATTATAATTTATAGCACGATTCACACACTGCATGCAAGTCAATATGAAACAGTCCAGAAAATCAAAATAAGTTTAAATGAATAAAACATTGACTCATTTTTCCAGACCTGCTTATTCCAATACGGCTTCACGGGGAGCTAAAGCCTATTCTGCCAACATCAGGCGCTAGGCAGGAGTCATCCAGCGTGGGGCGCTCACTCGCTCACTCCCTCACTCTCTCACCCACCCACTCAGTTTAGGCTGCTCAACGATCGCAGTTACCTGCACCTCCTTGCCTTTAGGTGATGGAATTTTGGGAAACTGACATTTTACTTTGCCTCTGGTTGTGTCTTTAAAGAGCAGCAAACTTCACCTAACACTATATACAGTTTCACACCTCATGGCTATTTATCTGTCAGGTAAAGGATTACAGTTTTCATATTTCTATAATGACTTGCTCTAATAAGCATAAGTTTAATATGTCACTGTGCTCTGTGCAAATAGATTTTATAAATCTGTTTTTTTTCTGCTCACATGCACAGCTGACACAGAGCCAGATTTAGCACAGGGGTTCACCACATAAGAACTGCTAGGCAAGCAGCATACGATAAGACAGATGGAAACAACTGGAAAACGTGCAGTCAGACTGAGAACCGCTGTATACTGTTTTTTGTCTGTCAAAGTCAGTATGAAACTGTATCCTCGTTGCCTTGTTTGGAATTGCATGATTCACCTAAGTGGGACCCTGCATGTGGAAGAAAGAGCATAAAGCCTTGGAACATTGCCCGGTACACCTTTGAAGCCGACAGATGGATGGGAGATAACATCATCCAATCACAAAAATGCCTCCACTGCAACAGCAAACATCAACAGACTCAACACCTCGGCCACCACTCCCGAACTGGGTTTTGTCATTGGCTTCCTTTGTCTGTTATGCAGCGTAAGCCGACATTAAACAAAGCTAAGTTATTTCTCTTGCGTGATTTCTTACTGCTGTATCACTAGGGAGGGGTATCGCCTTTTATTTTATATCTACATAGATTTGGGTAATGAAACATACCACAATTATGAAAGAACTCATTCCCAGGGAGCTAGCGCCTGCTGCTGGATTTACTTACTCAGGGTCACAAAGTGAGCTAGTGGTGGGAAATGAATGGACAACATTTTTTTTTTTTTATATATATATATTATTTTATATATATTTAATATATATAAATGATTTAGATAGAAATATAAGTAACAAGCTGGTTAAGTTTGCAGATGATACCAAAATAGGTGGATTGGTAGATAATCTGGAATGCGTTAAATCATTACAGAAGGACTTGGACAGCAGACAGGCTTGGGCAGATTTGTGGCAGATGAAATTTAATGTCAGTATTACACATAGAAAGTAAAAATGTTAGGTTTGAATACACAATGGGCGGTCGGAAAATCGAGAGTACACCTTATGAGAAGGATTTAGGAGGCGTAGAG
The DNA here is from genome assembly GCA_026402145.1 of Polypterus bichir lapradei. NCBI lineage: Eukaryota > Metazoa > Chordata > Cladistia > Polypteriformes > Polypteridae > Polypterus > Polypterus bichir. Next base: position 24,311,443 of record JANRMT010062814.1, on the reverse strand, counting down.
GACTCTAAGCTATCAACTGCCAGACAGTATTCAGAAGCCATTAAGTTTTGGTCTCCGGGCTACATAAAGGACATAACAGCACTAGAAAAGGTCCAGAGAAGAGCAACTAGGCTGATTCCAGGGCTACAGGGGATGAGTTATGAGGAAAGAGTTGACCCTTTCAGTTTAAGCAAAAGAAGATTAAGAGGAGACCTGACTGAAGTGTTTAAAATTATGAAGGGAATTAGTCCAGTGGATCGAGATGGTGACTTTAAAATGAGTTCATCAAGAACATGGGGGCACAACTGGAAACTTGTTATGGGGAAATTTCACACAAACATTAGAAAGATTTTCTTTACACAAAAATTGATAGACACTTGGAATGGGCTATCAAGTAGTGTGGTAGACAGTAAGACTTTAGGGACTTTCAAAACTCGAGTTTATGTTTTTTTGGAAGAAATAAGTGAATATGACTGGTGAGCTTTGTTGGGCTGAATGGCCTGTTCTCATCTAGATTGTTCTAAAGTTCTAATCAAATGGCCATAAGACAGTGGTTGTCTTGGATTAAAGCAGGGCCCGAGATATTATATAATAATACTTCAGCTCCTTGGTATAACTCAAAATTGTGATCTATGAAAGCAGCTGGCCGACACCTTGAGAGAATGTCACGTAAGACTGGCCTCACCGTGCACATCCAGGCTTTCTCTGACCTCCAAAGAGCTTACAGAGAAGCATTAACTGCTGCCAAGAACACCCACTTTGGCAGAATAATAGAAAGTGGCCACGATAACCCAAGGGTTTTGTTCTCTGTAATTAATAAACTACTCGAACCTGCATCTGTCCCAACTACCTTTTCTACTGAAGTCTGTGAGGAATTCCTCCACTTTTTCCATAACAAAATTAAAGATCTAAATAATTCAACTACCATAAATACATCATCTGTTTATATCTCTCCCTGTTTTCCCACTCCATCCAGCTCCTTCTCTAAGTTCTCGCCAGTCACATCTGCGTTTGTTAATAACCTGCTTTGTAAGATGAGGCCGACTACTTGTGTACTGGACCCCATCCCCAGCACACTACTTAAATCTTGCCTTCATGCCATAATCTTGACTGTTACAACAATAATAAACTCATCCCTTGTCACTGACTCTGTGCCGCTCACTTTTAAAATCGCATCTGTAACCCCAGTGTTAAAAAAGTCTGGTCTTGATGCTGACAATCTTAACAATTTCCGGCCTATTTCCCACTTACCTTTCCTGTCAAAAGTTCTTGAGCGTGTTGTAGCCTCCCAGCTCACCAATTACTTAACCCCTAATCATTTGATGGAACCCTTTCAGTCTGGATTCAGGGTGCAGCACAGCTGTGAAACTGCTCTGCTACGGGTAACCAATGATTTGCTTATGGCAGCAGACTCTGGACAAACCAGCATATTAATTCTGTTAGACCTCAGTGCAGCATTTGACACTCAGGTCAGACATGGCATTCTACTGTCCAGAATGGAGAACATGCTGGGTATCTCTGGAAATGCCCTCCACTGCTTCAAGTCCTATCTGACTGATTGGCAAGAGTTTGTTAGTCTTGGCAACAGCAGATCCAGCTTGGCGCCAGTCACACAAGGAGTTCCTCAGGGCTCTGTCCTCTGCCCTCTTCTCTTCTGTATTTATAAGCTTCCCCTTGGCCATAGTATTCGTAGCTATGGACTGGGTTATCATTTTTATGCCAATGATACTCAACTCTACTTCAATGTTAAAAGTGGAACTTCATCAGAGCTTTCTCAGCTCACAGCCTGCCTTAGTGAAATTAAAACCTGGATGGAGCAGAACTCTTTAAAATTAAATTACAACAAAACTGAACTCCTGCAAATTGGGACTAAAATGCAACTTAATAAAATGAGCTCCTTCCCAGTCCATCTTGGCGGTGATCTCATCAGACCTGCCTCTACAGCAAAGAATCTTGGTGTCATTTTTGATTCCTCCCTTTCTTATTCTGCCCACATAAATCACATTAAGAAACTTTGTTACTTTCACCTCCGTAACATATCACATGTTCGCTCCTTCCTCTCCTTTTCTAATGCTGATAAACTTGTCCATGCTTTTATCACATCCCGCATCGATTATTGTAATTCCCTACTGGCAGGTGCCCCTTCTAATCTTATATCACAGCTCCAGCTTATTCAAAACTTGGCTGCAAGAGTCCTTACACGGACCAGCAGCAGCGAGCACATCACTCCCATCCTGCTCCATCTTCCCTGGCTCCCTGTGTCTTACAGGATTGAATATAAAATCCTACTAATAACCTACAAAGCCTTAAATAACCTCACGCCAAACTACATCAGTGACCTCCTCCATCACTATGTGCCTGCCTGCCCACTAAGGTCCTCTGATTCTGGCAATCTTGTTGTGCCCCACACTAATCTACACTCCATGGGTGACAGCAGGGCCTTCAGCTGTATAGCGCCCAGACTCTGGAATGACCTACCGAAATTAATCAGATCAGCTGACTCCATGAATTCTTTTAAAAAGCAACTCAAAACTCATCTGTTCAGGAAGGCTTTTAGCTCTACTTGACTTTATTAGCCTTCTCTCAGTTTACCTCTCTGTCAAGATGCTCATGTAACCTGTGTGTGTGTGTGTGTGTGTGTGTGTTAGACCAGCAATTATGTTGTCTGTTTGGCTTTTCTCTGAATTGACTGTCGTAATCTTCTTTATTTATTTATTTGCTTTGTACAATGCTATATACTGTATACCCTGCCGTTCTTTCTTATATTCTGTAAGTGCCTTGAGCATGGGAAAGGCGCTATAGAAATAAAATATGTATTATACAGACAATTTTGTAAACTGCTTAGTCCTGAACAGGGTCGCGGAGGACTGCTGGAGTCTATCCCAGCTAGCACAGGGCACAAGGCAGGAACAAACCCTGGACAGGACACCAGTACATTGCAGGGCAAGCTCCCCCAAACAAACACACACACACACACACATACACACAGACCAGTTTAGAACCACCAATGCAACTGCATATCTGCTACAGTGGCTTTAAAGTATTCAGACCCCTTCACCTTCTGCATACTTTGTGTTGTAATTTGAAATGAATAAATTTGCCACCAATCTTCTTTCAATAACCCATAATGACAAAGGCGAAAACATGCTTTCAGAAATTTACATAAATCAAAAACTGAAATCTCTTAATTATTTCAGTTTTCCCACCCAAATTGTACTCAGATGCATCCTGTCTTCTTAGTTTTCCCACCCAAATTGTGCTCAGGTGCATCCTGTCTTCTTTAATTCTCCTTGAGATGTTTCTAGAACTTGACTGGAGTCCACCTCTGCCAAAGTGAATTGATCGGACATCACTTAGAAAGGCACATGTCTACCTGTGTATAGAAGGTCCCACAATTCACACTGTGTGTCAGGACAAAAACCAAACTCTGCAGTCCAAGAAACTCTGTAGACCTCCACCATTAAACTGTGGTTGGACATAGGATCAGGGCAAGGAGATAAAACCCTTTCTAAAACTTTGAGTGTTTCCAGGAGCACAGTGGCCTCCAGAATTGTGAAATGAAAGATATTTTGAATCACCAGAATCTTTCTAGAGTTGGCCATCTGACAAAACTGGGTAACCGGGCACAAGGGGCCTTGGTCACGGAGACGAACAAAAGCTCAGTGGTCACTCTAACAGAACTTCAGCAGTCTTCTGTGGAGAACCTGTCAGAAGGACAACTATCTCAGCAGCACTCTTATCAATCAGGCGTTAATGTTAGGGTGGCTAGACTGAAGCTAATCTTGAAATACAGACAGGCGCAGAACAGCACAGCCATGTTTGTGGCCTGTGAGCATAAGCTGGTATAGTAATGTATTAAGAATTATGCAATCCCTACACAGTCATGGAAACTGAACCAGTAACTTTGTGATTTCTATGTAGTACAGGGTGGGCCATGGAAAAGTAGCCGGCCTCCGGCAATAGTATGACAAGATGAATGAGCAAGTGGATTGTTTTTTTTTCACTTACCCACAAGTTACAACAGATGCTGAAAGTTGTCCCCTTACTCTACTTTCCCCTTTTGTATTATTAATGTGTAGCCTTTGTCAGAATGCCTCAATCTCACAGACTTACCACTGTTTATAAGGTATTGTACCATATAGCTTCTCCCCACCTTCCCTTCTACATTTATAACATCAGGCAATTAGGTGTAGTAAAAGACAAGCAGGAGTTAAGTTACAATTTTTATTGATAATATTCATAAATGATAACAATATGCAAAGTACATTAGAATATTGGCAACAATACAACCTGATAAATGGTGATGGGTAGTTTCAGGTGGCACACAGACTTGTTAGCTTCTGATACAAGCTAATTCCAAACAGCCATACTTCAGACCAATGGGGCAGAGAATACCTTCACACCTGCCATCCCCCAAAACCATGTGTTAAGGTGAAGCTTGCCAGTTAGGCAGTCTGGCTTTCCTGTGGGAGTTGACTGAGAGAGTCCTGCAGAGAAACACTTATCAAACTTGTTTGAGGCACGTTCCCTAACCCTGTCGTAAAATTCACCATCCTGGGGGTAAACACGAATGCTTCTCACTAATGAAATACTAAAATTAAATTTGCTTTGCCTAAGTTACAAATAAAGACATGCAAAATATTAATCTACTTGTATGTAAAATTTCACATCACATCAACATCTATGCACCTTTGGGCACGTCGGAGCAAGTTGGCTGATACTGCTTGCAGCTCTTCAGCAGTGATGCTGCAGATAGTGTTCGTGATGTTTTTCTTGAGTTCATCCAGGGTATGTGGATTGTTGCCGTACACTTTCTGTTTTAAATTTCCCCACAGATAAAAAAATCGCATGTGGAAAGTTCGGGGAACGTGGTGGCCATAACCCCTTGCTCACAGTTTGCTCCTTTATGAACTCGTGCCAGTGAGTCACATGAGGTATGACATGTTGCCCCATCTTGTTGGAAAATGCAGTACATTTTTTCTTCTGGTGTTAGTTGGTCGTAAAATTGTTTAAAGATGTCCAGGTAAACAGCAGTATTCACAGTTGATTCAAAAACAATTGGGCCCACTATTCTTGTTCCTGACACTGCACACTTCACTGGTCGTGAAGTGGCTACGGCCTCCTCCAAAGAGCATGGCACCACCACTATTGGAGGCGGGCTACTTTTCTGTGTCTCACCCTGTACTTGTCGTCACAAGGACCATCCCAGCACATTTTACACACATTACAATTGTTTGCATACATATGCCATCCGTTTATTTTTGAATAGCGCTCTTCACTGAGTACAGACACAGAGTGCTGTGACAAGTTCACAGGTAGATCCATCCATCCATTCAGTTTCTATACTGCATATCTACGGTCACGGGGCAGCTAGGGCCTATCCCAGTGTAGTCAGTTCTCCCTTCTTATTAGTTTAGAAAGATGTTACGTGTCAGCTCACTCAATTTCACTACAGCCTCCTAACTAACAATGGAACAGGAGCGTCAATCCGACTCTAAATTATTACTTTTAGTCAAAAAGATTTTCTTAACAAGATGAATCAGTTATAAGCTACTGTAGTAGTGTTTGAGTTTGCTTAACCCAATCTTGTTTTGCACAGCTTTAGGTTGTATACCTCTAGAAAACAATATGACTCTGGCTAATAGTCACTTTTTCATACATAACCTCAGAAGTTAAGCACTGTTTGACTAGCGTGTGCTTTACTATACCACCTCAAGGGTTAAGTAGCTCCCTCAGTGCATGTGGCCAGTGGGGTATCTAGGGGCGGGGAGAGGGGGTGGTCTGCCCTCGGCAGCACAGTTTTGAGAGTGGCATTATTGGCCAAAAGGCTCAGTACAATTCGTGTGTAAGCAGCAGGGTTCTGAAAAATATCACTCATGAATGAAAAAAAGTACAATTCTCTGATTTATATCCACAAATACTTCAAAATAATTTCTTCTGTAACGGCATCAGACACAGCAGTTGAAATTTATGAGGCAATAAGAAAAATAAATATAAACATTATACCGATAATAATTTCTAGGAAGATAAACAACTAATTCACCTGCAACTGAACACCAGCAAAACCAAGGAGCTGGTGGTAGATTTTAGGAGGCCCAGGCCCCTCATGGACCCCGTGATCATCAGAGGTGACTGTATGCAAAGGGTGCAGACCTATAAATACCTGGAAGTGCAGCTGGATGACAAATTGGACTGGACTGCCAATACTGATGCTCTGTGCAAGAGAGAACAGAGCCGACTATACTTCCTTAGAAGACTGGTGTCCTTCAAGATCTGCAATAAGATGTTGCAGATGTTCTATCAGACGGTTGTGGTGAGCACTCTCTTCTACGCGTGGTGTGCTGGGGAGGCAGCATAAAGAAGAGGGATGCCTCATGCCTGGACAAACTGGTGAGGAAGGCAGGCTCTATTGTAGGCATGGAGCTGGACAGTTTGACATCCGTGGCAGTTTGACATCCGGGCACTGAGCAGGCTCCTGTCAATCATGGAGAATCCACAGCATCCACTGAACAGGATCATCTCCACACAGAGGAGCAGCTTCAGTGACAGACTGCTGTCACCGTCCTGCTCCACTGACAGACTGAGGAGATCGTTCCTCCCCCACACTATGCGACTCTTCAATTCCACCCGGGGGGGGGTAAACATTAACATTATGCAAAGTTCTTGTCTGTTTTACCTGCATTTTTATCACTCTTTAATTTAATATTGTTTTTTTTATCATCGGTATGCTGCTGCTGGAGTATGTGAATTTCCCCTTGGGGATTAATAAAGTATCTATCTATCTATCTAATTTACAATTTATAATTTCATTTCGCTATCAATCTGAATGCGTTCTTGCTCTGCGCAGAAAACATCCCCACCTATCACTTGTACACTACACTGTTTTCTGGTTTTCGCAGCGTAATTATATTAAACTAATGATAAGAACACGGCTTATCAGTAGGTCTATACTACATTCTTGTCTAGTTGATGTTTATAAATAATTATATGTGAAAAATTATTGCTGTTTCCCTATCTATACTAATAAAAGGCAAAGCCCTCACTTACTGACTGACTCACTCACTCACTCACTCACTGACTCACTCATCACTAATTCTCCAACTTTCCGTGTAGGTGGAAGGCTGAAATTTTGCAGGCTCATTCCTTACAGCTTACTTACAAAAGTTAGGCAGATTTCATTTCGAAATTCTACACGTAACGGTCATAACTGGAACTGCAGCTCGGTTGTCGTGTGAGGCGGAGTTGCGTCCCGCATCATCACGCCTCCCACATAATTGAGTGCCTGCCCATATAAGGTAAATATTCACAGATGAAGGACTGTGCTTAGCATATTCATAAGTGCAGCTACTGCGGAAACCCTCCCTCAGCGAAAGTGCGAGAGAAACTTTTAAGTGCCAATATCTGAATCACAAACTGATGTTAATTGTATTTTATCCATGAATACTTATTAAATAATTCCAAATGGTCTGTCCGCTTCTTTTCATAGCTTTTCCAATGGCTGTGCTGCTTCCAGGCATGTATTTTCGTATTAAAGCATTTAACCAATCACATTTTAGCCATCATTTGTTGTCAGGCAGAGAGGGCTTCACAATCCATTTTGCAGGCCCTCTAACACAGAATAAATGTCGATTAAATTGTTCCTTCAACCAATCAGATTTTGAGTTGGTGTCAGTAGGGCCCTCTAGCAAGCGTACGGCAACATCACCGTATTCAGACCCATTGATTGGATAGAAGCCGATATAAGGAACTCTACGAGGCCACTGAACGCACCGCAGGCGCTCCAAGAGCTAGATCTTCGCGCGCACTATCCCCAATTCCATGGCAGGATTCTGGACAATATTATTTGCCAGACACAGACCAGATTTCAAGATCACGAAAAACTGATGTTTGTCACGCTCCTCGATCCCCAGAAGTTTCGGGAATACAAGAAAAATTTCCCGCATGCAGCCTTCTCCAGTTTAACACAAGAGCCACAGAGCAGTTTTTGATCTGTCTCGGCTAAAAACAGAACTGACTTTAATGTATGCCATGGACGATTTTGCAGGAAAATCTCCCACTGATCTCCTGGACTTCCTTCATCAGAAAAATCTGAATGAGAGCATGGGGCAGCTGTACACATTGGTATATTTGGCGGTGACCATTCCCGTGTACACTGCTTCTGTCGAGCGGACATTTTCAGCCCTAAAGCGAATTAAAACTTATGCCAGAAATACGACAGGGCAGGTTCGACTTTCAGCATTAGCTCCGATGGCGATAGAAAGGGACTTTTTGATGGAACTGAAGTGCATGGATAATCTGTATGACAGAGTAATTGAACTGTTTTTGAGGAAAGAGAGGAGGATGGATTTTGTTTACAAATAATCCGAATTTTTTGTGAGTAAAATGTTGCGATTTTCTTAAATAATATTGTAAGTTTATTATAAGTTTATGAGTTATTTTTGATGTTTTTTTTATGTGTGTCATGGCTGTAGCTGCAGTAGAAAGGAACTTGTTCACCCCTGGTTTGTCTATTCAATAAAGGCATTTATTGTGGCTACAGGAGTTATCTATGTGCGATGCAGCGGCTCTTTATACTGTTCTGTTTTCTGCATATTAAGATGGTTTTTATAACCATAAATTAGTTTTTGAGGGGCGGGTTGATTCAGATGGAGCACTACTGAAGGCCTAGGTGTGAAATGTACGGTCCACCACTGGACTAGATGATACGTAAATTTGATGAACATTACAACCTGAAAATAAACGAAACCGTACAGAGGTTCAGATTATACTTCTCCCAGTGCGTCTCTCTAAATTCTCCGTGCGGGAACATTATCATAAGGCTTAACAATCTTATTGTTACACATTCTACATGCACCCAACCGTCCTTATTACGAAGTCTTCCTTGCTTATTACCATTCACCTTCCTAGCTCTTTATTTAAACAATTTTCCTTCTCACTTTTCCGCTCCTTCTCTGACTTTTCCCTTTTTGTTCAAAATACGTGCCTCCTTGCCTTTTTACAGTCAGCTCCCCTTACGTCACACCATGGTACGTTTAGCACAAGTTAATACCGGGAATGCCTGTTAAACATCTTACATTCACGAGTAGCGATTTGCGTAGTGAACACTTCGATGAATGAAAACTGTCATCTTTACAACTGTTGACAAACACAGAATGTAACTTCAAATCAACACGTCCTCAAAATACGAACCTGATTGAAAGAAATAATGATAATCAAATCCTTGATGACAGCAACACTCACAACAGTGACAAAACAATTACACTGACAATCAGGTTATGTTATTTTTAAAATGTTTCCTTTTCTTTTTCATAACTTCTTTAACACACTACTTCTCCGCTGCGAAGCGCGGGTGTTTTGCTAGTATATGAATAAATCTATGGAAAATGTATCTTAATTTTTCTCTTTACATCATTTTAATTTTCTATTTAAATAGGTTAACACATTCGGATATGTTGGAGAGCGGCAAATTAAAGCATCGCCCGTCCGGCCGCAAGTGGCATGAACTCAAGCTACGCTTCTGCATGTTGCATAAACAATATTTGGTATGAGGCCTCGGAGTGCCATTTCTAAGCGTGTGTTTTGCAATAAAACCTCAGAGGCTAGGCAGCGTAACTTAGCGTGTGTTACATTTAATTCAAAGTCTAACTATTTAGGAATACTCGCCAGATATGAATATTCAGATTGTGAGCCTTAGAGTTCCAGTGTGTGTCCACAGAAAAACAGGCTATGCTCTTTCAAAAGTACTTACAAAAAAAAGGTAAAATCAGCACAATAATTAACAATTTGTTAATAGCAAACTTAAAATTATACACATTAACAGAATAGAATAAATTTCTGAAATGGTAAAATAAAGGAAAACTAGAAAGGCACTGACATGAATTCCATAAAAAAGAATTACATATCTTCTCTTTGTACATCCAAACTTATCCTTTTTTAAACACTAAAACCGTAAAGTTACATAATGTTAGATTAAAGCTCATTCAAATAGAACAAAGTGTAACTTTCAAAAGAGTTCACACTGGTTCCATTTACTGCCGAGAAATACACAAAGGGAGAAAGGTTGTTGACACTTCACATATCATAACATCTACAGCTTTGCCCCAGAGAATATATATTTGGGGTCTGCTTTATTAACACTTTGAACATGAGGTACAAGTTAAGTTGTATGTCATTGAGCCTGACAAGACGTGATACATGACAGAACTCATATGTCAGTATACAGCCACTATAGAGAGTGACAGACGACCACAGCCATTACCCAGCCTGGGACGTCATCTGGATGGAAGGACCGAGGGAGAGTGCGTTGGTGAGGCAATACCTCCACTGGGACATGAGAGGACAGTCCCCTTGGGCAGCTGTGGCACCACGGATTCCCGCAGGGCATGCTGGGAGCTGGAGTTTGGTGCAGCCCTGTTGGGTTCTGTGGGGACTGATAGGGGGAGCTGCAGAGCCCTATTGTGGACCCTCCAGCACACCTCGGAGTGCAGGTAATACTGATGAACCACCTGGAACACTCGCAGGACCAGAATAAAAGAGGCTGCCTCACTCCATTCAGGGAGCCAGAGTCGGGAGGAAGGAAGACTGAGCTTGTCTGGAGATGGCCAAGAAACGAAGAAAGAGGAACTGAGTATTGTGTGCTGGTACTTATGTCCTGTGCTGTGGGGAGCAGGGTGAAATGCTCCCCAATTGTAAATAAAAGGTGGCAAACTTGTGTCTGCCTGTCTGTGTTGGGTTAGATTGGCTGTACGCACCCTGGAGGTCCACAAGAGGCAACAAGGTTGCTGACGAGTTTTGCTGCTGCATCTCAGCTACCTGCTACAGTGCTGCCATCTAGTGGATTGCTTTAGAGTTTTTTTTTTGGTGACAACAGCTTGAGGAACACAATGCTGTAAACAGACTGTCTGTTCTTATGTAATTACTAAAAAAGGGTATAAAGCTGCTGATGTTTTGAAACAATTAGATTTTTTGTGAGATGAATATTTTGATGATAAAAATGCTGGTCAAGATAGTGACAGTCTATTGGATGACATGGAACTCATGGGCTCATTTCTTCATTAAAAGTCATCCAACTTGCCATGACTGTCAGGACAGCACTACATGGACATTTTGAGCACAAACAGTTACCAAGCACCAAATGTGTTAGAACATAAGAAATCTGACAAATGAGAGGAGACCATTCAGTCCATCAAGCCAATTTGTGTAGCTAAGCTATTCCAGTACCTCTTCCAGATTCTTCTAAAAGGCTGTCAACGTCTCCACTTCAACTCCATGACTTTGTAGTTTGTTCCAGAGTCCCACAACTCAGTGTAAAGAAGTGTTTATTGTCTTTAGTCCTAAATACATTTCCTCTTAATGTTCACTGATGTCCTCAAGTATGCGGCTCACCCTTAAGCTGTGTTGTGTGAAACAAGCGTGGATGGCGCAATGAAATGCAGCACATTTACATTTTTGACAGAGCTACTGTTGATAATAATACATTTCATGACATTTTTTAGGAGTTTTGACAGAGTTCATTACTTATTATATATGTATAGACTTATACTGCAGTGTCCTGGTAAATGTGTTAATATGCATATTATAGAAACATTTTTTAGAGATACTATGACAGAAACATATTTTTCTAAAAATAAACCTGAAAAGATTCACCGTAAAATTAACAATAAATTAAGACCAAACATGCCTATGAAGATATATACATGTCATAAAAACTCTTAAATCAATTCCTGTGACCTATGAAGACATTAAACTAGTTGACTGTCCATTCAGCTGAGTGGTAGAAGACGTTCAACAGCTGTGTTCTTGTTTCCAAGAGTGAAACTGTTCTTGTGAGATTAACGGATCTCCTTCTTTCCCGGAGACAAACAGAAGTTTATTGTTGATGCAGACGTAATTTCCATATGCCACTTGCTCTGGGATCCTATTGAAGCAAACACGGGGCACAACAACAACAACAAATAATTCCTTGTACAGCCCAAAATCACACAAGGAATACCTCAACGGGCATTGACAGGCCCTGTTTTTTGACAGCCCCCCACAAGCCTTGACTTAAAAGCTAGCCTAAAAAGACAAGGCAGGAACAATCCCCAGACAGGGTGCCAGTCCACTGCAGTCACTGGTAGATGCAATGCAATCTTTACAAATTACTAATTACATAAGGAGTACACATAAATGCACAGAATTGTTTAAACAGATAGGAAATGGTATCCATTAACTAATTAGTGAACTATGACCATTTGAGTAAAACATTAGAACAATCTAGACGAGAACAGGCCATTCAGCCCAACAAAGCTCGCCAGTCCTATCTACTTATTTCTTGCAACAAAACATCAAGTCAAGTTTTTAAAGTCCCTAAAGTCTTACTGTTTACTGCACTATTTGGTCTCTTACTCCATGTGTTTATCATTCTTTGTGTAAAGAAAATCTTTCTAATGTTTGTGCAAATTTTCCCCTTAACAAGGTTCCAAATGTGTCCCCATGTTCTTGATGAACTCATTTTAAAGTCACCATCTCGATCCACTGTACTAATTCCCTTCATAATTTTAAACACTTCAGTCAGGTCTCCTCTTTAACTTCTTTTGTTTAAACTGTAAAGACTCAGCTCTTTTAATCTTTCCTCATAACTCATCCCCTGTAGCCCTGGAATCAGCCTAGTCGCTCTTCTCTGGACCTTTTCTAGTGCTGTTATGTCCTTTTTATAGCCTGGAGACCAAAACTGCACACAGGACTAAGGACAAGGCCTCACCAGTGTGTTATAAAGCTTGAGCAGAACCTCCTGTGACTTGTACTCCACACATCAAGGCGCTATATAACCTGACATTCTGTTAGCCTTCTTAATGGCTTCTGCCTGGAAGTCGATAGCGTAGAGTCCACTATGACTCCTAAATCCTTCTCATAAGGTGTACTCTCGATTTTCCGACCGCCCATTGTGTATTCAAACCTAACATTTTTACTTCCTATGTGTAATTCTTTACATTTACTGACATTAAATTTCATCTGCCACAAATCTGCCCAATTCTGTATGCTGTCCATGTCCTTCTGTAATGATATAACGAATTCCAAATTATCTGCTAATCCACCTATCTTGTTATAATCTGCAAATTTAACCAGCTTGATACTTATATTCCTATCTAAAATGTTTATATATTTATTAAAAATAGCAGCGTCTCTAGCACTGCCCCCCTGCTGGTCACCACTCTTAACATCAACCAATTCTGATGAGGTTCCTCGCGCCATCACCCTCTGCTTTCTGTGTCTGAGCCAATTCTGCACCCATCTACACCCTGAACTCCCACTTCATTTACTTTGATGCCCAACCTCTCATGTGGCACCTTATTAAATGCTTTCTGACAGTCCAGATAAATAATATCATAAGCTCCACTTTGATCGTATCCTTTTGTTGCCTCCTCATAGAATTCCAGCATGTAAGTGAAACACGACCTCCCTCTTCTGACCCCATGCTGACTGTTCAGTTAAACTCCTGTCCTTGCCAGGTGTTGCTCAATCTTATCCTTAATAATTCCTTCCATATACTGTAATGTCAGTGGTAGCTGAGGAACTGGTACAATAACCCAGTGGTGGGCACTGAATAAGTGGCTTGCATATAGCACCCTTCAGAGTGCTTTATATGTAATGTTGTTTCCGTTTGTTAAATGTGAAAACAGTCAAGTAAAGAGACATAAAACCAAAGTGACAAGCTTGACCTTCACCATTCAGTCTCTTAACCGCGAGAGACCACACTGACAGCGCTTCATTTGTTATATAGTGTGTCCTGCCTTAATGAGCACCATTACAAAATCTTTCACATTCGTTTATTATCTGACGAACTTATCTAGTTCTGGGTCCAGGGAAGTTGGTGCCTATCCTGGCAGCATCATGCCCATGGCAGGGCCCAGTAAAGCGTAGGCGAGGTTTAAATCCAGGACTCTGAAGCAGCACTAGAGAATATGCCAGTGTGCTTTCTTTGGAGCTGCACTAAAACTGTTCTCACATATTTCATTATAAAGTGAGTAAAGGCGGGTTATATGAGTCACTCAGATTCAAAGTTAATCTGGTTTATAGACACTAGGGTACCACCTGTTTGTCAGCATTTCCATCAGGATACAGAAAACAGAAGAGCAGGAAGACCACCTTGGTATATTTTTGGGAAATGAAGCCCATTTATTGGCACATTCTGCAGTGCCAGCAAATGCACAGCCTGTCAATACCCAGCAAGAGGAGTGAGGCCCAATCAGCTCTTCATCAGCCCATCATTTGGAACTGTGCAGTAAATTCACTCACAAGCAGCAGGATTTGCCAAAAGACAAAAAGAAAATCGTTGATACCCTTCGACTTTAAATATAACATCAGCTCAAATGACACAAAGAAAATAAGCCAAGGACAAGTAACAGAGGCTTGAAAAATGTGTGTGCGGCATGCAGCGTTAAAATCAAATCAAGCCGTTTCGAATGTAGTGCTCTTCAGAACTGCATGCAGACTTTCATACAAATCAAATACAGCCCAATGCATTCTGAGACTCATGCAACTATAACACAGAGTACAATAAATTAAATTAAATTAAATTCTAGGCTTTCACTCAAGGTCTCAGTTTATGTCTGGTAAGTGACTATCAGAATGGAGTGCACTTCATCGCGTCACCTTCTGAAGGAAAATAAGTGCTTGGGGTGCCACTGGTTTGTCTCTAACCTCTGACAGAAATGCCACATCCTTAGTGACCTTATGTGCTTTTGGTTAAGTCTTTCTTTTATCATTGGTGAGATAAATAAATGAATGCATAAGAGCCACAATTAGAAGATTGGAAGATATTTAATAATAATAATAATACCTTTTATTTATATAGCGCCTTTCCCATGCTCAAGGCGCTTCACAGAGTCTTAGAAAAAAAAAACAGCAGGGTATATGTAACATTGGATGCAAATGTTTTCCTGAATAGAACAATGAAACATTTAACAGAGCATTAAATAGAATAAAGGACAATAAACCAGAGCTCCGCCCATATGCAACTGGTTACTGGATTTTCTCACCAACCGTCCCCAGTTTGTCAGGATGGGCAAACACACATCCTCCACCCTTACCCTGAGCCCTGGTGTGCTGCAAGGATGTGTACTAAGTCCCCTTCTCTATGCACTCTTCACCCATGACTGTCAACCCATCCACCAATCAAACATTATTGTTAAATTTGTGGATAATATGACTGTCATTGGATCGGCCTCTTCATTGGGAAGAAACACTACGTTTCCCTGATGGCAACACAAATTAGACGATCTACAAGTCTCCGACTTAATGTTTAAAGCCAAACAATATCTACATACTTCTGTCATATCACCTATGTCCAAATATTTGATCTCTTTTCGCTTTTACCTTATCGTCAATACCGCACTGAATTTTGATTCCATGTTTGGAATTACATCATGACAACACACCGTATAACTGCCTGTGACGATGTTGGTTCCGGCTCCACGCTCCCATTGCTGTTTGGGAGCCTTACCCCAACACCGTCGATAATGTTACCGAGCGAGCTAGTCAGTGAAGGCAACAAGTAAGCAAGGGGATGGTAAAAAGTGCAAAAGTGCTTTTATTAAAAACAATCAAAACAGTATTCAAATAAATAAAGTGCAGTGCTTCTCAAAATCTTCATTAAATAAATAATCCATAAAAAAATGTGGAGGTTAAAACAATAGAAAAAACACAATCCTTAAAAACCAGAGGTTAAAATCTTCTCATGGAAGCAGTCTTTAAAACAACAACGACAAGTCCGGTGCATCTTTTCTGTTAGCGTCTCACCTGCTTATCCCATTTGGGCTTAGCAGCAGGCAAAACGCTCTCTGCAGCTGCCCTCCTCTACACACTTTCGCGAGACTAGAGACCTCCCGATCCCTGGCTTCGGTCTGGCACTCATCCCAGTCCCCGAGACTTAGTTTCCACCAATGGCCAGGACGCACACATTGGGGACTCCACCACCAAGCCTCCCGACTTCCGCTGCCTTCTCGGCCTTACGCGGCCAGCCATCTTTCTCTGGTTACTCCCGCTACGTGGTCGCTCAGCGGGAGCATCGTCAACTCAAATGCCTGGGTGTAGGCCCAACACCCAGCTTCCTCGCAGCTGCCCTCGAGTGCTCGTTCACGCGCTCACCACACACTCCGCGTGTCTATCTCTCTCTTGCACCGCCTGCTTCCTCGCTCCCTGTAACCTCCGTCCTCTTTTACTTTCTTTTCTGTTTTCCCCATAACCAACTCGCGCTTCTTTTTTTATAATGCAAGGGGCCATAGCAGTTGTAACAAATTAGCCACGGAACAATCACGGATGTGGGCAGTTCCTCACCTGTGCACTCGGTGAGAAACGCCCACACCACGGACTGTCCCGCGGCTTACTATGGCGCAACGCCCCCTCGCTAAGCTGCCGCGAGAGCGGTAATTATTTATTTAAAAAAATGGCCTTTACTCAACGAACTGTGGACCCGCTATACCACACTACCCATGAATGAATATCATTTCTTTCTCTCTACATGAACTGTGTCTGACAATAGCATTCATACAAATAAGAAATGATTGAACCGTGTGCATGGTTGCAAATGTTTTAGATGTGCACAGGACTCTTTGCATAAAGTCTTGTCTCGTGGGGCTTGAAAATTTCTCTCATGGGATTTCACTTTCACCAAACAACAAATCTTTCAATTCTTCTGCATACGCCTCTTCATTGGGAAGAAACATTACTATTCCCTGATGGGAACACGAATTAGACGATCTACAAGTCTCTGACTAAAAGTTTAAAACCGAACAATATATTCAATCTCTTTTCGCTTTTCTGTTATTTCACCGAATAATGATTTCCATTTCTGTGCGCTAATGCGATCTTTACGATCTTGGACATATTGATTTGTATCCATAATTGGCTGTAGAATTTCAAATATGTCTGATCGTTTAACTCTTTCGCTCTGTTGCATCGCTTCTCTGTGATCATAAATATAAACCTGACCAAATTGTGGTTTCTTTGAAATTAAACTTGTAGTAGCTTCAATTGTTGCGGGACCACAGATTCTCATAGCGTATGGTCCTGAATTGTGTAAATCTACGTTTTGATCATTGATTGATGTGAACACAAACAGATTATTGAAGTGTTTGTGGATTTCACTTTCACCAAATAACAAATCTTTTAATACTCGCGGATAGGCCTCTTCATTGGGAAGAAACAATACTTTTTCCTGATGACAACACAAATTGGACGATTTACAAGTCTCCGACTTAAACTTTAAGGATGAACAATATCAACATACTTCTATCATATCACCTATGTCCATATATTCGATCTCTTTTCACTGTTCCATTATTTCACTTAGTAATATTTTCCTTTTGTTTGCGCTAATGCAATCTTTACTATCATTTTTTTGAAACTTTCGAATTTTCGTACTTCCATTATATCTAACTTGCTCTGCATGTGTACCGTGCCAACATTTTTGAATTCTTTACGACATTCTACTTTGTCATCTACTCTTTGTCTTTTATTTCCAGCCTCGGGTGTGGTGAAATTCTCGTCTCACGGGACGTGAAAGTGTCTCTCTGAGAAAGTCACGTCTTGTCTGTCTTCCCAAGACTGTTTTATTATCATAGAGAGATATAAAGCAGAGATACACTTATATATACTGTACTCTGTCTTGTCACTAGAGCATATCTATGCCATCAACAGTACATGCAAGATAGATTTCTATCCTGAACTGCATGCCAGTCCATCAGTCGCCACTATGACAAACACAAACACACCACAGCATATCTAGAGTCATCTGAGGGGAACAGCATGTCTGCTATTAAGCTGTGGGAACACATCTGAGTCAAAATGCAAACCCTCATACACCAGAGGAATACACAATGAAAGATCTCCATTGTCTGTAAAGAAATATAAAAATGACTGCTTATTTTGCAAACATTTGGTTGAGCTCTACAACATCACTTGTGTTTGTCTGCACATTAGCTCTTACTTAAGAACAGCTTTCACGTGTAACCGCGCTCAGGTGAGTGAGCTTGAGTTTGAATGAATGAATGCCATTGCTCTTTCTCATTGAAAACCCTCACCGTCACTCAATTCAGTTTACTATGTAGCTTTGATTTTTGTTGTCCTATAGCAATTGCTGCTATCAATAGTCATGTCCTCAGACGTGAGCGTCATATCAAACAGTCATATCAAAAAGAACTCCTCTCACTGTTGCCACGATCTGTTTTCCTGTTTTCACTCCCTAGTTGGAGGTGTGGGCTCTCCTCTGCCACACAGCAATAAAGCACAAATGAAGATACAAAGTTATTAATACAGTGAAGATAAAACAACACATTTAATTACAGAGTACATGTCTATAATTGAACTAATATTATATGTTAATTAAAATAGAAACTCTCTGATGTGAGAATCTGGAACAAACTACCGAGCCATGTTGTGGAAATAGAAACCTTGGCAACCTTTAAGAAGTATCTCGATAAGATCTTGGGAAAGCTTAGCTATTAGCAAAACAAAACTAGCTTGATGGACTGAATCATCTCCTCTCATTTGTCAGATTGCTTTGAAGCTTCAGAGCATCCTTTAAGAAGTATCTGGATGAGATATTGAGACAGCTTAGCTATGACCCAGACAAATGAGCTTGATGGACTGAATGGTCTCCTCTAATCTGTCAAATGTCTTAAGTTCTTATTTAGCTTTTTGACCTGCACCAGCTCCCCAAACCCGACACAGACAGACATATGAGGCACAAGTCCAGTACAACACAGGCTTTTATTCAACTGTGGGAAACTCTTCCCAATAGGTTCCCACCTTCACAGCACAGTTACAAAAGCACAAAGCAGCACACTCTGCACACTCTCTCTTGTCTTTTCTTTTATCTCTGCTTCTGCCTCCACTCTTCCTCTAGCAAGCGTTGTCTTCTTCCTCCTGACTCTGCCGCCTTCTTTTATGCTGCACCCAGGAGCAACTTCTGGTGGTCCATATATAGCATGGTCCAGAAGCACTTCCAGGTGAGGCGAAAGCCCAATGAGATGTGGCTCCGCAGTCCTAGCGGCACACATGAAACCAAAACTGGCTGTGCCAAACTCCAACTCCCATGAAGCTCTGTGGGAATCTGAGGCACTGCTGCAACCCAGGAGGCCTGCCATTTAGTGCTCTGGGGGAGATAATGCCCTTTACAGATGGCCCTGGCTGTCCAGAACACTTTCTTGCTCAGTTCTGTACACTTGTAGTAGCTTCAATTGTTGCAGGACCACAGATTCTCATACCGTATGGTCCTGAATTGTGTAAATCTACGTTTTGAGCATTGATTGATGTGAACACAAACAAATTATTGAAGTGTTTGTGGATTTCACTTTCACCAAATAACAAATCTTTTAATACTCGCGGATAGGCCTCATCATTGGGAAGAAACAATACTTTTCCTGATGGCAACACATATTTGACGATTTACAAGTCTCCGACTTAAAATTTAAGGATAAAAAATATCAACATACTTCTATCATATCACCTATGTCCATATATTCAATCTCTTTTCACTGTTCCATTATTTCACTTAGTAATAATTTCCGTTTGTTTGCGCTAATGCAATCTTTACTATCATTTTTTTGAAACTTTCGAATTTTCGTACTACCATTATATCTAACCTGCTCTGCATGTGTACCGCGCCAACATTTTTGAATTCTTTACGACATTCTACTTTGTCATCTACTCTTTGTCTTTTATTTCCAGCCTCGGGTGTGGTGAAATCTCTTGACACAAAGTCTATCTGGATGTAGATAATGATGAGTCCTCTGCACCTCCTAGGTCCTTCTCATAAGGTGTACTTTCAAGTTTCAGACCTCCCTTTAAGAAATCCTTGTATGAGATATTAGGATTTGCTAAACAAATAAGCTCCTCTCGTTTGTTCAGATTCCTTATGTTCTTAAGTTCTAAGCTTACCTGGTGTTCTTGGAAAACCTTATTTAGTCTTGACTGCCCAGCCCTTATTTTACTGACAGTTTAATGTTTTGTTCTTGACAGAAAACTTAATTCAGACTGATGTTTTGCAGAAGATGACAAACTGCCATTGTGAGGTATCCTTAGCCTGTGCCTACCATCTTGTCATTTTCACTTTTATTAAACACACTGAACACTTCACAAAGCCAGTTAAAGCTTTGTCCAACGTAATATAAGCAAAATTGTTACACACCTTGTTAGTTGCTGTCAAATGACTCTTTTGATATTTACCAGTTTTTAGACGCTATCTTTTTCTATCTTTCAACCTAAAAGTAGCGCTAATCCACAAGCAGTCACAACATTCTGAAAAGAATGTCTCTCATGGTCTCACAAAAACATGCAGGCCTTTCAAACAGGGGCAGTAGATACTACTAAAGGCCTCTGTAGTGTACCTTCGTTTAAACATCCAGAGCAGAATGAACCAGCTGTCGACCCAACAATCAAATTTTTGCCTCCTCTTCATATAAAATTTGGAATGAATAAAAGAAAATTGTGAAGGCGATGAAGAAGGAAGGTGAAGGATTTCGATATTTGAGATGGATGTTTCCATGAATAACTGATGCCAAGATTAATGAGGGCACTTTTCTTGGTCCACATATCAGACACATCATTATTGACAAGCAGTTCAAAGATCTACTAGTGGAGCCGGAGGAAATAGCATGGGTGACATTCGAGGATGTTGTGGAGAGTTTTCTTAGCAACTAGAGAAGATTGTGGTCTTCTGGGGATGAGGCTGCCAAAGAATTTCCCCCATCCCCTTCATAATGTGAACAGCCTTCCTATGGGCAGCTGGAGCAGAGCTACTCCCGTGGAGAGCAAAAAGGAGTCCTGTATGCTGTTTTGGGGCTGCGTGAAGTTTTTATGGTGGCTGTAGTGCCACCAACCCTTAAGTTTTCCATGCAAGTTGGAGGACTATTTGCAGGGCCGGATGCAGTTTAACATCATACCTAGGACTAAGTATGATAAGTTTGAAGAAATTCATAAAATCATGTTTTTGCTTTGTCATTCTGAGGTATTGAACAAGAAGTAGGAGCTTTATCTTCATCGCTGAGCAAGAGAATGCTCTGGCATAGTCTTCAAGGACCAAACCATTGACATATATAGCAAATCTTTTAACCTTGACTATAGGGCCTGGATGACAATTACAGTATACCCTGAAAAAGAATTAACGCACCGCGCACTGGCAGTTCTCAAACCAACTTTTGACTGCTTTCAAAGAGGTTAAGTACATGAAAAGAAAGATCATTCCATACCATTAAGGAACTGCAAGAACCAAGCCCATGTGTCCTTAGACTTCCTTTGGCATGAGCCCTCTGGCGTCTGATTAATCTGACCACACATTTCTACTTATTTGCCTTGCATTTGTAATGATTAGCGCAGCGATTCTCAAACTGTGGGGCTCAAACTGAAGCTGTACAAGGGAGGCATCGAATAAATGAACAGGACATCAAAACTAATTTTTTACATTTTTATTTCAAATTTAAATTTGCAAGCATATAATCACAACGAATGCATTATAAATAAAATTAAAATAAAACATTTCCAAGGCATAGATCTAATGACTAATATGTGCCTGCTTTAAAGTACACAGCCTGTCCAGGTTTGGTTTGATATTCGAGATATCGAGACACTCTGAGCTCCTTTTCTATTTGAAGTTTGTTTTTATGATGAGCGGCGCCGTTGCTGCTGCTTTTATAGTCACGTATTTTCAATCCAGAAAGTTTAAGATGTATCGGTATCTGTCGGGTAACAACAGATCAGGTGATAATGCAGCGCGACTGCACCAGATTGGCAGCGTAGCCAATATTGCCAAATTGAGTTAAATAATTTGCTGCTTATTGGGTTATTTTCATGATACAACTAACAGCGACATAATATTTGTCGGACGAAAATACGTTTATCTCGCGCAGATTGACTTCATCGGTGTCCTCGTTTATGAGATTTTTAAAAATTAAAACATATTTAATCGTTTCTTTACATAAAAAATAATCAAATAAGAATAAATAATGTATTCTTTGTTTTTGGGATTAGAATTACTACCAAAAACCACACAAGGCATTTTAACAGTTATTAAAGCACTTTAACAAAAATAAATTGCAGATATTTCATCGAAGTTAGCCGAACACATGCAAATCTTATGAAAGTAAAAATGATAGGATACCGCGACACCGCACGAGTATCATACCTTTGTTAGTTGTATCATGGGTATTCTCATCTATCTTATATTATACAGGGGGCACAGAATTATTCCAGATAGAAAAGGGGGGGGGGGGGCGCAAAATATGAAAGTCTGAGAACCGCTGAATTAGTGTTTACAAAAACCTGACGTTGATGGGCTATTTTACAGTGCCTTCAAAAGAAGTCCATTAATAAACCGGCCTGCTGATGCCTCAATGTGAAGTCTGCAGTCTATCGACTGAGTTATCCCCCTGCTCAGCCAAGTGCTTCGAGCTTGGGCACCAATCACGATCCAGGGCAATGTGCTTCTGACATTTTCTAATCTTCTCTCTGAGTTCCATGAGTAGTTCATCTTAGACATTGCTCCTCACGCAATGAGAAGCTGAACTCTCTTAGAACATAAGAACATACAGTAACATAAAGAAGGAGATCTTTCACTCCATTAGACTGATTTGTTTAGCTAATAGCTAAGCTGTCCCAGTATCTCATTCAGAGACCTCTTATATGGTGGTCTGAAACTTGAAAGTACACCTGATGAGCAGGACCATAGTAGACTCATCACTATCTACATCCAGACAACATACATAGCTGATCAAGAAAGCTACATAAGAAAATGATAAATGAGAAGAGACCATTCAGTCCATCTAGCTCATTTGTTTAGCTAATATTGAAGCTACCCCGATATCTCATCCAGATACCTCTTAAAGGTTGTCGGGGTTCCTGCTTCAGCCACATGTCTCCATCGTTTGTTCCAGATTCTTCCAATTCTTTGAGTAAAGAGGTGCTGCTTCACTTCAGCGGATGTGAACTTTTCATCACCTGAGTGCAGGACCGACTTAACAGCATCAAAGACCCCCGGGCAAAGCAGTGTACTGGGGCCCCTACCTACACAACCACTCACAGGAATAAAAATGTAAATGGTCGATAAAATTAAACATATATTTATTGTATTGGTACTTCCGACGAAATCAGTGTTTAAACATTAAAAAAACATGCTGTATAGCAAAGATTAATCAAGAATATATCATGAGCCTTGAAAAACACAAAAATTACAACATATAAATGATACTCAATTGGTAAACCATACAGATGAAGATGGCACAGTATGAAATTACTATGAATTATTTATTATTAATCAAGTGCTCAACACAAACATTTGCGAAATTTCTTTGCAGAGTCTTGAGTTGCAGTGACGTTAATTTATGCTCTTTTACGTGATGTAGTGCGTGAGATCCATACACATACGAGTACATGCACGTGAAGTTGCAGAGGGGACCGTCATACTAGATCAGAGGCGAATGCCAATGCCCACTTGTAACACAATGACAAATATTTATAATTTAGTATAGTATAGCATTTGTTCATTGACAGCAAGTCACAACATACATAGATTAGCATGGGGCCCCCAGGCAACTGCCCACTGTGCCCATGCATTAAGGCGGCCCTACCTGAGTGCCCACTGCAATGAGAAAACACCCATTGTTGTCCCCAAAGTGCTTACATTATTCATAAGACCAACTCCAGCATAGGTGTTCCCTTTGGGGCCCACTCAATACGCTACCCCATTACTTCAGGTTTAAGGAAGGGAGGGAATGAAGGGTATCTTTCCAAATGAGACAACCGAAACAGAGCTTTATAGACTGCATTTGTGGTACATGCTCTTTGTCCTGGCTGGTACAAAGGAAGGATTCATACCCAGACATGAGGCCATAATGGAAGGACTGGATGAACTGGCATGCATTGAGCGGAGCAGTTCATTCCTCCAAATGATAGGTGGCAGTGTTCCTCTGGGCTAAACTCGATCAGGCCACCAGAAGGGTGGCATGGATAAGTTGGGAGTCTGGAAATGCAGCCCTGTTAGAGTCTTTGGGGACCACCACAGAGTGCTGTCGTGTTTTTAGCAAAACCCGGATGTGCTCCAAGCAACTTGGGCAGGAGACCAGAAGCAGTTTCCAGGTTAATTTTAAAAGAGAGCCCGTCACTGAAATTAAATGGGTCAGAGTCGGGAGGGAGTGGGCAATTCTTTCTTGGTGGAGGAAGGATTGTGAAGGGTATATTTTTACTAGTGTTCGTATGAAGAAGGTGTTTTGTCAAATATGTGAGCCTGGAATTGTGTTGGGCATTGCTGTGCTTGTGGTTTAGGGCTCGGTGGTGCCCCCTTGTGGTTACAATGTGATAAATTAGCACAGTGTAGGTCTGCCACCACTCTATAATACAATACAATACAATTTATTTTTTGTATAGCCCAAAAAACACACAAGAAATGCCACAATGGGCTTTAACAGGTCCTGCCTCTTGACAGCCCCCCAGCCTTGACCCTCTAAGAAGACCAGAAAAAACTCCCAAAAAAAACCCTTGTAGAGAAAAAATGGAAGAAACCTTGGGAAAGGCAGTTCAAGGAGAGACCCCTTTCCAGGTAGGTTGGGCGTGTAGTGGGTGTCAAAAAGATGGGGGTCAATACAATACAATACACAGGACAGAACAAATCCTCAATACAGTATAAAAATAAAAATTTTAGAAGTACAAAGTAGAATTTAACTGTAGATGATATCACATAATATGATTTGGATTTGTTTAAACGACATGTCTTAGGCAACTGCGAGCGCTTTCTTCTACGCAGTGGTGTGTTGGGGAGGCAGCATAAAGAAGAGGGACACCTCATGCCTGGACAAACTGGTGAGGAAGGCAGGCTCTTTTATAGGCACGGAGCTGGACAGTTTAAAATCCATGGCAGAGCGACGGACGCTGAGCAGGCTCCTGTCAATCACGGAGAATCCACTGCATCCACTGAACAGGATCATCTCCAGACAGAGGAGCAGCTTCAGCGTCCTGCTCCACTGACAGACTGAGGAGATCGATCCTCCCCGACACTATGCGACTCTTCAGTTCCACCCGGGAGGGTAAACGTTAACATTATACAAAGTTATTGTCTGTTATACCTGCCTCACACTCTCCACCTTGCATTTTTTTTAACTTGCACTGTGCTTTTATTGCTCTTTAATTAATATTGGTTTTATCAGTATGCTGCTGCTGGAGTATATGAATTTCCCCTTGGGGATTAATAAAGTATCTATCTATCTATCTATCTATCTATCTATCTATCTATCTATCTTATAGTGCCTTTCATATCTATCTATCTATCTGTCCATCTATTAAATAGTGCCTTTTATCTATCTATCTATCTATCTATCTATCTATCTATCTATCTATC
>JANRMT010062814.1:24274526-24286088 GCA_026402145.1 Polypterus bichir lapradei | reverse complement strand
CTATCTATCTATCTATCTATCTATCTATCTATCTATCTATCTATCTAACTGTGCACATCACCCGTGTGACAGGGTGGCACTGCACATACTGTATATACTATGTGGGATGTGATGTGGTTTCAAGTTAGAGGGTCATTAGGTTTCCAAAAGCAGTAAGTGGGTCCAAGTAAGGACAAATTTCATCAGGCCTCAGACTAGTGTCCTTCAGATTTGGACTTGAGAGGGGAATTGTGACTCTGTCTTATATACACCTGCTCTGGGGTGGTGGCATGGAATTCTTAATTATGATTTTTTTTTTGTTTTAATATTTTCCTGCTGCACACATACTGCCACTAACTGTCCATTCCTTGCTAATTCACAGCTTACCAGTAATCATCAGTGAAGAAGCTGCCATTGCAGGCAATTTAATCAGTAAAGATGTTACAAACCTGAGTACCCCATAACATTAACAATTTAATTGTGCTTGCAATTGGAACGGGGACAATTAAATCGAGGACAAATTGTGATTGATTAATACTACAATGAGAACATATTCCATTGGATGTAGAATTACCATTTTATGATCATCCATTCTCATTCATCCTGCCTGTTTAATGGTGATTTATTAGGAAATTGTGCCCACTTTCTTTGTGCAGTCTTTCTCGAAGGCAGTGTGGAAAAGACAACTTATTCAGACATGACGAACATAGCTGGATAGGAACAAATGAAGAATGTCCCTTCAAGCAAAGAGAAGGACCAAAAAAAAAAAATCAAAAAACTAAATGGTCCCGAGCATCTTCACTTCATTGACCCAAACGTTATGACAGCCATAGCTCAGGAGAAATGCTGCATGGAGCCCAGAATCTAACCTTTCAGTGGATAATCGACAGATGATATAGCGTCTTTACTATGAGAGTGAGACGCTAGAGAGAGGAGGGTTGTTCTGTATACTCTTAATCTCAGAAGGCTTAAAGTATAGATGAAGAAAAGGTTAAAGGTTATTTCCACGCTAAAAAGGAAAGAAGGTAAAGGACACGTTTTGGCTATGCACACCTAATGAAACAATGCACATCTAAAACAAGGTGTCATTTACCTTCTTTCCTTTTCAGCATGAAAATAACCCATACACTTTTTATTTAATTTGTAGACGCATGCCCACACAGTCCTTCGCTAACTCAATTAAACTATAGATGGTGCTAGTGATGCCTCATCTGGAGTATTGTGTGCAGTTCTGGTCTCCATGTTACAATGATGACACAGCAGCACTAGAAAGTGTGTTAAGAAGACCAGCCGCAGTCATTCACTACTACAGAGCCTGGCCTATGACAGCTTGCAGGAATTAAACTTCTGTAGTCTTAAGCAGTGAAGGCCACATTGGGATCTTTCCTGTTGTGGAATCACACCACGATCCATCTCGTTGTCATGCATTTCACACAGTGCTACCTGCCATGGTAAGAATGACTGGGTTACTAGGCACCTTAGTTTCTCCTTGAGAAAAGCAAAACTCCACTAGCTGTTCGTGCAGGGACCGACATTAAGAAATGCAAGTGGAGCACATCCTGGTAACATCAACTGAGCACTGAC
This sequence comes from Polypterus bichir lapradei, assembly GCA_026402145.1. Taxonomy (NCBI): domain Eukaryota; kingdom Metazoa; phylum Chordata; class Cladistia; order Polypteriformes; family Polypteridae; genus Polypterus; species Polypterus bichir. Next base: position 24,284,525 of record JANRMT010062814.1, on the reverse strand, counting down.
TCAGTCTTCACCTGTCATGAACTTGCGAGTACCTTAGCATTACCTCTTTAGCGTTATAAGTTTATCCTCTGAAGAAACAAGCCAGAAACGTGGATTTCTTTTTTTAACAATAAAAATGTCATTTAGGGTAACAAAAATTTTTGTGTGAAATTTACACTTAAGTTTCCAACTGTGTGATGAACTCATTTTAAACTCACGGTCTCAATCCACTGGACTAATTCCCTTCATAATGTTAAACACTACAGTCATGTTCAAGATTCAAGAGTATTTATTGTCATTTCATCCATATACAGTAGTACAGCATACAGTGAAACGAAACAACGTTCCTCCAGGACCATGGTGCTACATAAAACACAGGACAACTGGAAGTGTGGCCAGAAGAAGACAAAGCCTGAGGAGGAGGGGACGCAGATGGACTGGCGGCTGAAAAGGGACTGGATTGTGTGTGTTGGTGCTGGTATCTGTGCACAAAATTGTAAATAAAAGCGGGTGTTGTGTTGAACCTGTGCCCTGTCTGTCTGTGTCCGGGTTGGCTCCACAACATACACAAAGAATTTTCTGCAGCTGTTTTATCCAAAGCTCAGATAGAGAAGGAATGCCCCCTGAGGACCTTTTATGCCATCATGGGTCATGACCGTCATAGATACCCCCATGATAACTATGAGTGTCCTAATGATGGCCACTCAGAATGATCCTGAAAATATTTAACCATAAATAATTGTCAGAATGTTCTCAAAATAATGAACAATTCCAAATATCAACATGAATTATCTGAAATTTTACCAGAACCCTTCTGGCCAGAAGTAAGACTACTAACAATTTGAATTGTTTTTTTGTGATTTGTGGGTGGTTCCCCAAGAGGCGGGGCCACCTGTCTATCATCACTCAGGGACTACTCCCAGACTTATAAAGGCTGATGGGAAATGTAGTCCCTCGCAGTTTGTTGTATGTGCTTTGGAGGGGAGTTATAACTGCTATTTCATTGTCTAGTTCTCTGTTTTCTTTTTTATTTCATTGTGCTATTGTTTTCTGGATTGCTTCTTGTGACTACATGGACCAGTAAACTCAGAGCAGCTCACCATATTGTCCTGGCAACTGCTCACATTCACAACAATCAAACAAGTCTTGAATGAGAATGGCTGTGTTCTGTTCTTTGCCACTTTTTGTCTTTTGCTTACTGAAACAAAAGATTCTAATTCACTTGGTTAAATACTACAGCCTAACTGAAAACAGTTCTGGCATTTAATTTAATGCAAGATGGAGCACATGCTGTAAGGCAGAGGCTTCACTCTTCACTGACTTTAATTTTATAACACATACAGTATGAGTTGTGCCGCTGGGTCAGCCTGCCAGGCCTGTAAGGTGGTTAAAAATTGATTGCGCCATTTCCTTGTGTCTGTGCGGTGTTTGTGTTTAGCTGGTGAGGGGCGCGGATGGTAATCTGGGTGTAGATTCAGTGCCAGTTGAGACTGCCCTGCTGGTATTTGTTATTCAACAGTCTAGACTAAGATGTAATTCTGATTTGGGCTTAAAAATGTTATACATTCTGGATGTTGAAATCTGATTCTATGACAGCTTAATATTAGAGCATTCTAAGACATGTTATTAATATTCACTATACCAAAATGAAATTGTCGTCTATGGCCCTGTTGATATTTCATTTTGTATATTTTTGTGCAGCATTAGCCCCTCTGTGTGTGCATATTACAATATCAATTAAAGCAAATGTTCCAATTAGTGTCTTCTTTAAAATGGACAAGTCAAAATGTACGTATTATTTGGCTCTACGGTGGGCTGGCATCCTGCCTGGGGTTTGTTCCTGCCTTGAGCCCTGTGCTGGCTGGGATTGGCTCCAGCAGACCCCCGTGACCCTGTATTAGGATATAGCAGGTTGGAAAATGACTGACTTATTTGGCTGATACTTCAATCCAAGGACGACATACCACATTGATGACACAATTGGCTTCATTTCTTTTGGTGTTCCAATTGGAGCCCAGGTAGGTCATGTGACTTGCTCAGGGTCACACAGTACCAGTAGCCGGATTTGAACCCACAACCTCAGCGTTTGAGGTCTAAACCCTTAACCACTACACCACACTCTCTACAATGCTGTCTTTCGAATAAAAAGATTACAGTGTAATATACAGTATTAACACCTCATAGGCATGATAGATTTATTACACTAGGCAACCAAAACAAGATTTGCACACGTGATAGAAATTGGATGGGCTTGTACTGTACACCTTGAGCCCATAAAAAGCAGATCACTGCTCGCTGCTCGTCTTTGGTGCAAACAGAGTGTGGGGTGGCCATTGTTACCCCTAGAAAACAACAAAAGAGACTGAGTGGTCAATACTTGACCACCAGGGCCTTAGACATGCATCTGAGCAGAGAAACCAAACAAAATGATCACAAAAGTGCAGATAATTATTGACTTCATCTCGAATAAAGACGTTATACCTGCCATGAGCTTCCAGTCTCTGAGGACACCTCCTGTTTGCTGTTGTGTGACAAATCCTGATACGTCTGCGTCACCTAAGCCTGATTTAGCTTATTAGCTCCATTAATTACAGACAATCCTACCGCCACTTGTACAGCTTCTCAGCAGTTAGTGCTCAGTTATTGAAGCATTTCAGTTTTCATTTTAGCCAATTTCAGATTTCCTGTATTTGTGATCTTACACTTATCATTAAGCTGGGTTTATTTAATCCTGACTTGTTTCTTGATCCGTCCATTAGCATCGTTTATTCTTATTTAACTCTTTGAGGGCTGAATATTATTTCCAAAAAAAGCACAATTGTCTGAAAAGCACGTACAGCATTGGTTTTACACAGAAATCAACACAAAACGTCTCTGTTGCCTGTGTGCTGTGGCTGCCAGTTCACCAGGAATACATGGCAGGCCAGGTCTTGTCATGGCGAGGGGTGGGGACAGAAGCATCGGTGGTCCCGGTCGCAATGCATCGTAATCTGGTTTTATCCTCTTGTCATTGTAAGTGACGGTCCCCCAGATGATTACTGCCATAAGTGTGTCTGCTGCACAAACTGGGACCCCACATTAATTTTCAAACATTTGTATCAAAATCAGAGACCGACAAGTCAGAGTCCAACTCAGCGATAATATACAAAATGTCGCCTACGGAGTATTTCGCTTTACGCATTTGCTCTGATCTTTCTCCAGGTGTCAATGCTATTTTTTCTGTTGTTTGCTCCTCGCTACTCACGCATCCGCAGGGAATCTCAGTCACTCTAATGAAGTTAACTTTCCTTCTAGCAAAGAGAGTCCAATTAAAACATAACAGTGGGTTTTGTCACTCTTGACAGTTGCGGCCTTAAGAGTGTGCCGGGTCCAGGGCTGACCAACCCCACGCGGGGCCGGTTACGTCAAACGCTGTTACCGGTCTGTGTGGACTGTATAAACCTGCGTGCGAATTTAATAAAAATAATGTTAACATACACCGGATTTTCTCATTACATTATTCAGCTACATTTTTTGCAAGATAACATGTGGACCTTCTCAAAATATAACGATACCAGTAATGGCGCACTGCCCGATAACGTGCAGTAAATACACTTGACTTGTAGTTTTCATCCTCTTTCTCTGTACATTTAGCATTCGTCTGCTCAGAGGTTGATGTGCTTGCTGCTTCATGAGCAGCTCCTCTTTTCTCTACCCTAGCGGCCCACTTCTACTCTTCTTTTGTCGTCATCTTTTCGCTTTTGTGTTACAATTACTGAGTACGTTTTCTTTAATTTTTCACCTAAGCTGGCACTTAAGTCTTCAATCTGCCTCAAGAATGATTTAATATATAAAAAGGTAGGGAAGTGACGGTGAAGGTGGTAGTGTCTGTGAACGGCGCCAGTACACATGCGCCACATGGCCACACTTCTGCCCACTGCTGAGAGCTGATTCTACAATAAAATAAAATAAAATAAAAACAGGAATAACCTTGGAGGTCAATCATCACCCTAAAAGACGGATAGTAGACATCACATAGTATACGTGTACCAAATTTCAGATCAATAGTTTGCGAGCTACAGGTGATTTAAAATCCTGGACAGACAAATGGACAGCCACGGTAGCATATTATATATAATGATACAATCTATTAAAAAAGTGCAATTCATAATTCACGACAATACCACGACAGTGCGAAATGCGATGCGGTGTCATGCGGAAATTATCAGGGCCTCTTCTAGACAAGTACCCAAATTGCAAGTGCACTCTGAGTCTCGATATGCAGGATGTCATAATCATAACTCACGTTGATGTCATGTCAGCCGGTACACATTTTTGTGCATTAATATTCAGACATGTTTATGGCCTACAAATAAAATGTGAGTTTCAGTGTTTCAACAGGAAGGGTGAAATTAACGAAGAGGTATCGTCATGAAATCTCTTACCAGTTTTCAGGTTCAGGGATGAAAATCCACTTTTCTTGCCTTCTGATTGGAAAAGTCGTTGATGACATCTTCATAGTCTAATCTGGATGCAATGTCTTTTTATAAAGATAGGATCGCCAGACCGCAAGGCCTGTCTTGAGACATGGCTGATCTATACTGGAGAATATAACTTGACAAATCCGCTCCAACGGGACATGCTGGACATCAAAAGCGGGACCCCTTAGGCATGAGGCCTGTGGCGGTCGCCCCACTTGCCACTCCCAAACGCTGCTCTTGACCACCGTCAACCACTTCTTTTGACAAAAGTCGACATCCACCCTGAAATACCTATCTTGGAACCCCAGAATTCTGCTTCGACAGCTTTCAACAATCTATGCTGAACTCTCAGAATCATCAGAAACAATGTCTATAGTGCCTTGTGGTTCACTTACCTGGTTAAGGGAACTGGTCTGGTGGATCAAGACTGTTACTTTAAAATGAGTTCATCAAGAACACGGGGACACAGTTGGAAACTCGCACAAACATTAGGAAGTTTTTCTTTACACAAAGAACGATAGACACTTGGAATAAGCTACCAAGTAGTGTGGTAGACAGTAAGACGTTAGGGACTTTCAAAACTCGACTTGATGTTTTCTTGGAAGAAATAAGTGGATAGGACTGGCGAGCTTTGTTGGGCTGAATGGCCTGTTCTCGTCTAGATTGTTCTAATGTTCTAATGTTCTAATCATCGTGCATCCCTACTTAGAGCTCAATCTATGGAGGAAGAGTGGGATATCAGACACAGATTATGAAGATCTCATGCTTTACATGGGACACTCAGAATGGTTAATGTGATGTTAAATTAGCACAACAACAACAGCATTGATGTATAAAGTTAATCTTCATGCAAAGAGTGTAACTCAATGTACTTTACGTGATGTCAAAGAGAAAGCTACAAGAAAAAAAGAAAAAGTAATGTTATTTGATTTTAATGAATTCAATAGAAAAATAAACAAACAAAAAAAGAATTTTGGGTATAAGCTTATAAAACTTAGATATATAATTAGTTGAAGACTAGTGTCCTAAAATTCAATATCATATTGTAAGTCTCTAAAGATAAGTCTGGTGATAAAGTCAGATGGCTGGGAGGAAATAAAAGACAAACAAAAACAAACAAATCTCCAGTTAAGCAGGAGAAAAAAAGGGAAATTCCGAGGCCATAACACCGTCAAGCCCCCATTGTTTTAATAGTAAAGTGACTGGAGCTTAGACGAAATTATGACAAAGAAAGAAAACCCTTTACCTCCGGTCTTATTATTCCCAACAAGCTGTATCAAAACCAAGAAAATAAAGACGCACTATTCTTAGTATTCCTTTGAACTCTTTAAAGCCTACTACACAGAACCTGAATATTCCCAGTTTGATTAAGAAGTTCATCTTTTATTTCTTGACCCTAGTGAATTATGCCAACTGCCACTTCTTGCAGATTCCAGTTAGCTTGCGCACAACCACGAGGCCGATCCCCAGTTCTTCTTCAAATTGGTTCACCAAAACATTCAAAAACTCCCGTGTCCTTCCTAAGTCCCATGCCTGTCGTCTTTTTTTTTTTCTATCCATTTTTTGCCTCTATACTATTACTAGCTGTGTTAGCCCGTGCTGTAAAAAGCCTGGGGTCCTAGAAACTATTGAAATCATCAGATAAAAGAATTGAAATGTAGAGATATCAGGTAATTGAATTGAACTACTCTGGGCATCTCTCTTCTAGGAGGACTCGTTTTGCCGACGTGCTCACATCACTTGACTATTAGCGGCTAAGCGACTGTCTTTCTTTGTAGGTTTCGTTTTGCTGATGTGCTCTCCTCACTTGAAGGAGGAAAAGTAAAAGGGATACCGTTTTGCAGATGTTAGCGACTAAGCGACTTTGTCTTTCTTCGGATGTTTAGTTTTGCCAACGTGCTTGCCTCACTTTAGGGAGGAAAAGTAAAAGGGATACCAGTTTGCCGATGTTAGCGGCTAAGCGACTTTGTCTTTCTTCTGAGGTTTCGTTTTGCTGACGTGCTCGCCTCACTTGTTATTAGCGGCTAAGCGAGTTTTCTGTTTCCTTGTAGGCGGAGCCCTCACCCCGACTCCACCTCTCACTTCCAGGCTGGACAGAGAGACACACACACTTCCACACATAGGTGTTTATATATAAGATTCTTCTTGTCTTTAACATTCACACTCAGCTCAAGAATTTAAAAATGACCCACAAGTCCTCCCTCTATGCCGGCATGCATCCTCCTCGCGCGCCCCTCCTGCTCTTTTTAGGGAAAGTACAAAATTGGGAAAGTATTGTATCCATCCAAAAATTCATCCTCAAGAATTTGATGAATCTCGACATTTTAGACCTTCCTGTTTGTAATTATGTCTGTGTGTGTGTGTGTGTGTCCGTGTGTGTGTGTCCGTGTGTGTGTGTACGTGTGCGTAAACATGATAACTTGAGTACGCTTTCACTTTGGTCAACCAAATTTTGCATACAAGTATTAGGTACAAAACGTAGATTTCTATCAACTTTTGAGCTATTTCCATTAACTGGAAGTAGTACTTGACCTTTTATTCATGCATCTGCAGAGTTCAATTTATTCAACTTTACTTTTATAATAATTGTTCAATAAATTATTAATTTCATTTTATTTGCTGTTGATGGTTCTTTGATGTACATAATATAAAAATAGAATCATTGTCTTGTGGTTTACTCCTCAAATATCCAACCTAATATCTGAGTATATGAGAAAATCTACGAGAGACCATTCCTGATTTTTTCCTTTCTTTTTCGCGCTTTCCTTTACCGCCTTACCAACTTACCGACCCCAAGCATAAGTACCTTGAGGAACAGAAAAACAGTAAATCAGTTTCCTTTAAGCTGATGCAAAAATAAATCAAGAAAAAAAGGATTTATCAATATATAAAATAAATAATATTGTAGTGTCCCAGCCGGGGTGAGGCCTGGAGGGAAAGTGACTGTTGGGTCGAGCGGGAAGGGCAGAGAACAATGGGGAGGACTGATGGCAGGGATATTATTGACAGTAAATGGAAGAAAAAGGGCAGCCCCCCAAATGGAGCATGGATTTCTGGATGGTTCAGGAACAGCTAAGAAGTGTACACATTGAGCTGGTTGGGTATGTGAGGTGGGTTACGGAGTTTTTTTTTTGGTCCGTTGATGGCGTCTCTCAGGGCCATAACAATGAGCGATTCATAGATAATTGTAAATAGTTCAAATTCAAAATTGTTCAGTTTACTTTTATATTTGTGTATTTATTTTTTTGACCATTCGAGTAAACCGTTCCACAATCCCTACTTTGTGTTTCTTCCAATTCAAACCTGTCACAGTGAAGTCGCTAGAATATTTTAACAAACGCTGTATTTATTTATTTATTTTCATATGAAAAGATTCAAATAATCTTCTAGGGTGTCTACATGTGCATTATTTTTGTTGTTAATTTTATCAGAGTATAAAGCTGCCTGTGTTATTGTTGAAAAGGAAATATAGTATTTGTGTTGTTTCCCTTTAATTAAGTTGTCGTCTACCTTTGTGATTGGCCTGTGCTGAGTTGGAACTTGGCCAATCAGAGTGCTTCACTTTGAACCTTATAGATTAGTTTTGGTGGCGTCTCAACAGTAGAGTAGGAGCTTCGTTTGTTAAATGCAAAAGTTTGCATACTTATATATAAAGTAAGTGGAGATTAATTGTTTGTCCTTAAAGTACATTGTTTGTGTTTAAGTTAGTAATTTGGATATACGTAATATTTCAGTGCAGTTTCTAAAATATAGACGTTTTGAGGAAGCTGAAGCATAGTTGAACAGACGCTATTTTGAGTTTCACACATACTGTTTGTTATAGAATTACAGTTTCCTCATGTATAATATGTACAATATATGTATTAAGAATAATGTACTTATTTAAGTTGAGTAAATACTTTATAGTTTTAACGTTCTAGCAATTTCCTGATATTGATGTTATCTTGAGTGTAGTACGCCATCTAGTGGAAAAATAAAGTACCCTATTAATAACTAATGTTAACATTGACACATTTAAGAGAAAGAAACTGTATAGTTAACTTATGTTTATTATTTTATGTAGATCATACCTTCACATTTGTGTAACTTTGGAAGAAATTAATACATAGATTTTGAACATTTTCATCCATCTCTGACCAGATGTGCGTAGTGGTTGTAATTTAATCCTGAACCAACTTAATTCTTCACTACAGTTATGTTCCATGTGTAATTGCAACTATTCACTCAGACGCCTAGTGACTTACGCCTTCCCTGAACCCTCAGAGCACAGCGTGCAGGCGCAACAATACAGCGCATGATCTTGTGCGCTCAGTCAACTAATCCTTGCTGCAGCTTGCAGAGCACAGCCAGAAACTCTTGAATGCAGATGGCAGGGTCTCGATGTGTCAAGCAGCTAATGAATGTCAGAAGCATTATGACTGCATATGTATGAGGCTGATAAGTCTGATCCATACAGTATGTGGTTGTTTCATGGAACAACATTTACAAGATGATCGTGATTTATAAAGGGAAACTAATAAACAACAGCTTTTATAACCCAGATTTGTTTGGCATACTCATTCCCGATTTTTTCGGTATGAATGTTTTCAAGCTCAGATTCATGCAAAGTTTTATAAATGAGATTCCAAGTCTTCTTTAATTGCCTGTATGCCCATTAACTTCACTCTTGTGACAGAACGTTTGGTTTATAGACTAACTAAATACTGAAACTTGGTCAAGTTACATGAGCCTGTGGTGCGAAAGTCGTCATATCATTCTGTTTTGGGTTCCTTGAATCTCTGCTGAAATGCCAGAGGTGGCATAGGTACAAACCAAAAAATTGTACAGATAGTGTGATGGAACACATATATGGACAGGCAGCCAGGCTGGGATTGGTGCTATTCCCTTAACCAACCAGAAGGCCAACATGACTGAGCAATGGAAGGCGGCTCAGTCTCAGAAATATATGCCTCCCCAAACCACTAGATGGCAGCATCCCCGAGATCTGGGACCCATTCCCATAACTGCAAAGCATGATGCGACCTGTAGTGCCATAAGGGAACCCTGCTGGGCTCTGTGGGTGCCACCAGAGGCACTACAGGGAGTTTACGCTTCCTGCTTTAGGGAACTTCCTATCGACCCGGAAGTACTCCTGGGCCCAAGATAAAAGGAGCTTCTCGACCTCACTCAAGTCAAGTTGGGAGGAAGAGGAGTGGAGAAGAATTTAAAGGAGAAAAAAGAGCAAAGATGATTTAGTGTCCTTTGTGTTGATTTTTTCTTGTAAAAAGCTATTTGGAAGAATAAATAACCACTTATTTGAACCTGTGACTGTGTTTGTGTCAGGTGTGTCTGGAGTTTGGGGTTCTTTGGTGCCTCCAAGCTTCTTCAATAGATAAATAGATAAATAGATAGATAGTAAAGACTCTATATAATAGATAGACAGATAGATGTGAAAGACTATATAATAGATAGATGTGAAAGGCACTATATGATAGATAGATAGATAGATAGATAGATAGATAGATGTGAAAGGAACTATATGATAGATAGATAGATAGATAGATAGATAGATAGATAGATA
>JANRMT010062814.1:24209735-24274516 GCA_026402145.1 Polypterus bichir lapradei | reverse complement strand
AGATAGATAGATAGATAGATAGATAGATAGATAGATAGATGTGAAAGACTCTATATAATAGATAGATAGATAGAAATGAAAGGCACTATATGATAGATAGATAGATGTGAAAGACACTATATAATAGATAGATGTGAAAGGCACTATATAATAGATAGATACTTACTTTGTTTTTGCTTTTTTGATGTCCTTGTTTCAGACCACACATGCTTCTGGAGGCAATAATGTGGTGGTGTAGCCTCTCATTCCTCTCCTCTTTTCAAATTTTTGGTTGCATAGCCCCATAATAAGAACAGAAGTGAATTGTCTGCACCACTTTTAGATATGCAGAACAGCACTAGCATTACTAACAGACAGCTGTGGACTTCTCTACACTATGCCGTATATAATTGCCTTATATAAACACACACATACACACTGTAATTCTTGTTTCCGCATGCACATAATATAGTGCCATCGACAAAGTTCATTGCAAACTTTGTCATTTATCTCCCTCCTCCATAAACAGCTCTGTCACTCAGTGCCAGCAGGACACTCTTCTGGTGCCTCATCATTCAACAGGGACATGAAGGCCGGAGCCTTTCCGTCACAGACTGTGTAACAGATACTGATTTCTTGTCACCCTTCATTTCTTTTTAACACTGCAGTGAGTTCCCCATGGTGCTGAAATGAGCTCCATAAATAGAAAAATGAAATCAATACACTTGTGCTGCCAGCCCCCTTTGTGCTGTAGTGAACATGCAGCAGAAATAAGTCAAATAAGAAAGTTTTTCACACTGACTTTGCCATTTGTGGATGAGATGCCAGTTGTATTGCACTGTGCATCTCATTATGGCTGCTTACATGATTGCCATTTAATTTACCACATTTGTGAAACAACAGGTGTTGAAACATTTGAAATCCCAAATCATCACGGCAAGAAGACTCCTGGGGATTCGCCTTTAAATTTGTCACGGTTATAATTTCTTAATGCTGCATTTTTAATGCACTCGCTGTTTTTAAAATATTCAGAGCTTGTTATGAGACTAGTTTTGCAGTGCACGTGTGGGAATATCTAGCAACATTACTTTTTTTTTTTTTATTATTTGGTGGTGTTCAGACGTTTTACGACAGGCCCGGGCCGTAGTGGTGTGTTATGACTTGACATCATTCACGTCCCAAGTACCAACCAATAAAACTGAAATAAGGAAAATTTGAAAGCTTGCATTTTGTGTGCTTTACCATTATGTGTTTATGTCCTGAAATTAGAAGGGAAAAAATGATTTGACATAGATATCATTGAATCTTATACTGAAGCTCACTGTGAGGTGGAGTAAGCTGGAACGTTAGAAAAGTTGTGTGGAGAACAAGCCATTCAGCGTAACAAGCTTGTCCACCTGGATTGTCCAAAATAAAATTATATCGAGAACTGAAGGTCTCGAAACTCCTGCTCTCCACCACACTACTTGGTAGCGTAGTCCATGTGTCTGTGGTTCTTTTTGTGAAGATAACCTTTCTAACATTTGTGTGTAAGTTTCCAACTGTGTTCTTGTTCCAGAATGCATTTTAAAGTAACAACTGGGCTCCACTGTACTCATTTCTTCCATAATTTTAAACACTTCAACCATGTCACCTCTTAATCATTGTTTGCTTAGCTGAAAAGGTTCAACTCCTTGAACATCTCCTCATAACTCACACCTCTCAGTCCCGGGATCAGCTTCAGTCACTTTCCTCTGGACCTCCTCTAGTGCTGTTATGTCTGTTTTGTAATATGGAGACCAAAACTGTACACATTACTCCAGGTGAGGCCTCACTTGCCTTTTATATAACTTAAGCATAACCTCCCAAGATTTGTGCCCCACTTATCGTGATGTATAACCTAACATCCTATTAACTTTTCACAGATGACACAAAAATTGTAGGAATGGCGGAAACTGTGAAGGGAGGAAAAAAATTCAAGAGTACCTGGACAAGCTTCAGAACTGGGCGAACACTTGGAAAATGCAGTTTAATGTAGAAAAGTGCAAAGTACAACACGTGGGCAAAAAGAACATCTCTATATACAGTATATAAAATTCAACATCTGTATGTCTGTCTGCTTTTAATGAGAGAACTACTTCATGGATTAAGATCGGGATTTTTTCTATAATTTGCTTGAACATTCCGGTTGATTTTGTGACTTCTTTCATTATGCTGAGTATCATAGTTCGGTTGTGGCACTGATTTATTCGTGCAAATCCGAGAGACAGACTACAGGCCGAGGGTAGGGGGAGGCGGTACCTCAGGAGTAGGGTGATGGGTGGGACCCTCCACACTCACATACCAGCCTCTATTCAAGTCACATGTTGGAGCGTACCTTGCCTCCGCTTAGCTAGCGATACCTGTTTGTTCAACAGACATTATCATCTAAAGATTGTTAAGGAGTAACGTTTGACGTTTTTGAGAAAGAGATCAGAGCTACATGTGTTTTAGAGGGTACCTACTCATTGGCAGAGATTTCACAGCCACGTGCATTTCTCCCCTCATGGGGGAAACTCTCTTGTAAGAGCTGAATCCGATCAGATGCAGTGCCAACGTTTGACGCTTGGCCAGAGACACCTTGCCAACGTTTTACATTTTTGGCAAAAAGATCACAGCTACATTCTCACCCCGATAGCAAAACCAAAAAAATTGTATATCAAGAGGCCCTTGGATACGAAAGCTATCAATATAAATTCTATTTTTATTATTTTTTAAAGGATTTTTAAAGTTTGCCCTGTTTCACTTCTTTCAAGGGGGACAATTGGTCAATTATAAATATAAGATGACAGACACTGCCATATAGGAAGCAACCTCTGAAAAGGACTTGGAGGTTTATTAGTACAGTTAGGACTATTCTAATGTTTTCATCATCTAAGCAATGCACAGAAACACTTAAAAAGGAAAATAAAAGGTTAGGTTACATCATAAAAACTGTTGAATTTAAATTGAGGGACATTATGCTTGGGCTTTATAATACACTAGACTATCTGGAGTATGGTGTGCAGTTCTGGTCACCACCACTGCAAAAAAGACATAGCAGCAGCTGAAGCTGTGCAGAGGAGAGCATTCAGGTTCATCCCAGGATTTAAAGACATGTCCTCCTGTGAGGACTCCGAGAATTTAACCTGATTAGTATCGATCGGAGGAGACTGTGTGAAGACCTAATCCAGGTCTTCAAAATCCTCAAAGGCATTGATAAAGTAGATCCAACAGAATTCTTTCAACTAAATGGTGAACCACGTACTCAAGTACACCAGTGGAGATTAAGGGGAAGGACTTCCTTATGCAAAGAGTTGTGGGAATCTGGAACAAACCACCGAGATGTGGAGTTCAAGCAGAAACCTTTAGAGCTATTATGTTCTAATGTTTTCATCATCTAAGCAATGCACAGAAACACTTAAAAAGGAAAATAAAATGTTAGGTTACATCATTAAAACTAAGGGACATTATGCTTTGGCTTTATAATGCACTACTGTAGAGTATCTAGAGTATGATGTGCAGTTCTGGTCACCACGCTGCAAAAAAGACATAGCAGCAGCTGATGCTGAGCAGAGGAGAGCATCCAGGTTCATCCCAGAATTTAAAGACATGTCCTCCTGTGAGGACTCTGAGAATTAAGGCTGATTAGCTTTGATCAGAGAAGACTGTGTGAAGACCTAATCCAGGTCTTCAAAATCCTCAAAGGCATTGATAAAGTAGATCCAACAGAATTCTTTCAACTAAATGGTGAACCACGTACTCAAGTACACCAGTGGAGATTAAGGGGAAGGACTTCCTTATGCAAAGAGTTGTGGGAATCTGGAACAAACCACCGAGATGTGGAGTTCAAGCAGAAACCTTTAGAGCTATTATGTTCTAATGTTTTCATCATCTAAGCAATGCACAGAAACACTTAAAAAGGAAAATAAAATGTTAGGTTACATCATTAAAACTAAGGGACATTATGCTTTGGCTTTATAATGCACTACTGTAGAGTATCTAGAGTATGATGTGCAGTTCTGGTCACCACGCTGCAAAAAAGACATAGCAGCAGCTGATGCTGAGCAGAGGAGAGCATCCAGGTTCATCCCAGAATTTAAAGACATGTCCTCCTGTGAGGACTCTGAGAATTAAGGCTGATTAGCTTTGATCAGAGAAGACTGTGTGAAGACCTAATCCAGGTCTTCAAAATCCTCAAAGGCATTGATAAAGTAGATCCAACAGAATTCTTTCAACTAAATGGTGAACCACATACTCAAGGACACCAGTAGAAATTAAGGGGAAGGACTTCCTCATGCAAAGAGTTGTGGGAATCTGGAACAAACCATCGAGGCGTGGAGTTCAAGCAGAAACCTGGACAACCTTTAGGAATTTATGTGGATGATCACTTCGGTACACTGCCTGGATGTAGATCGTGATGGGTCCACTACAAGTATGACTCCCAGGTAACTTTCAAGTTTCAGACCTCCCATTGTATATTCAAATCTGCATTTCTACTTCCTACATGCAATTCTTTACATTTACTGACATTAAACTTCATCTGCCACAAATCTTCCCAAGCCTGTCCTTCTTTAATGATTGAATGGATTCCACATTACCTGTCCTTCCTACTAGTTTGGTATCATCTGCAAACTTAACCGGATTATTGATTATTTTCTTGTCCAGAACATTTATGTGTATTAAAGAGAGCAGCGGCCGCTGCGCTGATCTCTGAGGGACACCACTTGTAACATCTCGTAGCTCAGAAGAAGTTCCTCTCATTGTAACCCTTTACTTCTGGTGCTTCACCCAATTTTGTGCTCACCTACACATCATGCCCTGAACTACCACTTGTTTTAGTATGATCACTAACATTTCATGTGGTACCTTATCAAATACCTTCTGAAAGTCAGGATAAATAATATCATAAGTGCCATTCTTGGGCGTATGCTTTTTCTGCTCCTTCATAGAATTTCAGCATATTAGTGAAGTACAGCCTTCCTCGTCTGAACCCATGCTGACTGTTCACTAACACTGACTCTTCTAGACACTTCTAGACATGTGTGCTCGATATTTTCCTTAATAATTCCATCCATTAATATACCTGTGATGCACGTTAAAATTACTACCCTATAGTTGCTTGGATATGAAGTAAACTGTTACCCAGAAACAAAACAGCAATGGAAGCAATGCTCCCTGAAAAACAGTAACAAAAGGGACCTTGTTAAGGTAAGTTTGTAAAATAGGCAAGATCTAAGTAAAAAAAATAAATCCTAAAGATTTAAATCCATTCATTGCAAGGAGGTGTCAGGTTGGCATGAGATTTCCAGGAAAGGAAACGACCTCCAGGGTAAAGAAAGAGCCAAACCAGCAGAAAAAAGCTGCCTTATGCCAGTGTGGGAACAGAAGAAGAGCAAGTGGGCAATAAGGCCAGTGTGGGCACAGAGTGCTCCAGAAAGGCAATAGGCAGGAGTACCAGCTTATATGGGAGACAGAAGCAGTTTGGAGGGCATCATGCAATGTTTCTCCAGGATGCTAGAGGGCAAGGAATCCAACAGTTGTCAGACCCTCCTTCTTCGAAGACAGTAAGGTCAGGAAGGCCATGCCAGTGGTGGAAACACCTCCTGACTCTCAAAGAACATACAGTCCCAGAAGGGAATGTGTGGGAAAAAGTGCTGGCAGCTAGAGAGGTCAGGCTCTCTGAGGTCATGGGAAGGCTCAGGAAAACAGGGATGTTAGGGGGCTGCTGGAAGGAGTTTTAACTTGGTGTCCCCTGAAGCTAAAGAAAGGCCACCCTAACCTCTGAAATGATTCTGGGGCCAGAGGTGATTCAAAGGTGGGGGTTCTTGGAAGATGATGGAGAAGAAGAAGCCAAATTGAGAACAAGAGAGCAACCATGAGATGGAAATCATTATATGGTACTTTATGGTGAGCAAATATGGTCATGAGAAAAAATAAGAGCGCCCCATGAAATGCCTTTTCCTTTTAACATATGTATGTGGACATATGAAGATGTGATCTTCACTCATAAAGTACCTATAGATAAAGGTGATGTAATTGTAAAATAGAAAATGAAAATGAGTGCCCTGCGGTGAGCCGGCGCCCTGCCCAGGGATTTGTTCCTGCCTTACACCCCATGCTGGCTGGGATTGCCTCCAGCAGACCCCAGTGACCCTGTGTTAGTATATAGCAGGTTGGACAATGACTTACCAACTGACTGACAATGAAAATGAGACAATCCAATAATATATTCAACAAAAAATCAATAGATACAGATATGGCTGTGAAAAAAAGTAAGGGGGTATTGCCCCCTCAAGTCAGCATTTCCTGCAACTGTCTAGCAGTCTCTGAAGTCAACTGGGAGAAGGTTTTTCTCACCCCTCCATGCACAATTCGTCCAGCTGGGTGATGTTTGAGGGGTGTCTTGGATGCACAAATCCCTCCACAGCGTCTCAATAGGATTCAGATTCATGCTTTTCTATTATTATTATTACTGTTATTATTAATTGACTGATGCCTTTATACAAAGTGACTTCCCATAGAACATTTGAGATGCAATGACTTTGACTTGGCCAGTCTATAACCCTCCATTTCATTCTTTTTAACCATTCCTTGGTGGTTTTACTGATATGTTTACGGTCTTTGTCATATTGCAAGGTCCTGTTTTGGTTGTGTTTCATTCTTCTGGCAAGTGGTCTCACATTATCCTTAAGCAGAGTGTAGACTTCGTAGTTAATTCTATCATTATGATCTTTTTAAGACATGAGCAGCCCCAAACCTTAACATTTCTACCACTATGCTTTACAGCTGCTATCAGGTTCTTCTTTGATTTTGGCCAAACATGTCTTCTTCTATTGCATCCAAATAAACTCTTGTCTGTCCTGGGCAAAATTTAGTCTCGCCCTGATGTTCTTTATTCTTTCCTCCTGGCATACTTCCCATGTAGATCTAATTTGTGCAGACTCTTTCCAATAGTAGACTCATGCAGTTTGACTTCAACAGCTAGTGATGGGCTGCCCGATACTCACGTGTCAACACCGTGTTGAGTTTTCGAAGCGCTGGTGTTCAAAGTGTTGCTTCCACTGCTGCCAACTACTGTATTTTAAATGGAAAGTCTCTAATGCACGCTCAAAAAGTCACCAGGAGACGCTGGTTGGCGTGATTATCTCATTTGCATATCCATATTAACTCTTTAGACTCCTCCCCCATTCATTGCAGCCATCAGCGCGGACTGACATTAAGATCATTTTTCAAAAAAAAGGGTTTGTTTCCTGCCTTGCGCACTGTGTTGGCTGGGATTGGCTCCAGCAGACCCCCGTGAGCCTGTAGTTAGGATATAGCAGGTTGGATAATGGATGGATGGATGAAAAAGTCCTAGAGATCATTCGTTTACCAAGCACCATACTTAAAGTGCAGGTGTTTGTCGTTAAAATTACATATGGCGTGGTCTGTAAGCTTCTGCGTTATTTTTCTGTCTGCCCGCAATGACGGCACACTCCGGAGCACCCACCTCACCCCATATTGGAGCGTACATTTCAAACAAAATCATTATTTCCTATGTCTTGTGGATCGTGAGATAAGGCAAAGGTCTACCTGTGCTTGTCACCTATTGGACCGTCAATTTGAAAATCAAAATGACTGACATATTTCACCCACCAGATCTCAAAATTTTCCAGGCACTGCCCATTTAAACAAGGTGTAACATGTCTATGGGCAATATCTACTGCGCTCTGTGGAACTGCATAAAAATCAGTTGTTACATGAACTGCTGTCAGCGATTTGAGGAAAGAAAAGTCGCTTGTGTCAGCTGATGATGTCGCTAGCTTTCTCGCTGAGGTATTTTCTTAACTCTTTGAGGGCTGAATATTTTTTTCCAAAAAACATAGTTTCTGAAAAGGAATGGTTTCACACAGAAATCAACATAAAACGTTTGTTGCTGCATGTTGTGGCTGCCGGTTTGACAAGAATGTGTGACAGGCTTGCTGCCAGGCTGTCTTCGTGTGGCTGGGGTAGCAGCAGTGGTCACGGTCGCAGTACATTGCAATCTGGTTTCTATCTCTTATCATTGTAAAGTGGCAGTCCTCCCTGGCAAACATTGTCAGTACCACAATTAGCCAGGGACTAATCAGCTGAAGCTGGAACCTCACATTCAATTTCGATCACTTGTATCAAAATCGGAGTTCAATAAGTCATAGTCCAGTTCAGGGATAATAGGCAAAATGTCGTCCACTGAGTATTTTGCTTTACACATCCGCTTTGGTCTCTCGCCAGATGTCAGTGCCATTTTTGCTGTTGTTTGCGCCTTGCTACTCACATGAGTGAAGAAAATCTCGGTCAAACCAATGAAGCTAACTTTCCTTCTAGCAACGAGAGTCCAACTAAAACATAACAGTTGGTTTTGTCACAGTTTACAGTTGATTAACATCATCAACTCCTCCTTTTAAAGTAAAGTTAAAGTTGCCAAAGGGGTCTGAGAAGTCACTAGTCACCAAGTTGGCAACACTGGGCCCGTTTTGAGGCTCGTTTTAAATGCACTCATCATGTGATTTTGAGGCCTGGTAGCGCCATGATGTCATTGCCAATTCGCAGATCTTCTTTGGCTCAACAAGTAAAAGCCCTGAGGCCTCATATATAAATGGTGCGTATGCACAAAAATGTTGCGTACTCCCATTTCCATGCTCAAATCGCGATGTATAAAACCTAAACTTGGCGTAAAGCTATGCACATTTTCACGGTAGCTAAATGCTTGGTGTACGCAAGTTCTCTGGTCGGTTTTGCAAACTGACGACACCTAGCGTCAAAGCAGTGCTTTTGTTCCAGTGTGGCCTCCTTTATTTTTTAGATCCACATCCCTGACGCGGCTTTATAAATACACTGAAATTAACTGCATATTATTTAGTAGTTTAAGGCATCTGATTGTAATTAACCTGTAACAATATAATGGTCCACGGAATGGCCAAGCTATTCCAAATACCATAGCTGCTTTAGCGTTGTTAATCTCACTGCACCATCTTCTTCTTCTTTCAGCTGCTCCCGTTAGGGGTTGCCATAGCGAATCATCTTTTTCCGCTTCAGAGCCTTTCCTGTATGGACCTCGTGGTTCAGAAACAGTTTAATCCCAAAAGCTCTAAACACACTCAATCAGTCTATCAATTGCTCCTTGTAGAACTGCCTGTACTTATAAGTACAATCACCTCACTGTAAACTTGCAATGCAGTTATAATAATGCACAACCTGAGCCACTTTATAAAGCACATATTTACATATGATGATGATATTTTTAAGATGAAATGCATCAAAATGTTTATTATATTATACAGATAAAATGTTAACATCATTTAAATAATCTATATTGTTAATAATTAAACATGTGAGGACACGGTGGCACAGCGCTAGCTAGTTCACGGATTGTTAGTGCCTCACACTGTATTCTTGCTGATGCTGGCGTAACACTGGAAGGATAGATGGATAGAATAATTAAACACGTACTATGAAGATATTTCAGTGTTCCTTAAAAGTTTTGAAGAATCGTCTTTCTAAGCTTACAGATGGCTTAACGTCTATTACAGAGCTGATTGTGTGGCGATTGGGTACTTGGAGAAAGAAAAGGAAGGACAGGAATTGGGAGTTAGTATGTTTGAAAGAGGCAGTACTGCTGCAATAAATTATTTCATTGGAAATCGTGCACGGTGCAGCAAGCATCTTGCATGAGGAAGTCTTTGGACAGGGCACTAGCTTGTCACTATCACTGCACCACCGTGTTCCAATGTTTAATAACATGCTTTAACTCCTATTATCATGAAAATGATATCACGTATACATCTTAGTATTTAAATTATTCAGAGAGCTATAATATCACAAATGTAATGGATTATGTGTCCTGTTGGAGGAAGAGAAAGCCCGTTTAAGAAGCACGTAGTGATTCACACACATAGAGCACATAGAAGAACACATACAAAACAAAGCATTTAACGTGCTATTTTAGTTACGATGGAATTTGAGAAACTAGTAAATTAAACGATTTTAAAATGAAGTTTATGACGTTCTACTTTAATGACAAAATAAACTACGTGATTAAAGTGAAAATTTCGAGATTAAAGTTGACATTTCGTGCTTTTTTCCCACTGTGTGCCTATTTTTTTTTTTTTTGTCTGTACCCTAATAAGCTTTCATATGACACTCAGACGGTTTGCTACAACTCACCTTTTCACAGCGACTTTGATATCTGACAATTTTTTTTTTTTCGGGCACTGTGTGACTTTCTGAACTTGAGCTTTCAAGTTTCTCCAACACGCTATGTCACTCGATCAACTTTCTTTTGTTGTTTATACCATTGTTTAAACCAACAAATAGTACGTTTTTCCTTGCCTCCACTTGATATTCGCTGAAATTCTTCTATTTTCCCCCATGCTTTTGCCATTGTCTTTTCACAGAACGCTGAGCTTAAGGGCTATTTATATTGATTTGCATATTAAAAGAGTCATCATTCTGGGAGGAGTTGAGGAGTGGAAGCAGGCGCGTGCACGTGTGTTACTTTTTAAGCTGACTGGGATTTATGGAGTGGAAGAACGTGGAAGTTGGCGATTGCACAGATTTATGTATCTGGATTTTTTTGTGCATACGCACATTTCCGTTTTTGTCCGTATGCCATGTTATAGTGTGAATTCTACGCACGCCGTTATGCATGAGGCCCCTGGCCTTTCTCTATCTGCGCAGTGTTCTGACATCTTGCGGTTCCCGTATGTGGGACTCACACATGGAGCACGGCTAAAGCAAAAATGAAGGGTTTTCTTAAAACAGTTAGGTAGTACTCATCTGTAAGTTAATTTATACCTTTAAGAAACGTTATGAAAGATTCACGCGGGATACCACGTTTCTAAGTGTGGAGTCTTGTATTGTAACATTCGCGTACTGTAACAGTACAGCTTCTATTCCAATCCACGTCATGTCACGGAGGCTGAACAAAGCCATCGTGGTCATCACAACAGTACAGTATATGCTCAAGACACTCCTCATTAAATGTGTTTAGTATTCAGCGAGTTTCAAATCTGTAGCTGATCTGATATGTTTTGTTGATTTCCAAAATGGAATATGACTAAAAGTGTGCGCTGCTTAACTGGTTACAACTGTCTTCAAACTAGAATCAGTGCCTTCAAAAGTGTCTTCTGGAATTTGCGTGAGCCTCAGGACACCTGCGTTAATGAAACAAAACCAGTTGTAAAGAAACTTTACGAATTCATCCAGAGGTGGACATAAAGATCACTCAAGTAGTGGCAAGACAGAGCAGCTTGGATAAGCACATCTGGATCCAGACTTTCAAAACAGCACCTGACTGTGTCAGCAACATCCATCCTCCATGAAAGCATCTTCTCAAAGGCTGGCGAATGATCAAAAAAAATAAGAAAGTCGTCCAAAATGCAGCACAGCAGAATAAATCATTTATGTAAATAGAATTATTCAAAGACTGAGCTTTTATCGTTACTGTTTTCATAAACCATCTTCCAGTTATGCAATCCCAGTCACTGGCACATTTAACGTTTCTCCGCTCCTTTCCTGTCATGTTACCCAAAGCTGGCACCTCCTGTCACTTGTCACCAATCATTAACACTGAGTTTCATTCAAGGCTTTGCCGTCCTTCCTGGCATACACATAAAATAAGAGACACATTTTCTATACATACGTGTTCAATATTAATAACAGTAATATGGCTATAATGAGAAAAAGTACAAGATGGAGATATTTATGAAAAGAGCCTGGGCATCAGGGTGAGGAGGTGTCATGTCTCCCATTACTTGAGCTCGTCTGCCACCCCTCCGTCTATCAGCCACAGTGGTACGCGTTACACTGGGGGGAAATGCAATAGAGTACACTGACAATGTACACCTTCAGAAATGCAGTGAATCGGCGGAATACTGAAACATCCCACTGCCAAACGTAAAAATACAAAGCATAACATTTCAGACAAATGATGACTTTTGTTAATTTAAAAAATGCACCATAACTGCTTTATATGTTGTTTTCTGTTTATTCTCACCAAACGTTACATGTGTATGGGCAATGAATATGGGTAATATTTTTAAAATAATTCAGAATATATAAAAATAAAACACTGTCAAAACATATTAATAAACAAACTAAGAAGTGTTGACTTTAGGAAATATCAAAAAAGCTTGCGAGCTGTCATTTAGGACAGAAAGCATTAACTGCATTGATTGTCTACTGATAGGACGTCATGAAAAAATACAGCACAGTCCACACAAACTCACTGATATTTGATCTTATATGATTAATTGTCAATATCATAGAAATTAAGTCATTTTAAGAAGATGGCAAGCCTACTACAGTCAGTTCAATAAACGCTCAGTTTATGTGTGTATGCATATAAGACAGCATCTCAATGAAGCGGGACTCGTGAGTAGTGACTAATTATACGAGACACCGAGGGATTATACTGCATAATAACGGGAACAAGTACAAATTACGACTTTCTAAAACAGACACTGCAAATGTAGGCAATTCAGTACATGATGTAGGAGGAATGTGTGTGCATTTCCATATCGATTTAAGAAGTAAGTAAGCCATCTGTTATACTAAACAGTAACTCCAACAATACTTCAAAGAAGCGCTCATCTATAACAATGAAGGTTCAAGCTGTCAAGTTGAATGTTTGGAAGACGCTGATTGGCCGAAACTATTTATAGCGATTTGTCCTTAAAGGGAAATGTCCTATAGCGATCAGAAAGGAAAACACACATTTAAGCATGCTGGACAGTAGTTTATGTTATGTTTTGCTAAGATATAAATTCAGCAGTGTCTCCAAACACTCAAATGTGTTTTACAGTGAGATATAATATTGTGACGTCCCGTCGAATAAACACACTCAGGAGCTGCTTCTCCGGGGGAGTCTTCCAAATGGCGACTGTTTTTTTTATTGGATATACACGGTGCTCTACCGCCGCCCATTGTCTGGTTACGGGGACACCTTCAAAATAACAAAAATAGCCCGCTTTCGTCCTGGTCTACCCCTTGCCTAGTCTTTCACTGTTCTCTCCCTTCTCAACCTTTCGCTCCAGCAACAACTACCACTTCCAGCCACCACCTCCCCTTTTCTTCACACACCGTTAATTAACCCGGATCCCTGTCACTCAGCTCTCTCTCTAGGAAGGTGCCCCAAGCCCTTACAAAAAAAAGTGTTCCCCCAAGACTCTATCCCAACACTGCTTCCACTCCCTACTGCCCATGCAATGGCAAGACACGTCACAATATCTTTGACACAATGTATTAGACAAAGAAAATCACAGCAAGCCGCAAAAACACTAAAGAAGTGTCAGCAGCCACAGGAAGAGTGCGGGGCGGTAAATGTGTTAGCGACTGGGATTGTTCTGGAACTGGATGATTGGTTAGGATTGGTTCAGACAGGACAAGTATCATTTTTTTAAGTAAATATGTTATTATTATACTGTGCAGTGACTAAGACGACTTTGTACTGATCGCCTATCCGGACCTTGAAGAATGTGTTCACGAGGAAGGGTATGTTGTAAAGTCAGATGCTTTTTTGTAAGCAGGTCCAGGTGCTCATTGTTGGCGTAGCACTCGAGTGGATCTTTAACGCCAACCTCCGTAGAAATCGACGAGTTCTCTTCTCACCACAAAGGCATCTACAGAGATGTCCACGGCCGTGTTTCTGTTTGAATGACACTTATAATTAGTTGTGAAGGACGTACTTTTATTCACATTACACTTTACATAATATAATACAGTAGATTTCAACTACACACTGTGGATCACTTAAAACTAATAGCGTTCACCTTTTGTGTCCCGTGTGTGTCTGTAGGACGGAGTGCTGGTGATCACATCTGCACCGAGTCTCTCAGCCTTTCTGACGAGTTCCGGATTGACAGGTTCTAATTTTGGGTCCAGCAGGGCGAATTCATACACTGGGTTTGTTATCCTCCTTTTCAATGGTGCGATTCATAGACTTCAAGTGGCGGTGGATAGAAGATGGATTATTAAACACGTGTGCCACCTATGATGGCGATTCAAAGTGGGAACGATTCCAGAACAGATCTCTCATGCGATCCCTCCACAGTATCTCGCAACATTATTTTGTCAATTTAGGTTATCAATATATCGTTCCTGGTCGTTTTTCCTTTATTATTTTTTTTCGTATTTATTTCATTTAGGCGACATTTTAATTTGACTTGACGCCGTGTTTGCACTAAGCGCAGAATACAAAAATCAACAGCCACAGGACTGCACGATCAGCGCTTGTCACAGACTGGACTGTGACGGCGTCTTTCTTCGTAGCGCACTCGTTAATTCTGAGTTCAACGAAATTTTGTAATGTATTAATGAATAAACTATCTCATTACTTCATTAAATTATAACATCTGTTAATTTAAGGATTTCATCTTCTTTCTCAAATGTGCTCACCTATATTATGGCAAATTAGAGGGTTAAGCCTTTCTCCGTCTACTCGGGTTTGAAGAGGTCAGGACGAAATAAATAAATAAACAGATAAATAAATTTGAGGACAACTCGTTTTCTATTAATTAATTAATTTTTTTAAGACTGTGGAGCCCCAAACGACGGTCGATTAAATATGATCTCAAGAGAACATGAGGGCTAATAATAATACTAATAACAGGAGCAATAATAATGATACAGTGTAAAATGGGACTGTTCATTAAAAGAGCCAGGGCTCCATGAGCGACGGGTCTAATTGTGTTTAATTTAAACTCTTGTTTGTGGTATAGTGCATACCGCCTGTCGGAGTTAGTTATATTTTTTTAGACGTTAAGACACTGATGAACCTTTCTCTTTGTTGCCAATCTGTAGCGTTACTGTAATTCACCAGACGTCATTGTACTTGATTATGACTTTGTGTAACGTTAATGGAAATGGACAGAAGATGCCGCTACAGAGGTGAGTGTCGAATGTTTCGAAACTTCAACACGATTTCCGCCACCTTCACTTGCTTCAAAAGGTTTGTCGCTCAACAGCAAAACCAACCTGTAGGACAGGGGGGTCCCCAACTCCGGCTACAGGTTTTCATTTTAACCCTTTTCCTGTTTAGTGGCCTTTTTTGCTGCTAATTAACTTCTTTTGAATTCATTTTAATTGACTTGCTCTTGAAGACAAAGACCCCTTAATTGTTTCTTTATCCTTAATTAGCCATCCCCCGCGGCTTTGCCCACGTTTTAATGAAACAGGACAGTGAGGTGGGCCCTGCCCAGCTCTCTACAGGGTGGTCCATGTAATTATGCAGATCCAGATCGTCTGGATGACTTTAATTTATGCGGGGACAATTCCAGTACGGCACAAAGACGATTCTTCATGTCATCAATTCGCACACTTCTAGATGGTCTGGGATTTTTTGGAGTATTTTCTATGTAATAAACTTAATAAGTTATAGCGTAATGAAAATTGCATTAATAGATCTGGACCACCCTATACTACCTGACATCACTCTTGCCCCTCCCCTCGGCCCACAGCCGCTGTCATGGCAGCGAACTATGATTCTTAGCGCAATGAGAGAAGTCGCAAAATCAACCTGAATGTTGAAGCAAATTATATTGAAAAAACAGATCTAAATCCGTTAAGTAGTTCTCTCGTTCGCTAATTAAGCAGAGTTAAAGTTATGCCCTGAGGCAGACACGTGATTGATGAGGGCCCTGGCCCCTCCCTACAGCCCGATGAGTCTCTCTCGGATTTGCGCTAATAAATCGGTACCACAAGCAAACTATGATACTTAGCGCGATGAGAGAAGTCTCAAAATCAGCAGGTTCAAGCAAATTATAGAAAAAAACCTGATCTACTGTAAATCCGTTAAGTATTGTATCGTGAAAAGCGGACAGACATACAAACGAGTCTAAAAAACTACAAGAAATTTAAAGCTTGGACCATGGAATTTTTAAAACCGTTTCTTAGCGAGCACCTATGGGCCAAGAGTAACCTACATTCCAAATTTCAAGTTCCAAATCCAACTCATGGTTCAGGAGATTTCGTGATGAGTGAGTCATGCATCCAGAAAATATTCACAGTGCATCACTTATTCCACATTTTGTTATGTTACAGCCTTATTCCAAAATGGATTAAATTCATTTTTTTCCTCAGAATTCTACACACAAAACCCCATAATGACAACATGAAAAAAGTTTACTTGAGGTTTTTGCAAATTTATTAAACATAAAAAATTGAGACCGCACATGTACATAAGTATTCACAGGCTTTGCCATGAAGCTCCAAATTGAGCTCAGGTGCATCGTGTTTCTCCTGATCATCCTTGAGATGTTTCTGCAGCTTAATTGGAGTCCACCTGTGGTAAATTCAGTTGATTGGACATGATTTGGAAAGGCACACACCTGTCTATATAAGGTCCCACAGTTGACAGTTCATGTCAGAGCACAAACCAAGCATGACGTCAAAGAAATTGTCTGTAGACCTCCGAGACAGGATTGTCTCGAGGCACAAATCCGGGGAATGTTACAGAAAAATTTCTGCTGCTTTGAAGGTCCCAATGAGCACAGTGGCCTCCATCATCCGTAAGTGGAAGAAGTTTGAAACCACCAGGACTCTTCCTAGAGCTGGCCGGCCATCTAAACT
The DNA here is from genome assembly GCA_026402145.1 of Polypterus bichir lapradei. Classification (NCBI taxonomy): domain Eukaryota; kingdom Metazoa; phylum Chordata; class Cladistia; order Polypteriformes; family Polypteridae; genus Polypterus; species Polypterus bichir. Next base: position 24,257,953 of record JANRMT010062814.1, on the reverse strand, counting down.
GAGCGATCGGGGGAGAAGGGCCTTAGTCAGGGAGGTGACCAAGAACCCGATGGTCACTCTTTCAGAGCTCCAGAGGTCCTCTGTGGAGAGAAAAGAACCTTCCAGAAGGACAACCATTTCTGCAGCAATCCACCAATCAGGCCTGTATGGTAGAGTGGCCAGACGGAAGCCACTTCTTAGTAAAAGGCACATGGCAGCCCATCTGGAGTTTGCCAAAAGGCACCTGAAGGACTCTTGGACCATGAGAAACAAAATTCTCTGGTCTGATGAGACAAAGATTGAACTCTTTGGTGTGAATGCCAGGTGTCACGTTTGGAGGAAACCAGGCACCGCTCATCACCAGGCCAATACCATCCCTACAGTGAAGCATGGTGGTGGCAGCATCATGCTGTGGGGATATTTTTCAGCGGCAGGAAATGGGAGACTAGTCAGGATAAAGGGAAAGATGACTGCAGCAATGAACAGAGACATCCTGGATGAAAACCTGCTCCAGAGCGCTCTTGACCTCAGACTGGGGCGACGGTTCATCTTTCAGCAGGACAACGACCCTAAGCACACAGCCAAGATATCAAAGGAGTGGCTTCAGGACAACTCTGTGAATGTCCTTGAGTGGCCCAGCCAGAGCCCAGACTTGAATCCGATTGAACATCTCTGGAGAGATCTTAAAATGGCTGCGCACCGACGCTTCCCATCCAACCTGATGGAGCTTGAGAGGTGCTGCAATGAGGAATGGGCGAAACTGGCTAAGGATAGGTGTGCCAAGCTTGTGGCATCATATTCAAAAAGACTTGAGGCTGTAATTGCTGCCAAAGGTGCATCGACAAAGTATTGAGCAAAGGCTGTGAATACTTATGTACATGTGATTGTTCGTTTTTTTTATTTTTAATAAATTTGGAAAAACCTCAAGTAAACTTTTTTTATGTTGTCATTATGGGGTGTTGTGTGTAGGAATGTCAATCTGCTCAGGTCACCAAAACATTACAACAGAGCTCATACAAAGGAGAAAATCAACAATTTCAGAAATGTCTGCTGTTGCACAATGAGAGCAGCAACAAGCCATGGAATTAAAGAACAGGGGGTTTAATTAACAACAAGACTCAGTGCCTAATGAAGCAACTGGTTGGAGTTGGAGGCCCTGACTTGGTTGGCATTCTATTGGCTCACTCATTTCACATTTCATTTCTGTTTGGGTGCCGTTTAAGGAAAGAAAAGAAGCAATTCAGGGGAATGACGAAGAAATATTTACAAAAACAAGTCAATTTAAAAGAATTCAAAAGAAGTTAATTAGCAGCAAAAACAGGTCACTAATTAAGAAAAGGGTTAGAATGAAAACCTGCAGCCACTGGGGCCCTCCAGGACCGGAGTTGGGGACCCTCACTGTAGGAGCCATGTTGAAGGGTCTGGGCATCTAGAGACTTCTTTCAGCATCTTGTGTTTAGTTCTTGGGCTCTTGGCATGGAGTCAGACATTTAAGAAAGACAGGCTCACAAAGAGCCACTCTGATGATGTTCTAGTCATTTGCACCGGATTCTAATGTGAGGTGTTTGAGGTAGTGATAAATGTAGGCGTACACTTTTTTTTTTTTCACATATGAAATTTGCATTAATGTTTATTTAAATTCTATTAATGGACTACCAAATCTTCTATATATGTAAAAGTCAATGTATGTATGTGTGTGTGTGTGTGTATGTATGTATGTTTCAGCATCACTTCTGAAAGGGCTAGAGAGATTTTCATGAAACTTGGTACACATGTTCCTCATTGGTCGACTAAAAATACTGCAGGGTGAAATCAACCCTAACCCACCCCCTTCTGGGTAGAGTGGGGGGTGACCTCATGGTCTTGTATGTGTGTTATCATCCAGTTGACACTCCGAACAACCACCAGAGGGCAAACTGGAGGTGACTGCCAGCATTCTTTATGTTTGAGCACCACCACCGCACGCCTGTTGCTTTTCAAATTAAGTTGGCCGGTTCCGAGCATCAACTGGATGATAACATACATACAAGACTGCAAGACAAGCACATTAATGAGTCTTTATTGTTTGTTAATTTATTTTAATTTTTAAAGTTGTTTTTTTAAATTTTGTTTTTCTCAAACAATTAAAAAATAAAAACACTTTATTTTCTTCCCGGGCAAAGCTGGGTATTTCAGCTAGTCTATTATAAATGTGCTAAGATGTTTGTTATATTACATCACCTTTATCTGAAGATACTGCTTAAATCAGGGGTCTCCAACTCTGGTCCTGGAGAGCCACAGTGGATGCAGGGTTTCATTCTAACTATTTTCTTAATTTGTGACTAGTTTTTGCTGCTAATGAACTCCTTTTGTCTTTGTTTTAACTGACTTGCTCTTTATGACTCAGGTACCTTAATTGTTTCTTTTTTTAATAAACAGCAAAAAAAAAAAAATAATAATGAGACACAAAATGAGTTGACACATCACCAGCTAACCAAAAACAATCATACAATATCTGGAATAAAAAGAGGTGACAATCTCAGTAGAGTTGATCAGCTCAGGTCCAGGGTCGTCTTAACGTATGGTCACAATGGGCACTGGCCGGGGGGCACCAGGTACCCAGGGGCCCTCGATGTTTTTAATGCCATTGTATGTTTCTCTTTTGCTAACAAAACTGGGGCCCCAGTGCACCATCTTGCCTTTGATGCTGGTAAGACGACCCTGCTCTGCTCCACAAAACATTTGTAAGGTGGTCTTAGAAAGAAGAACATCAACTGTTTTGGAAATGTCTGCTGTGTCGGAATTGAGAGCCATGAATTTAAATGATGGGTTTAATTAACGGCGAGAATTGACTTATGAAATTGGTTGGAGTTTGAGGCTCCGAATTATCTGGTCATCTGCTGGCTCACTTCACACCTCATTTCTGTTTGGCTGCCATTTAAAGAAAAAAAAAAGAAGCAATTCAGATGACTTAGAGTCTTAAAAAATACAAGTCAATGGAAATTAGGGGAAAATAAGTTAATTAGCAGCAAACATTGGTCACTGCTGAAAAAAGTGGCAGGAAGGAAAACCTGCAGCCACTGCGGCCCCCTAGGGTCAAAGTCTGACACCTCTGGTTTAAATGAAGATCAAATCTTGATATGGCCACATACTCTATATATTAAAAGAAAAAAAAATCACGGGGTGTACTTACTTTTCAACATGACTATTGTAAATGCCACATGGACTGGACGGGCATCCCGGCCAGAAGAGGGGATAATAATAATAATAATAATAATAATAATAATAATAATAATAATAATACATTTTATTTAATAGGCACCTTTCTTATCACTCAAGGTCACCTTACAATAAAGTTAAACAACAATTAGTAAAATAAAAACAAGAGAATGATAAATCACAAAGCAATAATTAGCAAACAAACAAATATGACAGGCAGTAACAGTGTAGAATTCAGAATTGATATGCCAGCTTGAAAAGATAAATTTTGAGGGCAGTTATAAACTGTGCTATTGAATTGAGCTGACGTATATGAGAAGGAAGAGAATCCCGCACTATGAGAGACGCTCAAGCTCCCAAAGCACTGAGTCTGATGTGGGGTACAGAAAGTCGAGCTGCAGATGAGGATCTGAGTGAGCGAGACGAGTGTCAGTCTGGAGGAGATCAGTGAGGTTGTGGAGAGCTTTAAATGTTCAGAGCGGTATTTAGTATTGTATTCGGTAGTTAACAGGGAGCCAGTGAAGTTGAGAGAGAATCGGTGTAGTATGTTCAGTGGATTTAGAACAGCAGGTTATTATCCTGGCAGCAGAATTTTGAAGAAGTTGTAAGCGATTGATACGTTTTTGTGGGATGCCAGATAGAATACTGTTTTATCTTGGTAGAGTAATATATATTTTGCTCTACTTACCCCTATTGTATTATTAACATGTCGCCTTAGAATGCCTAATCTCACAGACTTACCACTGCTTATAATGTATTACTGTATATAACTTATCCCCACCTTCCCTTCTATATCTATAACCTCAGGCAATTAGATGTAGTAAAAAGGCAAGCAGGAGTTAAGTTACACATAAAATAATGTATTACTGATAATATTCATAAATAATAACAAAATGCAAAGTACATTTGAATATTGGCAACCATACAACCTGATAAAATGGTGATATGTAACTCAGGTGGCACACAGACTTGTTACTTAATGTCTCTAGTTAAGGCATCATTGGTGCTCAGCTTTTAGCCACATGTCTGTTTTAAAATGGCTGAAGTTGTGCTCCTCATTGTGTTGTCTTCAGTTCATAGTGTGATGGTCTTCTTCACTTGTTAGCAAGAGAAAGATACTTCTACATCATCACAGGTTAGCAAGAGAGATGCTTCTTCATCATATGTTGGTTAGAGAGAGAGAATGTGAGGTTAAGCACGTACATTTATAGATGTTCTCTCCAATTCCTAGAACCAATAGGACATCGTGGTACTTAAAGGCCTCTGAGACAAGCCAATTCCAAACAGCCATATCTCAGACCAATGGGTGAAATAGAACATCTTAACACCTGACCTCCCCTAACCATATGTTAAACATCCTGGCTTCCTTGTAGGGGGGGTTGAAAGACTTTAGCAGAGAAATACTCATCAAACTGGTTTAAGACACATCCCCTCAAATCCTGTCGTAAAATTAGTCGTAAACGGGGGGGCAAACACGACTACCTCTCACCAAAGTAACACTAAATTACATTCCTTTGCCTAGATTACAAATAAAGACATACAAAACATTTATCAAGTTATATGCAAAATCTTACATCACAACAAATACCATTACAGTAATCTATACGTGAGGTGACTCGGGCATTAACCAATACTTTAGTACTGTGTGGCGCAAGAACAGGACGAAGTCTAGAAATGTTTGAGAGATGGAAGAAGGCAGTCTGAGAAATGTTACTTAAATGGGAGGAAAAAGAGTGAGTACTGTCTAGAATAATGTCCAGGCTCTTAACTTGGGAAGAGATGTTTGTGTTAACAGTGTTAATTAAAATAGAAGAATGGTTAACCTTAGCAAGTGTAGATTTAGAGCCAATGAGGAGCCCCTCAGTTTTATTGCTGTTTAGTTGGGGAAAATTGTAAGTCATCCATGACTTTATGTCTTGGAGATATGCCATAAGAGCATCTGGAGGGAAAACAGAAGTGGATTTAGTGGAAAGAAATAGCTGTGCGTCATCATAGTAACAATGAAACTTAATACCATGGTGCCAGAAAATATTACCTATTGGGAAGATATAAATGAGAAAAAGAAGCGACCCCAAAACAGAACCCTGTGGAACTCCCTGAGTAACGACTGCATTCTCAGATTTAAAGCCCTTTATTTGAACAAATTGCCTCCTAAGAGTGAGGTAGAAAGAAAACCATTGGCGGACAAGGCCACAGACTCCAAAACTAGCTAGTCGTGTCAAAAGTATCTGATGGGATATGGTGTCCATTGCAGAGCTGAGGTCAAGAAGCACAAGAATTGATAAAAGTCCCATGTCAGCTGCCCAGAGAAGATCATTTGTGATTCCGACCAGGGCAGTTTCTGTGCTGTGTTTATGAAGAGAGCCAGATTGAAACTGTTCAAAAAGGTTATTCTTTGAAAGAAGGGACTGAAGTGTTAAGGCAACTGTCTTTCTTTTTGAGAACTTTAGATATAAATGGAACATTTGAAATAGGCCGATAATTGTTAAGGATATTTGGGTCTAAACCAGGTTTTTTCAGAATTGGAGTAATTGAGGCTGTTTTTAGTGAGGGGGGCGGACGGGGACGTGCCTGTAGTAAGGGAAGAGTTAATTATAGTAGTTATCATGGGGGAAATATGTGACAGACAAGACTTAACAAAGCTTGTAGGTATTGGATCTAATTGGCATGTGGAAGAATTAGATTTTGTTATAAGCTCCGAGATATTATTTTCAGCTGGTAAACTGAAATCTGAGAATAGGGTGGTTGGTAGGGGAATATGGGTGATAGCGGAGAGGATGTCATTTTCTGCAGAAATAGAGGAAGCAAGTTGCTGGTGGATTTTTTCAATTTTTGAGTTGAAGAAATCCAAAAAAAGTGCAGCAGTATTTAACAGAGAGGTTATGGTGAGGCGGCACGGTGGTGCAGTGGGTAGCGCTGCTGCCTCACAGTTAGGAGTCCCCGGTCTTCCCTGCGTGGAGCTTGCATGTTCTCCCCGCGTCTGTGTGGGCTTCCTCCAGGTGCTCCGGTTTCCTCTCACAGTCCAAAGACATGCAGGTTAGGTGCATTGCCGATCCTAAATTGTCCCTAGTGTGTGTGGATGTGTGTGTGTGTGCCCTGCGGTGGGCTGGTGCCCTGCCCGGGGTTTGTTTCCTGCCTTGCGCTCTGTGCTGGCTGGGACTGGCTCCAGCAGACCCCCATGACCCTGTAGTTAGGATATAGCAGGTTGGATAATGGATGGATGGGTTATGGTGAGCGGCACTTTCTGGTGGTGTAATTAGCCTTTTCATTGCTCCAGTATTTTTCCCTCCTGTATTGATAATGTTAGAATAGTATACAGTTTTGGCAGCAGAGAGAGCATTTTTGTATTTTAACATGTGATCTGAGTACCTTTCCTTGTGTACAACAAGCCCCGTCTTTTTAGCTAGGCGCTGCAACTGTCGGCCTGAGGCTTTGAGCTGACGGAGTTCAGATGCAAACCAGGGAGCAGTGCGAATAAATGAGAGAGTCCATGTTTTTAAGGGAGCTAGTGTATCAAAGGCAGAGGACAGAGCAGCGTTGTAATGGTCTACTAATTCTGATGGTGTGGTAGCGGAAGGAGAAACAGACTGTGTTTGCAATAAATCTATAAGGGTCTCTGGGTTTACATGCTTGACATTACGAAATGATATTACACGCAGAACCTTTGATTTACTGAGAGGTAAGCTAACATCAAATGTGATCATTCTGTGATCTGAGATGGGTAATTCAGTAGGAATAAGATTGTGAGATGTGATACGAGAGCAGCAAACTAAGTCTAAAATATCACCCTTGTTATGAGTCAAAAAGTTGACATATTGAATTAAAACAGTCAAGGATTTCATTAAAATCATCTGTCAGTGCATCAGTTGGCACGTCAACGTGTATGTTAAAATCACCCATGAGGATTACATTAGCAGACTTTGCACACAAAGTTGTTAAAACAGTAAAACGTTCAGCAATGAAAACACTTGATAGTTTAGGAGGTCTATATAAAACAGCAATTATAATAGATCAAGCTCCGCAGAGTTTGCCAGCTAACGGTTCAAAGGATGGATACGCTGGAAGAGGTATCAGTGATAATTTTAAGACTTTATGGTGTATTATTGCGAGACCTCCTCGCATCCCCGAAGAACGGGATTTGGAGATGCAGACAAACTCTGGAGGGAGCGCTTGATTTAGATGGAAATAATCACCCGGTTGCTGCCAAGTCTCCGTAAGACATAACCAGTCCATCTTAGTATCTATGATAACATCACCAATCAGTAGAGCTTTGTTAGAGATAGAGCGAGTATTAAGTAATCCAAACTTCAAAGCGTCTACGGACGTATATTCCAAAGGAATCAACACTTTGTGATTAGCACATCGCTCAGAAGTACGTGGACAAGTGCGTCCTTCAGACCAAAGTGAAGGAATAGACCCGCTGCTACTCCTGCTGAGGCAAAAACGATGACGAGAGCCCTGGTGAACGTACTTTGGTCGTCGGAGAATCAGATCAGCAGGCAATTCATAGTTTGTTCGAAGTCAATACAATTCATCTGGTGAATATTTTAGTTTTGAAGATGTGTCTGCATTAGATAGCAAAGTAGACATAATAATCCATGACAACCAATTGAAGTTTATCATAGTAGATTTCTAGAAGTCACTCTAGCAAATTCCAGATTGGAAGCAAAGTAATGTGCCCCTTGTGTACCTACTCGGCCCAATTAAAATAATACTTTAGCCAGTAGACCATCACCACTGGGATTTCCTCAAGTACTCAGCAATTGACAAGGGGCAGTTTCAACCACCTATTCATCAAAGCTTGAGCAGAGAATCAGTCAGAAAGTTTCCACTTACCCACACAGGTTGCAGCCAGCAAAGAACAGTTCAACGAGGGCTCGTGTTAAGGCCGAAGGAGGCAAGGGACGCAAATGTGTGTTATCAGTTTTTAATCCAAAGCAAAGGTGAAGGAAGATCTGATGCAAAAGGCAAAAAATGAGTAAAAAACAACTAGGAAAAAGTAGACAAACAGAGCACTGGCAAGCAGCGGCAGACAGAAACGCCAGCATTCACTTCTGGTCAGCTGTCTTTCGGGATGACTCCTCACCTGGACGGGAGGCTCCTAATAGGTAGACGGGCATCCCGGCAGGGGTGGAGAAGTGGATCAAACCCGTAAAGAAGGACCAGAAGGGGTGCACAGACAGCCCACTGCAGAATGAAGATGTCACTGGAGGCTTTATCCTCCTCCAGCACGCTAGATGGCAGCAGCCCCGATATATTGGTCCCCAGTGGGAAGCAAGCAGGGCATACTGGGAGATGTAGTCTGGTAGAGCAGCCCAGCTGGGGTCACTGGGTGCCATGAGGCGGTGCTGCATGGAGACAAGTTCCCTGTTATAATGGGCTGCCATGTGACCCAGAAGTACTTCCATCGGACAATCACCCTGGTACCAGAAGTACTCCCGGGTCTATAATAAAAGGGATCACACTCCCTTATCCAGGTGAGTCGGAGCTGGGAGGAAGAGAGGCAACACTCGACTGGAGGAATGTTGAGGATGGTAAGAGAATATTTTGGGAGAGAAGAGAGAGAAGCCTGTGGTTTGTGTTAGTTTTCAGTATTGTGGTTTGATAAACATACCTCTGTTTGAACCCGGGACTCTGTGTGTGTTCGTGTTGGGGGTTAGGGGCTCACTGATGCCCCTGGTTACATCACATCATATAGATGAGCTATCCCACCTGGTAGACAAGACCTGTTTATTTATATCTTGAATTCCCACCATACCTCACTTCCTTGATGTTAGTTTTGGGTTTGGAGGGCGGCTGCTGCTGCCGCTCATATCACATCTTTTCATACATTCATCATTTTTCCACACTAATTTTTTTGGGATCTAAATACTAAATGTATGTTCATTTCATTTTCTAACCCACATAGTCTTGAACAGGGTCGGAGATGATGGTGGAGCCTAGCCCAGCTGGCATAGGGCGTAAGGCTGGAACAAACACTGTACAGGGCATACACACCAAGCACACACATGGGCCAAATTAGAATCACCAATTCACCTAACCTGCCTGTCTTTGGACTGTGGGAGGAAGCTGGAGCACCCGGAGGAAACCCACACAGACACGGGGAGATCATACAAACCCCAGGCAGGGAGGACCGGGGACGTGAACCCTGGTCTCGTTTCTGCAAAGCAGCAGCACTAGCACTATGCCTCTATGCCACCTTAATAAGTGTATAATCTTCATTCATATTTTTGGATTAATAGCAATATTTATCACTCTTGGACAGATTTATATTGGCCATGCCAGTACACTTAGTATTCTGGCAGCCTAATTGCTCTTCCTCAGGGCTCTACTGCTAATTTTTGTAAAGGTAAATAGATTCTACATCCACGTAGTACACCGTACATAGGGAGTGAGATGCCCTTTTATACCCCCCTCTACAAAAGTGCCAAGTTTTTTGTTTGTTGCCAAGGAGACTGGCCCTTTGGCTTCATATAGAGCAGAATTTCCTCTCCCTTTATTCATTAAATAGTTCCCATCGAAAGTGGATTGGCAGCAGTAAGACATAACTGATACGGCCTCACGCTAGACCTCAGCAGCCTAATTCTCCTCAGTTACAAGGCAATTATAATTTGCATGCTGCCATTAACAGCAAGTCATTATTAGCATCTGCTCTCATCATGCTGGGGACTTCTCTTGCTCTGAGTGATCAGCTTTGAATATCTTATGAATGCGGTACATAAGGGCATATTCTATACATCTCAATAAACTTGTCACAATGATCACTATGATAAAGTCAGTCATTGTCCAACCCGCTATATCCTAACACAGGGTCACGAGGGTCTGCTGGAGCCAATCCCAGCCAGCACAGGGCACAAGGCAGGAACAGATCCCGGGCAGGGTGCCAGCCCATCGCAGGGCACACACACACACAGCCACACACCAAGCACACACTAGGGACAATTTAGGATCGCCAATGCGCCTAACCAGCATGTCTTTGGACTGTAGGAGGAAACCCACGCAGACACGGGGAGAACATGCAAACTCCACGCAGGGAGGAGGTCTCCTTACTGCGAGGCAGCAGCACTACCACTGCGCCACCGTGCCACCCCGTATGATAAAGTGTTATAAAAAATTAACATTAGAGTACATTGACTGGACATAAATCAATCATTTATTTCATTTGATTGTATTTAGTTTGTACACTTTTGCAAATTTAACTGAATAAATGCACCTCACTGCATGGCTCCTGGGAACTGAAGTCATTAGTGTGGACTTTGCATGTTCTCCCTGGCTGTGTGTGCTTTTCTCCAGGTACGATGGCTTTCCTTCCACATCTAATGCCAAATTCTTTAGCGACTCTAACCTGGCCCACAGTTATGTGCCTTGCGCCCAGTGCAGCTCCCATAATCTCATAGTTAGGGTTAAGACAACAGACAGGGGAATTAAAATGCACTCAAAATAACATCCAATAAAATAAAAACTCCACAAATATATTTATGCAAAGATATACAATATATACTGTATATGCAATTTACAGGTTGTAACTCATATAAATGACTGAAAAAGCCTTTGTTGACCAAATACGCAGTGCCCTCCATAATGTTTGGGACACATTGTTTCCTTGATTTAGCCTTCTGCTCCACAGTTTAAACTTACAAATGAAGCAGTTGAGACATTGTGATTAAAGTGCACACTGCGGACTTTCATTTAAGGGCATTTGAACACATTTCAGTCACACCCTGCAGAAATGACCACACTTTTCCTACATGGACCCCCATAATATTTGAGACACAGTCATGGCAGGTCTAATAAAGTCGTCACATTTAGGGCTTCGTCGCATATCCCTGACATAAAATGACTGCGTGAACTCTACGAATCACAGAGGATCTTCTTTGGTGATGCTCTGCCAAACCTCTAATGCAGCCATCTTCAGCTCCTGTTTGTTTTGGGGGGCTTGTCCCATTAAGTTTTCTCTTCAGCATATAGAAGGTCTGCTCGATTGGATTCAAATTAGGTGACTGGCTTGGCCATTCAAGAATTTTCCATTTTTGAGCTTTGACAAACTTCTGCGTTGCCTCAGCAGTACGTTTGAGATCATTATCTTGTTGCAGGATGAAGCGCCATCCATTGAGTTTGGAGGCCTTTGCTGATCTTGAGCAGATCAGATGTTTCTCTACACCTCAGAATTCGCTGTGCCACTGCCCTCAGCAGTGAAGAGAAGTGTGTCATGACCTGTGGAAGCCATACATGCCCAAGCCATAACACCCCCTCCACCAAGTTTAACAGATGAGGTGGTCTGCACTAGATCTTTGGGCAGTTCCTTTTCATTTCCACACTTCACTCTTGCCATCACTCTGATCAGGATCATCTTTGTCTCGTCTTTACACAATATATTTTCCCAGAATTCTACAGGCTCTTTTAAGTCCTTTTTCACAAACTGTAATCTGCCCATCCTGCTTTTGTGGCTAACTAGTGGTTTGCACCTTGCATTTTGTCCTCTGTGTTTCTGTTCATGAAGTCTTCTGCAGATAGTCGTCTCTGACATGTCCACATCTCCCCACCAAAGACTGTTTCTGATCTGTCAGACAGGTGTTGGTTGCTTTTTCTTTACTACAGTGAGGATTCTTCTGTAATCAGCAGTGGAGGTCTTCCTTGGCCTACCAGTCCCTTTGTGATTACTGAGCCCACCAGTGTGTTCTTTCTTCTTCATGATATTCCAGGCAGTTGATTTTGGTCAGCCTAATGTTTTACTGACGTCTCTGATGGTTTAATTCTTGTTTTCCAGCCTCATAATGGCTTCTTTGACATTCACAGAGCTCTTATCCTCCTGTTGAACAATGGCAACTGTAGACTTCAAAGGGTCTTATGAAGCCATGAAACACACCTGAGGAATCACAAACACACGTGATGCCAATTGTTTCACACATTATGGTGCCCACAAACAGGTGAACCATGTAGGAAAAGTGTTCTCATTCACAGAAATGTAAGCAAATCCCCTTAAATAAAAGTCTGCTATGTACACTTTAATCACGTCTGAATTGTTTGATTTGTCGTTTTAAACTATGGAGACACCATTATGGAGGGCAGTGTAACTTTTATGATTTGAGTTTCTCTCTAACATTTTTGGAATTTTATTAAAGCTAGAATATTCATCTTGTGTCGTGTTTGGGGTTTCAATGCCTAAATATTGTGTTTCAGAAAGGGTTCCTCTCTGACTGGGGGGGTTCAAATATCTTTTCTGTGTCTATTTTGCTATATTTTTATGTAACTGAGTTTTCTTATGACAAAGTGTATTCTGCTGTGTTCCACATATTTTGTGGGTAGGCAGGACCACTAAACCCATCACCACAGGGGGCTGCCCTCTGCCCTGTAAAGGCTGGAGAAAACCCACAGTCCCTTGCAGTTCATTAAAAGCACTTGTGGTGGTAAGGAGTTGTGAGACTAGAAAGAGTTGGGTGCATAGGTGTAGTCTGTCTTAATCCTTTTTAATGGTGGCACACTTCTGTATGTTTGCGCGTAAATCAGAAAGCACCAGCTAAGTGCAACTTTTAGAATTAAAGGGAGTAAAATAAGTGTAGGAGGGAGAGTAAGATAAAGGAAAGAATGAAACAGAGCGTGGGAAGGTAAATGAGGAGGATGAATCAGCAGTATCTGTGCTGCTGATTAGTTTCTGGAGAGCAGGACGGCACGCTGGAGGAGCTCTGAGAGGTGACCACACGCTTGGTAGCTGACAAGCTGAAATGCAGAGCTGTCGAGAGGAAGAGAGAGGTGATGGGAGCTGGAAGGAGGAACGGGGTCCTGCCGTGGCCGCATATAAGGGAGCTGTGATGACTGAGGGAGGTGGAAGCTGTGATGCCTGGTTGAGGTTGCATATTGGAGAGATACAGCAGATGAATGTGTCCCGACGAGATCCGAGAAAGAACATTTGTGATTTTTAGCTTTCTATTTGGATTTTAACCTCTTTGTTGAATTAGGAACTTTAAACAGTCCTGAACATTAACATTAGTTTCTGAGGCACAATTTATTGATGATTCATTTATTTATTTAATGACTTTTTAATGGCAGTGTTTTGCACATTTTTGTACTTTACATTCTTAATGTTTAAGAAAGCATATGACAGGGTGCCTCGAGAGGAGTTGTGGGATTGTATGTGAAAGTTGGGAGTGGCAGAGAAGTATGTAAGAGTGGTACTGGATATGTACGAGGGAAGTGTGACTGTGGCGAGGTCTGAGGTAGGAGTGACGGATGCATTCAACATGGAGGTATGATTATATCAGGGATCGGCTCTGAGCCCTTTCTTATTTGCAATGGTGATGGACAGGATGACAGACGAGATTAAACAGGAATCCCTGTGGACTATGATGTTTGCTGATGACATTGTGATCTGTAGCGAGAGTAGGGAGCAGGTTGAGGAGACCCTGAAGAGGTGGAGATATGCTCTAGAGTGGAGAGGAATGAAGTTCAGTATGAACAGGACAGAATACATGTGTGTGAATGAGAGGGAGGTCAGTGGAATGGTGAGGATGCAGGGAGTAGAGTTGGCGAAGGTGGATGAGTTTAAATACTTGGGATCAACAGTACAGAGTAATGGGGATTGTAGAAGAGAGGTGAAGAAGAGAGTGCAGGCAGGGTGGAATGGGTGGAGAAGAGTGTTAGTAGTAATTTGTGACAGACGGGTATCAGCAAGAGTCAAAGGGAAGGTCTACAGGACGGTAGTGAGACCAGTTGTATTATATGGGTTGGAGAGGGTGGCACTGACCAAAAAGCAGGAGACAGAACTGGAGGTGGCAGAGTTAAAGATGCTAAGATTTGCATTGGGTGTGATGAGGATGGACTGGATTAGAAATGAGGACATTAGAGGATCAGCTCAGTTTGGACGGTTGGGAGACAAAGTCAGAAAGGCAAGATTGCGTTGGTTTGGACATGTGCAGAGGACAGATGATGGGTATATTGGGAGAAGGATGCTAAGGATAGAGATGCCAGGGAAGAGGAAAAGATGAAGGCTTAAGAGAAGGTTTATGGATGTGGTGAGAGAAGACATCCAGGTGGTGGGTGTGACAGAGCAAAATGTAGAGGACAGGAAGAGAAGGAACTAGATGATCTGCTGTGACAACCCCTAATGGGGGCAGCCGAAAGAAGAGATAGAAGAAAAAGATATTCTCATCGTTTGAATAAACACTGTCACTGATTTTGACAAGTAAATCTCACACTTGTTTACTCCCTCGCCACTTGTCCATCCTCGGTCGTGACTATTGATGCTCTGGGAAGTGGGCACTACCAGGTTGCTGCACACAGGGCATCACAAGCATTTTGGTTATTTTGTCATTTACTGGATTTTTGATCTAATGCTCTGATTTGTGATTGGGGTTTGTTTGCCTTTAATTGTCTTTGCCTATTCAGATTTCACTGTTGTGAGGCAAACCTCACAGTGAGATCCAACCTGCGAACGCTGCAATCGAGCTCCAGCCTCACTGGGTCACATGTTTTGGGCCTGCACCAAATTAACATCATTCTGGACCAAAATCTTGAAATGCCTCTCAGACAGCCTCGGTGTCACAATCCCTCCTAATCCATTAACAGCTGTGTGTGGTGGACTCACAGAGGGGCTTAAAGTGAAGAAGGACAAACAAACTGTGATTGCCTTTACTCCACTATTGGCACGCAGACTTATCTTGCTCAACTGGAAGAATCCTAACTCTCCTCTTCTAAGTCAGTGGGTAACTGATGTTAAATACTATTTGAAACTGGAAAAAATCTAATTCGCACTTAGAGGATCTGTTCAAAACTTTTTCAAAACCTGGCAGGATCTAATCAGTAACATTTTAGAATAAGCATTTAAATCGAGGAAGCAGGTTCTCTCCCGTCTTTTACTCCATTTATCTTTGTTCATTTATTAATTTATCTATTTACTTATTTTTACTAGCTTAAAATTTTACTCTGCTGTCCTAGCTCTGTCTCTCAGGGGTGGGGGTTGATTTGTTTCAAACCTATTTTTGTAAAACTTTATTTATTTGTATGGAATGTTATTTGATTTTAATAAAATCAATAAAATAAAAAAAGACTTCACTGCTGTGGGCTTTAGTGCTCTTCAAAGTCTGACTGTTTAACAAAGCTGTTTTGAAAATAAATCTTTCATTTTTGAAGATTCTTCATTGAACTTTTTGTATGACTAGCTGGTGATGACGGTTGACAGGCACTTTGAGTCACTATTCAGGGCATTATGCTTTGAGACTCTCATGTTCATAATACCAAGGAATCCATTTCTGAAGGCAAATATATACTTAAAGCTTCAATTTTGAAGTCTATGGTTTATTTTAATCGTCTTTTCCAATGGCATTTTGATTTCATGATTGGCACCAGTATTTTGTGGCTTTGGTGTTGACTGAGTCCATGGAGAATCTCGAATGCTGCAACCCGGGCTATGACAGCTCTGAAGGCATCGATGTGTCAGTATAAAGATTCCCTAAAAACAGCTACTTGCATCCAAGATAGGACCCAACCTAGCGACTTATTTTCCTTGATTTTTTAATTATGGGTATTGAAACAAAGCTCTGTCTTTTAACTCTGAAATTCGTGATTTGGTTTTGACAACTCTGTTTATGACTTCCTTTTATGATCTTTGATTGCTCTTTGACTCCATTCTTCATCCTGACCCTCACACTAAGGCAGTGTTTTTCAACCAGTGTGCTGTAGCAAGTGGTTTGCGTGTGAGAGTTGCCCAGGAGTGCCGTGGACAGGCCCACCGCCGGGGGGGGACAAACGGGACTCTGGTCCGGGGCCCTAACGCTTGATTTTTTTTATGCTGATGTTGTGCGCGTAGATATATATTCGGACAATTATTCAAGTTACATGTAATAGAAAAGTTAAATCACTTAGCTTACAACAATACAAGTGAGTGTTTTAATAGCCACACACTCCACGCAAGTAGATATCGTGCTCGTGTCGTGTGAAGCACGAAAGACAAAGGAGAGCCGACGCCGACGTCCATGAGCTTGACGTTGAGTAGTAAGTTTGTTGTACAGGGTACGTGGATAATGGATTGACTTCGTCGCTGTAATTGAATACTTCCGTTTCACACACACAGGCGCTGTTCTCAGACAACAGCGATATTGTTGTGCACTATCGTGGATGTTGACGTGTATGGTGTAGCAGAAGTCTGTTTCCGTAGTTTGATAATTCATTCGCTTGGGTATTTATTGTTGCTTTTAAAGCAGTGACGCGTGTGCGTTGGTTTTGTGTGTATCACTAAAGATTCTGGATCACCCGGATTTTTTGAAAACTTTAAAGTTTGATACAGCAAGTTACCATGCTGATTGTACACCATGTAGATAACCCTAGCCGTTAGTATATATTTAAATGTTCAGATGTTACTCCTATTCATTGCATTGGTATAATTGTACCGTTACACATTAGATAATACATAGGCCTATCTCATTAATGTATTGTTTCAATTCCGCTACGAGCTTCCGTTAGCACTGACTTTCCTTCTCGCAGTCAAACTTTGATGTGCGAGAAGGCTTAACTCATGAAGTACCATAAATGCAGCATTGTTGCTGTCGGATAAACTACATTTCGATCATTTTGTATACGTATTTGAAGGTTTTGGCATGTGGGGACCCGGGGGATGGCAGAGGGGCCCAAATATGTCTGGCGGCGGGCCTGCCGTGGAAATAATAGTGTATAGCACACCTGGGTCTGAACCTGAGAGAGACAAGCTCCTCGGGTGGTCGAGACCTGTCTGAAGAGGCCACAACTACCTGGAAAAGCTGGCATAAAAGCAGCTCCACGATCACTATATATATAGTCCTGGTGCTTTGTGGTACATTATCATGGTAATGAGTGATGAAAAATTTTCAAAATGGAGGCATCCATTAAAAAAACAAGGTAAAAAAGGTTTAACTGTTAAATAAGGACTCCAAAAAAAAGAAGAACTTTGGAAGAGATTCTCTGGGTCAGGAAACCACAGAAAATATGAATGGCGGAAACCAGGAGATGAAACATTGTCACAGTGGGCCAAGTTCCTTACCAAAAGATCGCAATGCCAAAGCTAAAGTATCAAGACGGTAAATGCTAGGAATGCTACAAAAAGCATTAGATTCTTTATTTTCCAGATGGATTGCATCCACAAACTTGTATGGCCAGGAAGAGCCCAACCCTCATTTTAAGACTAAAGGCACAACGGTGTGACTGGTAGCAAGGAGGCAGTCAGGAGCAGGAAATAAGTTGGGGTACCACCCTGTCTGATCAAAACAAAAGTTCAACAAAAACAAATAACTGCAACTATAATAATAATGACTCAAAAGTTGCCGAAACCGCATCAGCCTGCTGCAGTTTTTATACTGTTGCTTGTTTTATCAGTTGCGCCAAGCACTGCTCATGATCAGAAAGAAGCCACCAACCTTTCTGATGCTTTATTTTTTATAGAGAAGCGACTAGGGGGGTGGGGCTTGTTAGTGACATCACAGCAAGTAGTGCGTGCCCACAATAGGGACCTTCTATGTCCTGTGGAGAAAGAAGAGGATAGCGTTAGTGAGAGCGGCCTCGCCCCTCGCCCCAGAGTGGTAGTGTTTATCTTGGTTGAGCTTGTCAGAGGACACCAAGGCACGTATGCATGACAAAGGAAAGGTGCAAAACATTTTTAAAGCTAAGCATTTGACCGAACTTGTGAGCTGAAGACTTGCCTGTCCCACTAATTCAGCGTTTCCCAACCTTTAAGTATTTGCGACCCGAGTTTTCATAACAGTTTTAATCGCGCCCCCCTAACGTTTTTTTTGAAATGTAGATGCATATTTTATTATACCTACTTATCTTTTATCGACATTTATCTAACTCTATATTTATTGTTCTAGTATCAGAATGTAGTTTAAGTTAATTTGTTTTGGTTTCAACAGATTTTTTTTCATATTTTTGATTCTTGTTTTCTTTTTTTTTTCACATCTTTGCACCCCACCTTTTTGTTACTTTGCGCCCCACAGGTTGAGAACCACTGCACTAATTCATTGGTCAATTATTGGTCAAGAGTCTGGGTTTGTCCCCATGTGAATACATTTCCTCTGTGGGAACTGCTCTGATTTTCCAGAAGTATTAATTTAATAATATTTTAACAAAACATGTGAGCATACAACTGGACGAATCATCATGTGGGCTGTGTGACATAAGTATATAAAGGTCATGTGAAAAGGCAATTTCCCCTCAGGGGGTTAATAAAGCAAATCAATAAAAAAGCAAAAGAATATTTTTTCATGGACGTTTTTATACTATTTACTGCAGTCCACAGCTGGTCTCCATAGGCTCCCAATATGTTTGCAATCTCTGCTCTCCATGAAAACATGAAATTCACTTTTTTTAGCCATCACTACAAACTGCATAGGACAAGTAATATTATAAAAAAAAATTTGGTGTAACCACCCATATTGGTTTCTATGGTCCGAAATTGGATTAGTGGATTTGAAGGTGGTCTGTAGTGTATCTTACATACTGTGTATATAAGATATTAAGTTCCAATAAAAAGGAAAAATTGCAGCACTGCAATTACAGATTAAATAGAAAACTGGCTTTCAGTAAGTGCCAGCTTTACACATAAGCGCCATGTCTTTTATATTCAAGCATGCAGCAATGATGGTCTGTAGTGACAAGTACACAGAGTATGTCTGTAGGGGATGTCACTTTTTATTTATTTACTCACTTCGGGTATATAATATATCCTATGTGCTTCCTGCTTATTAAGTCCTGCCCTGGAGGAGACATGTTGGCAGTGGAAATAAAGTCAGTAGATATTTGGAAATGAACGAAACCATTATATTAGGTTACCTACTGCAAATCTTTAGTATAAATAAGCATGTCATACAGTTTGTATCTTTGTATGGTAGGTATAGATTTATAGACACCAGTTAGGCATGGCGGTGCAGTGCTTAGCAAGGTAGCCTCACAGCTGTGTAGTCTCAGGTTTGAAAACCAGTCACTGTCCTTATGGAGTCTGCATATTTTCCCTTTATCTACATGACATGGATTTTCTTTGGATACTTAGATTTCCCCCTGACGTTCATTTGACTGTAAACAGACCTGATGTGAAAAAATGCGAGTGTCCTCTGTGATTCATTGGCATCTCATCCAAGGTTGGTTTCTGCAGGTGCAGGACTGAGCTGTATGGAGAAGGACGATCAAGCGCATCGACCCCACATAGAAGCGAGAAAAGATAAAGAAGAAGGAGAAGACAGTCAGATTGAGGTTCACTGTCAAACAGCTTAACACAAAGTATACACCACCAGCAGATAAGTCCACAGAAATGTGATATTCCAGTGGAATTGGAAGCTCCCCTCCTTTCTTATTTTTAGCCTGGCAATGCTTCATTCTGTTTTCTCCATTTCCCCCACTTTCTTTACCAACATCTGTACAGTGCTTCGGCTTTTAGTAGTTCTGTTCTTAAGACAAAGCCCTCCTTCCCTGCAGTGTTTACAATTGATCTGACTGACCGCCATGTCTACCTCCTTCCGGTCAAACAGACAAATGGAAATTGACATTCACTTGTAAATAAAACTGCATTCCCTTGAAAAGTCCTCAAATGTCATAATGCGGGACAGATCTGTTTGAAAGAGCAGTCTCCTAATTCACAGAACATTGGGAAACTGCATAGAGACTAACTAAAAGTGACATTCAATAACCAGCAAGTGGGAGACACTGTTACAGCCGCTTCACAGCTCCCAGTCACAGCGCACATGCTAGCCTCGGAAATGTAACAAAGGATTACATTTAATTTTTAATAATAAAAAAAGAAAGTGTTCAAATATGCAGCAGATAGACTGATACCAGTTAGGCATGCTGGGTGTGGTGGTTAGTTCTGCACATTTACAACTTTACCTACCAAGGTTTGAATCTCAGACCACTGAATGAGTGTGTGGGGTTTTGACGTACTCTACTTTTTATTTCAGCTTACGTCTGCAGTTAAAGGTGTATGACACCCAAAAATTATATTATACCAACCCCATGTACATGTACTTTCCAACCCCATGTACATGTACTTTCTTGGCCATCTTTGCAGTGATGGCCAAGAAAAAAAAATGTGATCTCATATCTCTGTGATCTCAAGGATAAAGTACTGACAAGGATGACACCCAGACTCTTAACCTGAGGGGAATTATCAATAACAAATGAAAAATGATCAGTTTTATATAATGTTGATTTTGTACCAATCAGTTTTGTCACTATTTAATTTAAGAAAATTTGAAGAAAACCAGGATTTAATTTCTGTTATGCAATCATAAAGAGAGGAAGGTGGAAAGGAAAAAGTAGGTTTGCTAGTGAGGTAGAGCTGGGTGTCATCAGCGTGAGAGTGGAAGCTAATGTTATACAGTAATCCCTCCTCCATCGCGGGGGTTGCGTTCCAGACCCCCCCCGCGATAGGTGAAAATCCGCGAAGTAGAAACCATATGTTTGTATGGTTATTTTTATATATTTTAAGCCCTTATAAACTCTCCCGCACTGTTTATAAATATTCCCCGCAGAGTTATACAGCATAATCTCTTTGTATTCTCTTAGATATTAGGTAAGATTCATTGAAATTATGTATATAAACACACTGTTTATATACAGTAAAACCTAAATATTATTTTAAAGATATTGAGTGTCTCCGATATCACATATGTTACAGCCATTACGATAGACAGGTCACCAGCAATAAATACGTACATTGCAAGAAAAATAGTATACAGTAAATGTATTAATTATTTATGGTTACTCACCAACAATGACACGATGACTTGTCCGATAACAATGAGTTTAATTTTACTGCACAACAAAGGAGAGCGTTACAGCCCTTGTAAAGGAGCCACTTCAGGCGATTGTGTAGCACTGCCGTTGTTCTTCTTCTGGCAGTCTTCAATCCAAATCCCTAAAGCAGATTCCATCCGGACTACTGCCTTATTACATCCACTTACAACTCGTTTTGCACCCTGGTTAAAAGGACACTGCAGCCGTAGATCTTATATTCCTTTCCTACTTTTTAAATAAAAAGAATCGTAGCCTTCAACAAATCCAAAACGTTTACCTTTTCGGCAATCATTAACATCTTCTTCTTGCGCTTGGGCACGGCACCTGAAGCAGTAGCAGATTGTTTTGGAGCCATAATGAAGGGCTTGACTATGCACAAAGATAAACAGTAAAGAGCACAACTCTTTACACAGCGAAGCACGTTGATGCTGAATGAGCGAGATGAGACTTCCTGGTTAACACTGCATAGCTCCTGCGTGCTCTGATTGGTTAGCTTCTCAGTCAGGAGAACTTAACTGCATGCTCTGATTGGTTAGCTTCTCAGCCATCCGCCAATAGCGTCCCTTGTATGAAATCAACTGGGCAAACCAACTGAGGAAGCATATACAGGAAGTAAAAAGACACATTGTCCGCAGAACCCGCGAAGCAGCGAAAAATCCGCGTTATATATTTAGTTATGCTTTCATATAAAATCCGCGATAGAGTGAAGCCGCGAAAGTCGAAGCGCGATATAGCGAGGGATTACTGTATTTATGAAAAATATTGCTGAGGAGAAGGAGGTAGATAATGAAGAGGAGGGTTAGGGCCCCAGGACAGAGCCCACCTGAAGTAACAGCGGTGGGTTGGGATGTGAAAGTTTTAAGCTGAATGAACTGGCCACGACTGTAGATTAAGAGAAGAGGGGAAAAGAAAACAGCTAATTAAATGAGATGAGTGTTATCAGTTATCGTCACTGATTATGAACAAAAACCTGCAGCCACAGGGGGTCCCCAGGACACATCAGCATCAAGCTATAGCAGCGTTTCTCAACCTTTAAATATTTGCGACCCGCGTTTTTATAACAGTTTTAATCACGCCCACTTAATGTTTTTTGGAAAGGAGCCCACCAACACCAATTTGTTCTTTTTTAATTAATGATATATCACAGATGCATATTTTATTATACCTACTTAACTTTTATCGACATTTATCCAACTCTATATTTATTTTTCTAGTATCAGAATGTAGTTTAAGTTAATTTGTTTTGGATTCAATAAATGTATTTTTGATTCTTTTTTTCACATCCTAGGGCAGGGGTATTCAATTAGATTTTTCATTGGGCCAAATTGTCATACGGCTTTTGCCAGTGGGCCGCACATTTCCCTGTATTTCTTGTATTGTACCATTAATACAAAGCAGAGGTATGTAGTCAGTGGGCCGGTCCAAAATGACTGATTGGCCGGTTCTGGCCTGTAGGCCGCCTATTAAATAGGGCTGCCTAGGGGGTCCGCCCCACAGTTTGAGAACCACTGAGCTATAGTTTTGTTCTGTTTTGTTTATTTATTTATTTTTGTTCTTTATTTCTTGTATTCGGAATTTGTTGTGGGGGTCAGAGCACAGGGTCAGCCATTGTACAGCACCCCTGGAACAAGTGCAGGTTATGGGGGCCTTGCTCAAGGGCCCAGCAGAGTAGGCTCTCTTTTGGCAGTGACGGGGATTCGAACCTGCAATGGTGTCATTACACTTCCTAGTTCAATAGAAATGATTTGTTGCTAGCACCGGGCGATATAGAAACGTGCAGCGACAGCATCATCTAAAGTACAGCACTGCAGCAGACAGGAAGTGATGCCAGGGAAAAAGCAATAAACAGACACCGAGTGTGAAATAAGCATGCATGTATGTACAGTATGTATGTATGTCTGTCTGTGTGTATGGAGAGATTCTCTATGCATTACATTGCTCATGTTTTATTACAAGCATCTGATCAATTCCTTAATGGTAGCCTTTGAGATATTTGGAATTGTGCATTCAAAAGTTCAAATGCATTTCCGAGACTAAACCATAAAAGCAAAGCCTTCGTGGCACGGGAATAAATGGCATAGCTTTCCTGATAAATAGTTTGCAGCCCGGGGCTTTTATCACTGAGTAAATGAATGCAGTCTTTTATGTTTACTGTTGACTTAAATCAAAGCTTTACTATAAGGTGCTGACTTTATTGCCAGCCTGTTAAATTTCATACTGTACATCAGAGGCACTGGAGATATTATTATTGTCAGGCTTTACTTGGAATTTTATTGACAGATGTGTGGGCAATTATGTACCATTCTTTGCAGGTTTTGCAAACAGAACTGATGCAGAAATTACTTTCTTTTTTTTTTCTTTCCCCTCAAGCTAATTTGTTTTAGAAAAGGCTCATTAAAAGAAATTAGATCAGGTGTACACATTGCTGGCAAGAGATCTGAAGAGAACGAAATTCTTTGACCCGGTGACATGCACGTTATCCTTGAAAACTTCATTAGTGCTTTGATATTAAACAGCTAAACGCCACGGTGGGGCTGACGTGAGGCTGGAAGGTGCGTCACAGTTTTGGAACCTTCACCTCTGAAATGGGAATGGAAGAGAAAATTTCAAAAAATCAATGTTATAAGGCAGTGTTTCTCAATATGTGGGTCGCCACCCAAAATGTAGGCCACTGGATGCCCTACATAAGTCACCAGCTTTAGTTAAAAAACAAAAATTAAATCAGCCATCACTTGAATGTTGTAAGGGGGCTACTGACAGATAGATAGATAGATAGATAGATAGATAGATAGATAGATAGATAGATAGATAGATAGATAGATAGATAGATAGATAGATAGATAGATACTTTATTAATCCCAAGGGGAAATTCACATACTCCAGCAGCAGCATACTGATAAAAAACAATATTAAATTAAATTTATTGATCACATCCAGTCAAGGAAACATTCTGCTCCTGCAGACTGTGGAAGTGAAATGAACTGACGTGAGTCCAATTATGAGTAGATGACAGCCTCTTATTAGAACATTAGAACAATCTCAATGAGAACAGGCCATTCAGCCCAACAAAGCTTGCCAGTCCTGTCCACTTATTTCTTCCAAAAAAAAAATCAAGTCGAGTTTTGAAAGTCCTTAACGTCTTACTGTCTACCACACTACTTGGTCGCTTATTCCAAGTGTCTGTCGTTCTCTGTGTAAAGAAAAACTTCCTAATGTTTGTGTGAAATTTACCCTTAACAAGTTTCCAACTGTGTCCCCCATGTTCTTGATGAATTCATTTTAAAGTCACCGTCTCGATCCACTGGACTAATTCCCTTCATTATTTTAAACACTTCAATCATGTCACCTCTTAATCTTCTTTTGCTTAAACTGTATAGGCTCAGCTCTTTTAATCTTTCCTCATAATTCAACCCCTGTAGCCCTGAATCAGTCTACTCGCTCTTCTCTGGACCTTTTCTTGTGCTGTTATGTCCTTTTTGTAGCCTGGAGACCAAAACTGCACACAGGACTCCAGATGAGGCCTCACCAGTGTGTTATAAAGCCTGAGCAGAACCTCCTGTGACTTGTACTCCACACATCAAGGCGCTATATAACCTGACATTCTGTTATCCTTCTTAATGGCTTCTGAACACCGTCAAGAAGTCGATATCTTAGAGTCCACTATGACTCCTAAATCCTTCTCATAAGCTGTACTCTCGATTTTCTGACCACCCATTGTGTATTCAAACCTAACATTTTTACTTCCTATGTGTAATACTTTACATTTACTGACAATAAATTTCATCTGACACAAATCTGTCCAAGCCTGTATGCTGTCCAAGTCCTTCTGTAATGATATAACGGATTCCAAATTATCTGCTAATCCACCTATCTTGGTATCATCTGCAATCTTAACCAGCTTGTTACTTATATTCCTATCTAAATCACTTATATATATTAAAAATAGCATCAGCCCCAGCACTGCCCCTGCTGGTCACCACTCTTAACATCGGCCAGTTCTGATGAGGTTCCTCGCACCATCACCCTCTGCTTCCTGTGTCTGAGCCAATTCTGCACCCATCTAAAAACATCACCCTGAACTGCCACTTCTTTTAATTTTATTGCCCAACCTCTCATGTGGCACCTTATCAAATGCTTTCTGAAAGTCCAGATTAATAATATCATAAGCTCCACTTTGATCGTATCCTTTTGTTGCCTCCTCATAGAATTCCAGCATGTTAGTAAAACATGACCTCCCTCTTCTGACCCCATGCTGACTGTTCAGAATAACTCCTGTTCTTGCCATGTGTTGCTCAATCTTATCCTTAATAATTCCTTCCATTAATTTTCCTGTGATGCATGTTAAGCTTACTGGCCTATAGCTGCTTGGATCTGCCTGGTCACCTTTTTTATATAATGGGATGATATTTGCCATTTTCCAGTTCTTCGGAATCTCTCCAGTGCGCAGTGACTTCCTAAATACAGCTGCACACTTCATTAAAGGAAGTCCGTAAACACGGACAAGTTCCTCAGACTTTTTAGCTCTCTATCAGCCTCACAAGATTCATCCCAAAAGCCAGACGCACAAGAATCTTAAAGGGACGCACAACGTAGATTTTCTGAGGGATGGATTGGTGGTTTACAATGGTTATTGTGTGTTATCTGCAATGCAGTGTGACCAAATGAACCAATAAAGCCTCCAAAACTCTAATGATATTTGGAAACAAAGCTTACTCTTGACAGAAGTAAGCTGTTTGACTTTGTTAATGAAAAATATTTTTGAAGCTTCTCCAGCAATCCAGCAGGCACTTGGGGCTTCATCTCATTGCACATTGAATTGCCAGATATAAGATAGAGCAGTAGATGTCATGTTACTTAATAGCATGCTTAATCCAGACCAGTGTTGTGGGGTGGTGGAGCCAATCCCAGCTGGCAAAGGGTGCAAGGCAGGAATAAACTCTGGACGGGGCGCCAGTCCATGTGAACGAACACACACCAAACACTGCTAGGGCCAACTCAGCATCGCCAAGCCACCTTACTTGCATGTGTTTGGACTGTGGGAGGAAATACACACAGGCACAAGGAGAACATCCAAACTCCACACAGGGAGGACCTGGAATGTGAACCCTGGTCTCCTTACTTTAAGACAGCAGTGCCACTGTGATGCCGAGCAATAGATGTGTGCTAACACATTGTGTGCTGACATTCTAAATGATTCAGTCAGCTGCAAACTGAAACATATTCCTATCCGCACCCACTTCCCTTACCTCTTATGAAGGGGAAAATATGGGAAAGGAGAACCAAAGAAAATTTGGGGTGCCAGCCGGGTCACATCCTTTGCTGCCAGTGTCCAAAGTAAAGAAGCTAAATGAGCGCATGGTGGCTCACATGTGTGATATCTGTCTTCTTGGTTTCAGTGGCGTCTTTAAACTGTCGGCTCTCTCCAGCAGGTCTGGATCGGGGAGCTCCATCATGCCGGACTGAGCCACCATCTTCCAAGATCCCCTGTGTCACCTTTGTCCTCTTAAAGTCTCTGGCACTTTTCTGCACAGGTTCTGGAAATGTCCTCTGGCTGTGGTTATCTGGCACTGTGTAGTTGAATGTCTCTCTACGATTCTTTCTTTCCCCATTTCCTTTGTCCCCTCAAGTTCCTCTCCTCTTAGACTCCCTAGATGTTTCTTCTCTTTCCTCTTAGTGTGTGTGCCAGTATACCCAGTGACTCTCCTTTTTTTCTCTCTCTTATTGTTAAAATGGCCATCTCAGGTGGGGTGGGGAGGGAGATCACCATTGAGGGGGGTGTGTAGTGTGTTTTGTTTTTGTCCTTATGTAGCCCCTGTAGAAGAAGCCAGCACACAGACAGACACACAGACCAACAATGTCCCAAAACCATACACGTATATTGTCTTTACAGTCTTCGGCACGACACACAATGCCCTGACCAGCAACAATATTGCTCACAATCCTCTTTTCCTTTTCTTCTTTTCCTTTCTGCCCCCTCAACTCCTTTCTCACAAGCTCTGCCCTCTTCCTCCCAACTCCGGCTCCCCGAGTGGAGTGAGGCGGCCTCTTTTATACCACACCCGGTAGTGCTCCAGGTGCTCCTCAATCAAGTTCTGGCAGCACTTCTGGGTGTGGCAGAAGTGCTGCAGCCCACGGCTCTGGAACTCTGGTGGTGGCCACGGGCCCCCGCTGGGATGAGGTTCTAAGCTCCAGTCCCGTGGCCCCGATGTAAACAAGGGGGGCTGCCCTCTTGTGTCCCGGGGGGTACTGCTGGTGATATGTCCTCTCCCCCGGCCCTTTCTTCAAAAGGACGTCCCGACCGGGCAAGGTCCCCGGCTATCACACCCCAAAATCAGTTACTGTATTATTGTTGGCTTTCTTTTACTGTGTTTCTTTTTTCATTTTATTTTATCAAAAAAAAAAAAAAAAGTGTCCAATATAAATCTTGTGATGAGTGAAAGGCACTAGAAGTGCCACCCCCTGTCAAACCGTGTTCACCGTCACATTTGGTCATTGGATAATTTGGTTCTAATATGCATTGCAGAAATTACAGTGCATTCTGGGAGTTAATTAACTGTTGCACAAAAAATTATTTTTTTGCTTATTTACTTTCTCAAATAAAGACCAATAACATTTATGCTTGTTAATTATTTTGTAACTGAGTCTTATCCGAAAATATCAGTGATAAGAGAATGTAATTACTTGCATTAGTACAATACATGCAATATGTGTGTTTTTGAAAGGAATTGACGATACAAACCAAGCCCAAGAAGGACTGTGGTGGCTCATCAGTAGAGATGCCAGGGTTATTGGGTGTAGATTGATAGGCAGAAATGGCAGGTTTATCTATTAAAAATTCAATCTACAGCACATTAAAGAGTGTAGAGAGTGAAGGGGTCTCAATACTTTATAAATCCACAGGACACAATCGAATAAAGCTGAACCAGGAGACTGACGATCCAACGTGACGACACAGGAGATTCAGGAGGGGATTTGTATGTGACCTCTAATGGAGGTTCACACACCGAGCTAGGAATAGAGCGGCAGAGAGCAGGAGCTGGAAAGCTAAACCGCACCAACAGAGACTTGTGAAATGAGCCCTTTGAATGCTGAAAAGATTGACGTCAGAGGATCTCAGGTGTTTGCCATTCTAATATGAAGCACGCCAAGGGACCGCGCCATCTGGGGTGTTGAAATTAACAGCTTGGCGAATCAGTAGCAGTTTCAAAGATAGCACAGTATTAGACAGAGAGCTAGTGTCATTTAGCCATTTAAAGGGATTGGGTGGGGGGAGATGGTCAGGTGTTTTTTATGCTCCATCTGTGCCAGAACCTGAGCTGCAGCATTGTGAAGGTTATAAACTGTTAATACTTATAGCAGCAAGACCATCAAAATTTAAATCATAGTGATCTAGGGGAGAGACTATGAAATGTGACGGAGTATTTCTAGTTCTGAGGAGGAGACAACAACTCAAGTTCTACCATAGGAGGTAGAAAGACACCCTTACTGCTGCAGAGTTCACTCATTCATTCATTTTCCACAGAGTCACAGGGGCAACTGTCTCAGCAAGTGAGGCCTATCTGTCCCTTTCCCCTACCACACATGCCAGCTCATATTGTGGGACCCCAAGGTGTTCCCAGGCCATCTGTCTTCCTTGGGTTTCCTCCTGGCTGGTTGAGCCCATAAAACCTCCACAGGGAGACATCCAGAAGACGTCTGTATCAGATGCCCAAACCACCTCGGGTCAGTGGATCTACTTCGAGCTTCTCCCTGATGTTGTCATTTCTCACCCTGTCTCTAAAGGACAGCACTGCAGAGAAAGCTCCTTTCGGCCTCTTGTACCCAAAATCTCATTCTGTTGGTCATTACCCAAAACTCATGACCCATAGGTGAGGGTAGGGATGTAGAGCGACTGGTAAATTGACACCTTCCTTCCTCACCACTACAGATCGGTATACTGACCGCCTAACTGTGCTTGATCTCACCATCCCTTTTCCCCTCACTCGTGAACAAGACCCCGAGGTATTCAAACTCCTCCACTTGAGACAGTAACTCACCTCCCACTTGTAGAGGACGCTCCACCTTTTTCTTACTGAGGACCATTGGAGTCAAATTTGGAGCTGCTGATCCTCACCCTTGCCGCTTCACACTCAGCCACAAACCGTTCCAATGCGTGCTGGAGTTCACCGTCCTGATGAAGCCAAAAACACAACACCATCTGTAAAAAAAGTAGTGACGCATTTCTAAGGCCACTGAACTGGACATCCTTGATATCCTGTCCATGAAAATCACACGCAGGATTTTCAAAATCCATTGAGCTCGACCAAACTGAAATGGATCAAGGGAAATAGGGTTAAAATCCACAAATGAGGGCAAACTGAGATGAATAATCTAGTAGCAACATGCAGAATGAAACTGATAGGGACCAAGAAATGATCTCTAAGGAACTCCACAGGAGGTGATCTGAACCACTGCAGCAAAATTCAGTTTCTAAATTACAGTATATAGCAATCACTCTCTTCAGTAATACATACTGGCCACAGAACAACATACATACATGTGGAAACAAAAGCAAGAAAATTGCACATTTACTGTACGTTAGTGTATACAGTGCATCCGGAAAGTATTCACAGCGCATCACTTATTCCACATTTTGTTATGTTACAGCCTTATTCCAAAATGGATTCAATTCATTTTTTTCCTCAGAATCCTACACACAACACCCCATAATGACAACGTGAAAAAGTTTACTTGAGATTTTTGCAAATTTATTAAAAATAAAAAAACTGAGAAATCACATGTACATAAGTATTCACAGCCTTTGCCATGAAGCTCCAAATTGAGCTCAGGTTCATCCTGTTTCCCCTGATCATCCTTGAGATGTTTCTGCAGCTTAATTGGAGTCCACCTGTGGTAAATTCAGTTGATTGGACATGATTTGGAAAGGCACACACCTGTCTATATAAGGTCCCACAGTTGACAGTTCATGTCAGAGGACAAACCAAGCATGAAGTCAAATGAATTGTCTGTAGATCTCCGAGACAGGATTGTCTCGAGGCACAAATCTGAGGAAGGTTACAGAAAAATTTCTGCTGCTTTGAAGGTCCCAATGAGCACAGTGGCTTCCATCATCCGTAAGTGGAAGAAGTTCGAAACCACCAGGACTCTTCCTAGAGCTAGCCAGCCATCTAAACTGAGCGATCGGGGGAGAAGGACCTTAGTCAAGGAGATGACCAAGAACCCGATGGTCACTCTGTCAGAGCTCCAGAGGTCCTCTGTGGAGAGAGGAGAACCTTCCAGAAGGACAACCATCTCTGCAGCAATCTACAAATCTGGCCTGTATGGTAGATTGGCCAGACGGAAGCCACTCCTTAGTAAAAGGCACATGGCAGCCTGCCTGGAGTTTTCCAAAAGGCACCTGAAGGACTCTCAGACCACGAGAATCTAAATTCTCTGGTCTGATAACACAAAGATTGAACTCTTTGGTGTGAATGCCAGGCGTCATGTTTGGAGGAAACCAGGCACCGCTCATCACCAGGCCAATACCATCCCTACAGTGAAGCATGGTGGTGGCAGCATCATGCTGTGGCGATGTTTTTCAGTGGCAAGAACTGGGAGACTAGTCAGAATAAAGGGAAAGATGACTGCAGCAATGTACAGAGACATCCTGGATGAAAACCTGCTCCAGAGCGCTCTTGACCTCAGACTGGGGCGACGGTTCATCTTTCAGCATGACAACGACCCTAAGCACACAGCCAAGATATCAAAGGAGTGGCTTCAGGACAACTCTGTGAATGTCCTTGAGTGGCCCAGCCAGAGCCCAGACTTGAATCCGATTGAACATCTCTGGAGAGATCTTAAAATGGCTGTGCACCGACGCTTCCCATCCAACCCGATGGAGCTTGAGAGGTGCTGCACATAGGAATGGGCAAAACTGGCCAAAGATAGGTGTGCCAAGCTTGTGGCATCATATTCAAAAAGACTTGAGGCTGCCAAAGGTGCACCAACAGTATTGAGCAAAGGCTGTGAATACTTATGTACATGTGATTTCTCAGTTTTTTTATTTTGAATAAATTTGCAAAAACCTCAATAAACTTTTTTCACGTTGTCATTATGGGGTGTTGTGTGTAGAATTCTGAGGAAAAAAATGAATTTAATCAATTTTGGAATAAGGCTGTAACAGAACAAAATGTGGAAAAAGTGATGTGCTGTGAATACTTTCCGGATGCACTGTGTATGAAAATCAATATATACATCAATCTGCATCCAAAAATGTGAAGATGATATGGACCTTATTGAAATAGATTACATTATTCAATTTCATGCTTAACTGATGAAACCTCAAAATCAACATGTACTGTCAGGGCTGGACCCCCGTAGGCCCCTTGGTTGACTTAATTAATAGAGCTCCTTAGCTGAGAGGTCATCCTATTTAAACAATGCAGCACAGTTTTAAAAAACTGAGTCAGAGTCGGGAGACAGTAGACAACTGTATCTTGAAGGTGGAAGGAGAAAAGTGTATTGTTGTAATTTTGTTGGTGTTCTGGAGAAGAAGGTTTTTTGGACAAATGAAATCGTTAATTTGAACCTGGAATTGTGTTGAGCATTACTGTTTTACTTTGTCTGTGGTTTTGGGTTCAATGGCGCCCTCTTGTGATTACACAGTCAGTCATCTGTCACTATCTAACCTGCTTAGTCCTGAACAGGATGGCATTCCGGCGCATGTCCAAGCTATCACAGGGTGCATGGTAAGAACAAACTCTGGACAGGGTGCCAGGCCATTGCAGGGCACACACACACATTCACACACCACAGCTAATTCAGTGTATTTATTAGACTGTGGGAGGAAACTGGAGCACCTGGGGAAAACCCATGCAGACACAGTTCCATGCAGAGTGGACCCAGGATGAGAACCCTGGTCTCCTTACGGTGATATAGCAGTGCTTATCACTGCAAGATGAAGGATGTCAGGAAATCGGACATGACTACCAAATAAAAAACAGATGGACAAAGCCCGGATAATAGTGGTATCAGTCCCTAGGGATTACTTAGCCAGGTAATGCAATCGGCGACCTGCTAGATACACTATATCACCAAAAGTATTGGGACACCAATAAAATCAAGCACCTAAGCATGCAGACGGCTTCTACAAACATTTATGAAAGAATGGGTCGCTCTCAGGAGCTCGGTGAATTCAAATCTGGTACCCTGATAGGATGCCACCTGTGCAGTAACTCCATTCTTGAAATTTCCTCGCTACTAAATATTCCACGGTCAACTGTTAGTAGTATTATAACAAAGTAGAAGCAATTGGGAACAACAGCAACTCAGCCACAAAGTGGTAGGCCACGTAAAATCACAGAATGGGGACAACGTATGCTGAGGCGCACAGTGTGCAGAACTCGCCAATTTTCTGCAGAGTCAATAGCTATAGACCTCCAAAAGCTGAAGAACAGTGCGTAGAGAGGATGGGTTTCCATGGCCGAGCAGCTGCATCCAAGCCTGACATCTCCAAGAGCAATGCAAAGAGCAGGATGTAGTGGTGTTAAGCCCACCGCCACCGTACTCTAGAGCAGTGGAGACGTGTACTCTGGAGTGACAAATCACGCAATCCGATGGACGAGTCTGCCAGGAGAATGGTACTCGCCTGACTGCATTGTGCCAGGTGTAAAGTTTGGTGGAGGGGGCATTATGGGGTTGTTTTTCAGGGGCTGGGCTTGGCCCCTTAGTTCCAGTGAAAGGAACTCTTAATGCTTCAGCATACAAAGCCATTTTGAACAATTTCATGCTCCCAACGTTGTGGGAACAGTTTGGGGATGGCTACATGACTGCGCACACGCCAGTGCACAAAGCAAGGTCTATAAAGAAATGGATGAGCAAGTTTGGTGTGGAGGAACTTGAATGGCCTGAACAGAGCCCTGGCCTCAATGTGATTGAACACTTTTGAGATATATGAGAGTGGAGACTGCGAGCAAGCCAGGCCTTCTCTTCCAACATCAGTGCCTGACCTCACAAATGCTCTCCTGGTCACAAATTCCCATTAACACCTTGTGGAAAGCCTTCCCAGAAGAGTTGAAGCTGTTATAGCTACAAAGGGTGGGCAAACTCCATATTTAAGCCTATGTATTTAGTATGGGATGTCATTAAAGTTCCCAATACTTTTGGCAATAGAGTGTATGTAACATCTAACATATCCCAGACCATTTAGGTTTCTTAACAATTACAATCACTCTCCAGAAACTACAAAACAGCATTACAGCGGGCAATGCAGGGTCTACACCAAGCTCTAACAGCACAGCGAGTCACGACAAATGAGTGAGGTTTACTCTTGTCAAGCCAGTGCACAAAACAAAGTCTCACAGAGAAATGAACCCCCATAGGGCCAAACACACCTGACTTTAAGAACATTTCCAGGGGTGAAGTCTGTTCCGGACAGCACTTGCAGGAAAGATTAACATGGACTATGGCTAAAGTGATCTTGTTGCACCATGTAGAAAATGAAAACAAGTTGACCTTTACGCTAAAGATGCCACCAAACATACAAAACTATGTGTAGCCAGAGAGGAAAAAGCATTTTCAGCAGGACCAAGCATCTGAACCAAGAACATCTCTTGGCACTCCTAAAAGCCTGAAGAAGCTAAACGTATTTAATCTGCAACTGTGGTGACTACATGGGAGATTTACCCTGCTTTTTAATTTCAAAAGCTATTAAGAAAGTTAAATTAATTCACTCGAATAACAAATCATGCACTCAAGGTCTTGACGTAAATTAAATTTATCGAATTTCTTTGATACTTCTGAAAACTTCAAGCTTTAGATGGCTCCTAAGTGTACCGATTATTTGTCGAAATCATTTATTTTTCGAAATGGGCTCATCAATTGTGGTACTGACCTTCAGTACTGTGAATATCAGATGACCTTTTAGTGGGGGTACGGGGGGGGTAGGGTCTTCACTTGGCACTGGGGCATCACCAGAATTCTCAATGGTGATAGCATACTCTGGAACATTTTGTAGTTCTGTTTGTTTCCTTTCATTAATTAAACCTCAAGGTTTTTCTAATTAAGACATCGTTCATGCTTATGTTGTGTGGTTCACAATTCCCTCTGTAACTTGTACATTCAATAAGTTACTAGTTGATGTTAAATGATCTGAGTGGCTAGCACTGGTAAAGCTTAATGTTATTTTTCTAAACCTTGTTTTGTGGCCATGCATTGTAAAATCACTCTCTGTATGTACGATCTCCAAATACTTTTGAAGATTTTAATTAACTCTTATAGTGATAAAGCTGCACTTCCTGATTCACTATCTCCACATCATCTAATCTTCTATGAAGAGGATGAAAAATGGAAAGGCCATTGGCCCAGATGACATACCTGTGGAAGCATGGAGGTGTTTAGGAGAGATGGCAGTGGAGTTTTTAACCAGATTGTTTAATAGAATCTTGGAAAGTGAGAGGATGCCTGAGGAGTGGAGAAGAAGTGTACTGGTGCCGATATTTAAGAATAAGGGGGATGTGCAGGACTGTAGTAACTACAGGGGGATTAAACTGATGAGCCACAGCATGTAGTTATGGGAAAGAGTAGTGGAAGCTCGGTTAAGAAGTGAGGTGATGATTAGCGAGCAGCAGTATGGTTTCATGTCAGGAAAGAGCATCACAGATGCAATGTTTGCTCTGAGGATTTTGATGGAAAAGCATAGAGAAGGCCAGAAGGAGTTGCATTGCATCTTTGTGGACCTGGAGAAAGCATATGACAGGGTGCCTCGAGAGGAGCTGTGGTATTGTATGAGGAAGTCGGGAGTGACAGAGAAGTACGTAAGAGTTGTACAGGATATGTATGAGGGAAGTGTGACAGTGGTGAGGTCTGTGGTACAAGTGACAGATGCATTCAGGGTGGAGGTGGGATTACTCTTATTCTTCTGTACTTCCTCATTCCACCACCAGGTTTGCTTTTCCTCCTTCCTCTGCTCAGATGTCACCCGAAGCACCCTTCTTGCTGTCATTCTTACTACATCTGCTGTAGTTGCCCAGCTGTCTAGTATCTCTTCACTGCCACCAGTGCCTGTCTTATCTCCTCCCTAAACTCATCCTTGCAGTCTTCCTTTTTCAACATCCACTATTTGATCCTTTGCTCTGCTGTCCCTCTCCTCCTCTCCTTCTTGATCTCCAGCGTCATCCTACAGACCACCATCCTGCCTAACTATACTTTCCCCTGGCACCACTTTGCAGTCTCCAATGTCCTTCAGATTGATTCTTCTGCACAGGATGTAATCTACCTGTGTGCATCTTCACCCTATGTTCCTCCCTCTTCTTAAAACACATATACACCACAGCCATGCCCATTCTTTTTGCAAAATCCACTATCCTCTGACCTTCTGCATTCCTCTCCTTGACACAATACCTACCAATCACCTCCTCATCTCCTCTGCTTCATTCACCAACATATCCATTGAAATTTGCTCCAATCACCGCTTACTGTCCCTTGGGTAGACTGTTCATCACTTCATCTAACTCACTCCAGAAATCTTCTTTCTTATCTATCGAATACCCAACTTGCGGGGCACATTCACTAACAACATTCATCATCACACCTTCAGTTTGTGGCTTCATAATCATTACCTGGTAATAATTATTCCAGCAATCCATGTGTTATTTAAGGTTATCACCACATTGCATTAAAAGGCGGAGTGTCCAGGGGCTACTCTGTTAGTGTAACACTGGACCATCAAGGAAACCACACAGGTGAGGTCCGTGCAGCAGCTGAGGAAAAGGCTATATCAGCTATGACTGATAAGAGTGACAGAAAAAGGGACCAGGACAGCTACTGTATCTAGAGACCACCTCAGAAAGTGTCTGGGAGGAAAGACGACACGATTGGTACTGCACTGCCGGACAGCGCCTGACGCCTGAAGCCTTTTGATCACTGGCGACAGCGTCTCCCACAGCCATGTTTCAGCCAGCATTTTCCCTCTGGCTGGGATTTAAATTCATATTTTGGGTCAATTTTGTCTACTTTTAGGTCAGGTATTTATGTTTATTTTATTTATTATGTATGTTTTTCTGTTTGTATGTTGTAAAAGAGGAAGGTCCTAGGTAATGCCCCTTGTGTTTTGTGGGTGGCTCCCCAAGGGGCAGAGCCACCTGCCAATCACCACCAGGAACGGCGCTCTGCCCTCTTTTAGGGAGGTCTTCCCATAGTTCCTGGAAGTTCATTGAATGCATTAGGAGTGGAGAGTTATTGCGAGTTTGCTGTGCTTTTTTGGGTGGATTTTCTAGATTTTTGAACCCTAGCTTTGTTTTTTTGACCTCAAGATTTCGGATTGGGACTGTGTGTATTGTTATTTCTGAACCTGTATTCTGTATTGGATTCTGTATTGGGACTTTGTTTCCTGTGTATCGCCTTGCCTTTTCAAGCATCTGCTTTGGGACTTGCACTGACTTTTCTCATTAAAATTAGCCTTTTTATCATTTTATCAACATTCGTCCGGGCCCTTCAGGTTCCTAGTCGGAGTGTTTTTGGCAGCTGTGCCTTCTTAACTCAAGCACTTCATGACACATACAACGAGATTTTCAAGATCTAACATCCAGCAGGGCAAACAATAAAGAGAGCATTTAACAATTACCGGTGTCTCTTCAGCAGTCTTTCTTGCCATCGGGTCGTTACGGTATAATCAAATCTCTGTTAAGGGGCTTTAGTCATCGAGTTACCCAGGGGCCTGTGGGGGTCTTAATCTGACCTTGGTTATCACATTAACCCTAGTAACAGCACTGCTAATAGTGTAAAAAACAATATAAAGGGAGAAGATTTAATGTAATCAATTGGACATCTTCCGATGGAACAGTCTGGGTAAACCTGTACTGAGTTCAAGCAGCAAATGGGGGGGAAAAAATCGGATATTTCAAAGCACAGCAAAGGCAGAATGTGACATTTCAAGCTGTGCCGTGATGATTAAACAAGCTCCATATCGCCGGTGTAAATGCGTGGTATATAATTGCGTTCGTGTCAGCATCATCTTTTAGTCTTGCTCAATATTTAGTGTCTCGTTGATAAATGAGCTTGTCTTGAACCAGATACTCTTTTTACGGTGGTCTTGATTTGCAGAGCTGCTTGACGTGACTGATGTCTCCAAATGTGATTATCTCAGTGATTCGCATTGTAATTAGACTTTCATTTAGCTGCATTTTGCTTGTCAGGTGGAATAGATAAATGGAAAAATCTTAACAAACATTCCTTCATTTGGTGAAATGAAAACTTTTCTGTCTGATGCTTAATTAGTATTTACTTAACCCAACATTCCTCCACCTAAAAAACAACAAACTCATTTTGAATTATTTACAATGCAAATTAGTTATCAGTTTAATTTTCCTCCAACGTTTTATTTCAATATTTTCTCAAGGTTTATATGCGACAATGACATTCAAATAAACACCAGTAGATAATAATACTCTACTTATCTTTTTTTTTTTATTATTTATAATACCGTTTGGATAAGTGTGATAATTATGAATTATGCAAATTATACACTTCCTTCTCAGCTCCTCTTTTATTTGAATCTTTTCTCGTGTGAAAATATTTATTGTGAAGTTTATCTGAAATCGTTCAGGTCTGTTGTTTGCATAATGTCATTTTTTTAAACTAATGTAATTGTGGCCTCTGCTGGATGATGAGGTCCCACTGTCAATGGCTGAGAGAAAATCAACCGCCATCTACGCAAGTGGCTTGTCCTACCATGAAAACTGTGAATATGAACAAGCTGAGCCTCCCCATATAATAATAATAATTCTTTACAACAAGCACAACAACATTTCTTTCTATTGCACATTTTTATACAAATGATGCAGCGCAAAGTGCTTTACATAATGAAGAAAGAAAAAAAAGACAAATTAAATAAGAAAATAGAATTAGGGAACACTAATTAACATAGTAATAAAAGTAAGGTCCGGTGGCCAGGGAGGACAGAAAAAACAAAAAAAAACTCCAGACGATTGGAGAAAAAAAACAAAATCTGCAGGGGTTCCAAGGCCACGAGACCACCCAGCTAACTCTAGGCATTCTACCTAACATAATTGATCCCAATCAGTCCTCACAGTATTCAGGGTTCACATGGAAGAGCTTGATGATGATGGTCATGTGGACCTCTGGCCTTTAATCCATTAATGTAGGGACATCACAGTGCTTTGATCAGGCGGTGGTGGCACACATCGCCACCACAGAACCCGGAAAAAGAACAGAAGAGAAAGTAGATGTGACGGCGGCCATTTTGCACCAGTGCGCTATCCACATATGAGCTATTAGGTGGTGAAGTGGTGAGAGAGAGAGACAATTAGAGAAAGGGGATGATTAGGGGGTTCAGAGTGACTAGGCCATGGTGGGCAATTTAGCCTGGACATCAGGATATACACCACTGTTTATGAAGGAAGCCCAGAGATCTTTTATGACTACAGAAAGTCAGGACCTCGGGTTTTACATCTCATCCAAATGATGGTGCCAATTTTACAGCACAGTGTCCCCGTCACTGCACTAAGGCATTGGGATCCACACACAGACAACAGGGTAAGCGCCCCCTGCTGACCTCACCAACATCTCTTCCAGCAGCAACCCAAGCTTTTCTTAGTGTAAAAAATAACCCGGACAATGACAGACATGATACCAGAATGTCCAAAACACACACGCGTTTTATTCACATCTATTTACAATATTTACAGATTTGACTCAGTCCTTGTTCCTTTCGGCCGCCTCCACTCCTCTCTCGCAAGCTCCGTCCTCTTCCACCCGACTCCGGCTCCCTGAAAGGAGTGAGGCGACCCCTTTTATCTTATCTTCCTGCAGCACTTCCCAGTGTGGTGGAAGTACTGCTCTTGCACCCGGAAGCACTCCAGGCGTACATCATCCCTGTTCTGGCAGGGCAGCGCTTCCTGGTGTAGTGCAAGTGCTGTTCTCCAGGGTTAAAGGACCATCTAGGCACCCAGGGAAGAATAGTGCTGCTCTCCTAGTCCGTCCTGCCTCCAGGCATCCTGACGGGGCGGAGTCCCTGGCCTTCTGTCACACTAGATGGTCTCTAATCTGAGTACTGGCTGGGCCTGAACATGAATAGCTTCAGGTGGGCGAGATGTTCTGAAGTGCAGGTGGTATGGCCGTTGAGGAGTTTGTGTCACCCGTGCTTGGGAGGTGAAGTCTAGTGTCATGAAAGACTCCAAGGTCAGCATTGAGGTGAGGACTGTAAGGATCTGGAGGACATGGGACATGCTACACCACGACATTCTGACTGGGCAGGGCTTGTGTGTATTCTAACACCCCACTCTGACAGAATCCAGGCCTCAACTAGTACAAGACGAATTGGGAGTGATGGTCAAAGAGCTGTGGGGACCTCGAGTAGTGGGAATTCAGCAGAATGACACATGGACAAAATGGTAGTGTGCTATGGGCTGTAAGATCTCCTGGTCTGATCTTTTGCAAGCTGAGCCCTTTCATATCAGGTTCGGATGAGTTTTGTGCCGCATATTTTGTAAGATGTTTTAGATTTCTACTTTTCAACCCTGTTCGTTGGAGATCCCCCACTGTGGCTGCTATTTTTTATTCCTCTGACACGATACCTAAAGATTTTTGTGTTCTTCATCTGGTAAATGGCTCTGATGCCTTAGCTGCAGCTTTTGACCTTTGCTTTCTGTAAAAGAAATCATCTGCCGCTTGACAGGTTTTCCCAATCAGATACACAGAATGCTCAAAATTCTACACCATTTTCCCAAAAACTATATATAAGAAGCTCAATATCAAAAAGGACTTCCCCAAAGCCCTAAACACGCAAGAAAAAAAAACCTCGCACAGTCTTCAAAACCAATTTAGTCAAAATCGTAGAAACACACACAACCAACAAGTAGTTCAGAGTGAGCACTAGTTAGACACCGTCCTGCAAAAAGCAGAAGTGTTGCTTCAAAGTGGAGGATTCTTTACGGAGTAAAGGTTACTGTGGCTAGTAATGCAACAGAATAATCTACATTTATTTACAAAAATCCACATACACCCACTGGGCAAGTCGTCTTGAAGATTAAGACTAGACTCTTCGTTACTGTGTCTCTTCTGAGAATCCTTGGGTACCGCTGGTTTGACTTTCTATTGAATGAGCGTCTGCTCACGGGGTCCTGAATGAGGCACATTACCTGCGTTGTGAGTGAGAGTCAGTTATGGCACTACAGCCATGTGGCGCGATTCCCTGAGGGTGACCCGACTCACTAGATTCTCATTTTTGGAGACCTGAGTGGCTGGACCAGGCCAAGGGGACACCCACGTAACATCTGGCTGCGGCAGATTGAGGGTCATTTTCAGAGAGTGGGACTGGACCGCATATCTGCCTGGGGGGTTGCTAGCTGGGATCCCGAGCTGTTTCGTCGTGTGGTGGGTGCGGCAACGCACTATACTAGTGCATGCTCCCCAACCTAACCTAACCTGACCTGACCAAAGGGGAAATTCTTAGAAACACTCAAATAATACTGCAAAGAGACTCCTTGTACCTTCTAAACAGCCTCAGTTCTTCATGGCATGGATTCCTTAAGATGACAGAAACATTCCTTTAGGATTCTGGTCCATGTTGACATGACTGCATCACACACTCTCTGTGGATTTTCCAGACGCCTGAAGAGGAGTCAGGTGGAGAACTTTGTTTTTGGGTGCAAAGAGAATTATCTGCAGCTTAACATCAGCAAAACCAAGGAGCTGCTTTTTGACTTTCACCACACCAAAGAGCCTCTATGGCTAGCCACTATTTAGGGAGTGGATGTATTGGTGGGCTACTCCTACATGTCCTTGGGGGTTCACATTAATGACAAGCTGAACTTGTCTCAGAGCACAGAGGAAAGGGCAGAGCAGGCTGTTCTTCCTTAGGAGACGGCATTCCTTTAATGTGGGTAGTGACATCCTTCACATCTTTTATAACTCTGTGATGGTCACTGCATTTGTCTCAGTTCAGGTCATGCTTGCCCAGATGAGGATCTCAATGTTGGTAACCCTGTCTTCCTGGCTAACTCTGAGAATAAAGCAAAGCATGCTTTGTAGGAATCTTTTTACCCCTTGTTGCCTAAATTTATTTACAACTAAGGGGTTCCTCCCTGCTCGCTTTGCTCGCCAACCCCCCCTTGCCCGCACTTCGTGTCTCTGCCGTTCGTGTTGTGAAGAGGGGGGCTGAATGCACCCCAAGGAGACGCGGTCACTCCTCCAAAACCCCCTCTTAAATGGTGATACAATGGGAAACAAATATAGTTTATTTTTTTTTACCTCCACTTTGCTCAGTCAGCTGCTGCTGCTGCCGTACCACGTGAACTTCATCTCGCGTGGCGCTTCGAAGATTTAAAAGCCTGTACAGCAGCTGTCCTACTCTTTCTCTTTTATTTCTGGACCTGGGCGTGGTTAAATCTTTTGGCACAAAGTCTTGTCTCAGAGGACGCGATTCCTTGATATTTTTTAGTTTATAATTTAAAAACGGAATAAGAATCTGAAAATTTAACAACATTACATTAAAGTTCAATAAACTCTGAAAAGAATGATACCAAACATATACATGTAGGTTTTAAAACATTCCCGATTTAAAGTGTGACAAACAATGTGACATAAAAACGTCACATAAAATCGTTGCATTTTTAGGCTTAGAATTTTATATTTATACAGTAGATTATATAAAAAAAATTATTTGTGTTTTTACTGTCAAGCAGATGCTAAATTAAGGATAAGGGTCTAGGTGCAGCCTGCAATACCTATGACACAGGTCAGGTAATGCCCACAACATCAGTCACAAAACGCCCTTTGATTCAGATAACCCTCCTACTACCCTAATCTTAACCATAGTGTAACGGGTCCCTAATATTAACCACAGTCTAATGTGATGGGTGTTACATGACGGACATTGAGGGCGTTTCGTGATGTTGGGGCATTAACTGACTGACCTCATAGCAATTAATTAATTAATTAATTAATAGCAGTCTGCAATTACATTTGTTGAAATTATGTGGAGATTGTTAATTTGAATATGGCACACAAGCAAACAATAAGCTGGCATGTATTTTTATCTTACCACAACATACCTCAAATTTGGACAATTTCTCGAAATCAGTAGCCAAAAATCATTGTGCATGGTCACGCCAACATTTCGCTTCCATCAGGCGGATGTAGTTTCCACCAAGGCTGATAGATGGCGTGACCAGTACTTCCAATAAGATCCTTGGTATGTATTGAATACGCATCAGCTGGCATTGGTGGGATACATACATATGCCACCTCGACTGCATTCAGGCCGGAAGCAGTTTGAAGTGAATTTGCGGCAGTCGTCTGCAAGGGTTAAGTGCTTTCAGATGTCAATGACATGGTGTTCAAGTTTCAGAGATATACAAGAGTGTGCAAATTGCCACTGCAGTGTAAACAGCAAGCAGGCCTGCTATGTCAGAATTTGTTTTACTTCCATAAAGGGTGACCAGTAAGGGAACGAGATGATGTAATGAGCAGGATCCAATCAGGGAAGAGCCACGGAATTTAGGAAGTGGATGTAGAGCGGGGTCCACTCCTACAAGTACTTGGGGGTCCACATCAATGACAGTTTGGACTGGTCTCAGAACAGAGAGGAACAATATAAGAAATGACAGAGCAGGCTCTTGTTCCTTAGGACAGTGTTTCTCAACCTGGAAATCGAAGTAGAAGCTATTTATTGAAACAAACTCATTTATTGCAACTGTCTAAGGTGGAAAAATCACACAGAGTATGTCGACTGTCAGCTCTGTGGTATTCGTGTAAATGACCGCAAAATCATTTCGCACGTAGGAGACAAAATGACGTAGAATACCGGAGGTGTGGAGAAACTGTGAGGAAATAACGGAAGGCAAATGCTGATCTCTAAAATGGTAATCTTTAAAATTGTTGCACCCTTTGTGAGGTATGCAATTGATTATATATTGTTTCCATCCATTCATCATCCAACTCGCTGAATCTTAAAACAGGGTCACGAAGGTCAGCTGGAGCCAATCTCAGCCAGCACAGGGCACAAGGCATGAACAAACCCAGGGCAGGGCGCCAGCCTACCGCAGGACACACACACCAAGCACAATTCAGGATCGCCAATGCACCTAACCTGCATGTCTTTGGATTGTGAGAGGAAACCCACGAAGACAACATGCAAACTCCACGCAGGGAGGACCCGCGAAGCGAACCCAGGTCTCCTAACTGTGAGGCAGCAGCGCTACCACTGCACCACTGTGCCACCCTATGTTGTTTCATTTATTCTATTTCTAAAATGTTAAAAAAAATGTATGTTTATATTTTTTGTTTATAGTTTTGACGCTGCTCATGACGGTATAACAACGTTAATAAAGATTGTAACGTTTTAGACATGAATAAAGATAAAGGCACCAGTCCGTGACTCTCTCAATTAAATCAAGTGCTGCTACAATTAGTGGCGTCACCTGTCATTTCCAAACTCATCCAGACACGTGTATAGATAGGCCTGTCCACCTGTAAACAAACATCATAATTCAAGTTCATTTTTCTCTCTCTTACCGTTTTATGTAACTTCTGTAATAACTAGTATGCCAGTTATTGTTTTTAGCAATCAGAAGTGATAGTATTCTTAGAAGTATTGTGGAAAGATCAGCCCAGCTGCAGACAGCAAGGCAGACCCACAATGTCCAGAACACACACTATTTATTTTTCTTTTCTCCTACACACAGCACAGTGCACAAATCACCCCAAATCATTTCTGTCCTGTCTTTCTTTCTCTTCTTCTCTTTCTTTTGCC
Source organism: Polypterus bichir lapradei (assembly GCA_026402145.1). Lineage (NCBI taxonomy): Eukaryota > Metazoa > Chordata > Cladistia > Polypteriformes > Polypteridae > Polypterus > Polypterus bichir. Next base: position 24,214,278 of record JANRMT010062814.1, on the reverse strand, counting down.
TTCACTCCTCCGCACACAAGCTCCGTCCTCTTCCAGCCGACTCCAGCTCGACTAATGGAGTGAGGCGGCCCCTTTTATAACACCCCGGTTGAGCTCCAGGTGCTTCGCGATGATCTTCTGATCTGCATAAACACCCAGAAGCACTCCGGGCATACTTGGAATTTCTTCCGGCATCACTTCCAGTTGTGCGCGAAGTGCTGCAGTCTTGGGCTCCATAATCCTCTGGGTGCCCCTGGCGGTGGCCACGGGCCCCAACAGGTTTGAGCTTCTAGGACAAATGATCTAATCATGAACTTGACCAAACAGAAACCTCCCCATATTTAAAAAGTATATCAATGACATATCAGGACAAACTTGCTATTAGATAAACATCATACGTTCACTGCTTGAATCTTGGATTCATTACTTGGTAATAATAATATATGTATCATTCTTTTGTTTTAACACAATAAGATTTAAAATTTGTTTAATTTATTTTGCTTTCACAATGCATAGCTCTTTAGTTTTATATAATTAGTTTGCAAATTATAGGTATTATCATATATCAGTAATACATTTTAATTATTTACTTACAATTTACTAGGCCTTATCTGTATGTTACCTGTTACTTTTGATTACATCTTGCCTGAAGAAGGGGCCTGAGTTGCCTCGAAAGCTTGCATATTGTAATCTTTTTAGTTAGCCAATAAAAGGTGTCATTTTGCTTGGCTCTTCTCTACATTCGTAATGGCTAACACGGTACAACACCCTAGTACTACTGTTACTTTTATCAATAGAGAACATATTATTTACCTTGTTCAACAAACAGACCTATTGTGCATGGCATTGTTTCATCGCTGTAGATAACACTGGTATTTGGCATGTACTGTTGGCCCCGATGCAGACCAGGGCTGCTACCCTCTCGTGGTCCAGGGGAGGTATTGTTTCTCTCCCGGTCTTTCCAGGCGCCCCAGCTGGGCAGGCTCCCCAGACATCCGCCACAGTATTTATAATATTTGTAATTTAGTTTTTATTATTATAGAATGGAATAATTTAAAATATGGAATTATTAAAAATTACTAAAAAAATTCATGAAATTTAATGAAATGTTTGAATTTTAAATATATTTTATCACATGGATTTTAAATGTGTCATATTTGTATATTTTGATGATAAAAAAATATTAGCGATGCTCCAGTCTGATCCAAACTTGAGCATTTCTGCCAGTAGTGCATTCTCGAATTAAAATTTAGTGTTGTTGGGTTCATCTCAATATAATCAAAAATATGAAAATGCACATAAAAACTTGGGGGGGGGGGGTGCACCACAAAAACTAATATGAAAAAGTGGGGCACACATGGGAAAAGGTTGAGAAACACCTTCTTAGGAGACTAAATTCCTTCAATGTGGGTAGTGCCATTCTTCACATCTTCTACAACACTGTGAAGGCTGGTGGGATTGTCTGCACTGTGGTGTGCTGGGCTTCTTATATCACTTCAAGAGAGGCCCACCGAGTAAACAAGCTAATAAGAGGGCAGAATCAGTTATGGGGCACACTCTGGACCCCCTGGGTGTCGTAGTAAAGGAGGGAATTCAAACAAAACTGAGTGCCATTATGAACAATGCTGCACATCCTCTCTCTGACACACCAACACTGAGGACTTTCAGCCAATGAATCATTCATCAGATGTGGTTGAAGAAACACAACGGGGGCTCCTTTATACCAACAGCAAAACGCCTGTATAGTGCCTCACTGCAACTGGGACTGTCAGTTCAGAAGTTTCCTTTCTTTTTAAATGTTCTTCCTTTTTTGTCATTCTGGAATGTGTTCAGACCATAGTGTGTGTATTTATTTATTTATTTATTTATTTATTTATTTATTTATGTACCGTATATACTCACATATAAGTGGGTTCTTGAAATCCAAAAACTTGGTCATAAAATCAGACCCCGACTTATATACCCATTCAAAACTACGACACTTAATTTTTTTTTTTCACATCTTCTTGCTTCTTCCAATCTCACACCAGTTTCTCAGACACGTTGAATTCTGTTGCAGCAGCGCAGTTACCAATTTCTTTCACCTCTTCCATGACTTTTAATTTAAAACCAACTTCATATTTTCTTCTGATCGAACGCTCCATCGTAGATAAGGGATGCTGTTACGATAAAGGTGTATGAGGGTGTGAGATACAAAAAACACGTAACAATGCAAACGTCACTTTGGAATAGTTTGGATATTACCGTGTGGTCATGTAGGTACAATTCGAAAAGAAAAAGGTCATGTGCTCCGTGGTTACTCTCTCAGGTGGTCGTTAGCATGTCGTAATCTCTTGGACCAATAGTGTGAGTTTTTTACATTCAACTTATATGACCGACATTATAAAATACCAGAAATTATACAGTAAAATCAAGTCCCGACTTATCTGCGAGAGGACTTATCCGCGAGTATATACGGTATTTATTTATTTACATAAAGAGCTTCTGTAAAAAGCCAAATTTCTACCAGGGGACAAATAAAGTTTTATCTCTCTGTTGCCAGATTTGGAAACTATGCTAATAAGGACAATAAGTTGTTTTTGATTGTGGGGAAACAGTGTATGGCAGGGGAAACTGATTACTTGGTGTAACCATCAGCCATACCAGCTCCACCTCTGAAGAGGTCATCTGTGTGAAGCTAAGCATATTTGGGCCCAGCCAGTACTTGGATGGTAGACCATCTAGGAAAAGCTTGGGTTGTTGCTGCTGGAAGAGCCAGTAGGGGGCGCTTACCCTGTGGTCTGAATGTGGATCCCAGTGATGCAGTGATGGGGACAGTGTGCTGTGAATATGGTGCCATCCTTCAGATGAAACATAAAACCGAAGTCCTGACTCTCTGGGGTTATAAACAATTCATGGGCATTCTTTGTAAATAGTAGGGTGTATCCCATTGTCCACCTCGGCCTAGTCATTCTGGTTCCATAATGATCCCCTGTCTCTAACTGGCCCACCTAATAGCTCATGTGTGGTGTGGCATACCGGAGCATCATCTGGGTCATTTCTACCCATTAGTGGTGGTTAAAGTGGCTCCCATCTCACTGAGGTACTTTGAGTAGTGACAAAAGCGCCATATAAATGTATAGATTTATTACTATTATTTTTATTCAATCATGGTGTGTAAAAACTGTACATAGACAAAAGAAAGTAGGCCATTGGGGTTGATTGTGCTTGTGCACGTGATGTGTGTTTTGGTTCATTGGCACGCTGAGTTTGGATTGGTGACTGACAATGAAATCTGAGCAAATAAGTGTGCAGAGTTCTGAAAATGAGTGCTTCAGATTTGCAGACTTTGCCAATACGATGTGCTCTGTATCTGATTGAGGGCCCAGCACATGACCCGGGGTGCCATCTGCACGAATGGATTACTCAGTCACAGTGTGCATCTGATTGGTTGATTTCCATCTTCTCCCTAAATTCCTCCCTCACCCCAGGCTGCCTGACCCCTCCTGTTTGCACCGCCTTTGCTAGTTTTGTTTGTGTTCTGCACTCTTCACGGTTATGTGGCACTTCAGAACAAATATAGCGTGCATTCTTTTATGTTTTCTGCGCATTAATGCATGAATAGAGGCAGCTTGGAAAATATGCTAGTTTCCCAACAACACATTAATCAGTTAAAATTGCATGACCTCCAAAAATTCATTAGAAGATATGACCTTTACAGCATTAAGTCAGTGTGAATGCTAATTTGAAATAAAAGAGCATGCATCACTGCTTCTGCCAATTTGAGCAGCAAAGAAGGCATCAGTGTAGGGTTATGTTGCTATGGCAAGGGATCGCTCCACCGCAGATCAAAATAATGTGCTTCATATGTGTGTCGGGGAATGTCGAGACCAGTCAGCGGGTGATTTATTGTTTACCTGCAGACCGCCTAAACCACAGATGACCTCCGGTTATCACTCTGCGTGCTTCTTTGGAAGGTGTGACGCAAGACAATGGCTTCTGAAAGACAGCTTTATGGCATTCATAAGAAGAGCCCTGAAACGGACTGCTGCTCTGGCCCCTGCCGTTCAACAAATGCTGCAAAGAAAGAACCTGGCTCCCCAAGACCTTAAATTGTCACACGTAGGTCAGAAAACAGGCGGATGAATCATTTTAAGATGATGTACATCACAGAGGAAGATTTTTAAATAGGTTTGCAAAAGAAATAAGATGCTTCCTGTGAATTTAAAAAGTTCCACAATCACAGATTTGCTAGTTTTCTGTTTGTTAGTAATTGATTTTAAAGTGTGTCCACTGTATTGAGTTTAATGAGAGTACATGTTGTAAGAAGAAAAGCATAGAGGCTGTCAGGGTATTGGAGTGCCAAGATGGTAACCCGTTTAATTGATGTACTGGCCACCCTAGATTTTCTTGACCATTGGTCCAACAATAATCAGGCAGAACAAGAGCTCTGATCTCATAGGGATAAGGGTCCAAAATGAACACCAACGTCTGGTTACTCTTCAACTTATATAGGAGATTGACTGGAAGATAGATAGATAGATAGATAGATAGATAGATAGATAGATAGATAGATAGATAGATA
>JANRMT010062814.1:24177977-24205979 GCA_026402145.1 Polypterus bichir lapradei | reverse complement strand
CACGTAGAATTAAGGCAGTTCTGAAGGCGAAAGGGGGTCAAACACCGTATTAGTATGGTGTTCCTAATAATCCTTTAGGTGAGTGTATATTGCAACATATTTTCTAACATATAAAAATATGTTTCTTAATATATTTTAAAATACTCTAAATAATATACTGAACACTCTTTTTAGTATTTCTATTTCTATATATTTGTTTTTTTTTTATATTGCAGTATATTTAAAAAATATACTAACCTGGCCTTGAAAATATGATCCCTATCCCTAGATATCTCAAGAGGCGTTTCTCATTCTAGGACCTAAACTCCACCAAATTACACTGTGGCACAGCACAAATTATAAACTTACTATTAACCGAGGACACGTAAATAATAGGATTGTAACCTGAAGCCTACATGTGCTGGCAGAGCTGCCTGCTTGAACTGCCGTTAGTGACTTACTAGGGGATCCAGAACTCAGTCAGTTGGAATCCTTGGGCTGACTGTATTTAGTTTTTTCCAGGTAAAAATACTAGACGTGAATAACCTTCCATGGCTCATGTTCAACAGTATATTATGTGTATTATGCACAAATGTGTTAATTACCATATATTAAAGGAAATATAACATGTTTCTTTCTGTTTCAAATGTAATCTGTGGCCAAGTGCACGAATGACAGGTCACGCAAAGATAAAACTTTTGGACTGCAACTGGGTTATCCCATTTAATTAACTGAATCGCCCAACAAAAGAACACCTCTTGGCGATTAGGCCTCTTGCCCTTAGGCTTAATGTAAAACTAATAAATTTGGCTCCAGCCACAGATATATGGTTTATCAGACAGGAGCTCCGTCCGGCAAGTCGATCTGGGCAGCCAAGGTTCTTATAGCTGGTGAACTGGAAGAGGTGAGGCTAAGTGTTCTCACTGGGCGGTTTGTTGGCACTGAGGAGAAACAAGAAGAAGAGAAGAGAATGTTGGTAACAGTGCCCACTCTCGTCCCAGTGCATTATTACATACCTCGATTGAGCACAGCATGTGTGACAAATCCTAAAAATGTACAGCATGTTACGTTATATCGAAACATTTATTCAGATGTAGCCAAGCACATACTGTAGAGTGTTGATTTGCATGAATGTATTTTTATTAATGTTGCTCACTTTTGCTTAAGAACAATGGTTTTGTGCTCTTAAGCTTGTTAAGCAAATTCACCTTGGCTCTTGTTTGACATGCATGGGAAGCTTCTCATTTACAGTTGGCGTAAGGTTTAATGTGGGATGGTGGGATGTCCCCTGCTACACGGGGTCTCCTGAAATCAGTTTTGTTTATGGTACACTGACACACAGGGAGTTCCCAGCACAAGCCACAGCTGCCGTTTCTGGCATCTCTGCTCCGGCACCTTGTAGTATTTGCTCCTGACTTCTCTTTTCAAAATTTTTAAAAGGAAATAAAAATCAAATGGCAATACAAATCAATAAATAAAAAGAAGTCTTTCCCCTTCCAGTTTTTACTCTGATTGCACTGAAATCCTTGAATAATTAATAGCTTCCATTAATACACCTTAAACCCACAGGTATTAATTAAGAAGAAAAAAAATCTGTAAAGAAGAGCTTGTCATTTTAAGATGAAATCCTTGCTTTGGCCTGTCAGTATGGCAGCCTCCTCCTAGAATCTCTGAAGCAGTTGCTTTGTGTGCCTCACACCCCTGGACTACTAAACTCCTTGAAGATTTGCGCCTTCCTGCATCGTACATCCAGTAAAGTGAATGATCTCATTGTGCCGTTGTGATACCTTTAGGATGCAAGTCAAGTTTTGGCTTGTGTATCCAGTATGTGGTGTATCCAGCTTTTTTAAGCCATCTTATTTAAATGGACAGGCAATGTTTCTCTTTCTTTGCATTTCTATTTTTCTTTTGTTTTCACTGTATTGATTTTAAAGTAAATGTTTGTATCTGTTATGCTCTCATTATTTGTTTGATTGAGTAGTACATCATTTGTGGTTGGGTGCAGGAATGGCAGCTCTGGACTGCAGCAAGAATTTTTAGGGGACCAACCGGGTTGTCCCTTTTATTCATTCCAGAGACAATAAAAGCAAAGAAAAAAGAACAGAAATGACTCTCGATGGCATGCGTCCCTTCGACGGGGAATACAAAGAAAGGCTGTAAGTTTGTCGTTCTAGTGGAGCTCCATCTCGCAGGTCACTCTGGCTAGTAATGACGCCTTCTACTGGGGTGCCCGGGCTTTTATGGCAGCTTGACCAGAAGGGGTGGAGCTAAATGCCTTCACTTTGTAGGGGAAGAAGGAGATGACAGAGTTAGTGGCAGCGCCGCCTCTCGGCTTGGCTGGTTATGACATACCTCAACTGAGCCTGTGAGGGGGTCCAATGGCGCACATGCATAACAAATTGTAATTTTTTTGGAAAAAATACATTTAAAGTTTTAACCCTGTGCTCTGACATCCAAAGGTCATGTGAAAAGACAGTTTCCCCTCTGTAATTAAAAAAGTATATCCATCCAACCTGGTATATCCTAACACAGGGTCACAGGGGTCTGCTGGAGCCAATCCTAGCCAACACAGGGCGCAAGGCAGGTAGCAAACCCTGGGCAGGGCACCAGCCCACCACAAGGCACACACTAGGGATAATTCAGGATCGCCAAAGCACCTAACCTGCATGTCTTTGGACTGTGGGAGGAAACCCACGCCGATACGGGGAGAACATGCAAACTCCACGCAGGGAGGACCCGGGAAGCGAACCCAGGTCTCCTAACTGTGAGGTGGCAGCACTACCCACTGTGCCACCGTGCCGCCCTCAAAAAAGAATATCAATTCAAAAATCAAAACAGAAATGATTATATAAAAGAACATTTTCCAAATACTAATACCATAATTACTACTTCTCCTAATAATAATAATAAAAACAATAATAATAGCAGACATGGAGGACCAAGACTTACCACTGCTGCATTTCAGCTCCAGGACACTAGTTTGACCGTTTTGGTCTGTCTTTGTGCAGTTTGCAGATTCTCTCCATCCCAGCAAAACCACAAAACTATGAGTCCCAGTGCTGCCCTTTTAAACCTGGTGCCTCCTCCTCTTATCCTGTTCGGACCTCACAGAAGGAGGAGATGCCCAACTGATGGTGCAATCAAGCACTATTTGCAGGCTTGGGTCCCCATTGCCAGGCCCTCTGCAACCGTGGGGTACCATGCCAATCCTTACACATCTTCAGCGGCCTGTCCCTTGGTGTCTGCGAGAGACACCACATGTCTGGCCACTCCTACCCCCCTGGTGATCGCTCAGTAGGAATGCCACTCTTTCTTTAGGGTCAGGCTCCTGCAGCCCTGAAGTCCACTCCTGACCACCTGCCTCTCACTCCATGCTTCATGGGTGCTCTCACTCACTTTCTCTCTGTCTCTTTCTCCCTTTATCCATCTCCCCATCTCTGTCTCTCTCTTCTTCTCTTCATTTAACCATCGCCTCTCCCTTGTCTTTCTCTCACACTGGCCAGTCTATTCCTGCACCGGGGGGCCCGCCCCCCCCCTTCAACTATCCTCTCTAATTGGGTTGAGGTGTGACAAGCCACTTCCTCCAAGGCACAATTGAGGAGCCCAAGTAATCCACCTGCCCCGCATACAGCCCAGTACCCCAATTAGCAAACCAGGTCTGCACACATCCGCATCCAATTGTAGCCCCACACACAATTATTTATTTAAAACTGCCTAACACCACATACCATCTCTCACACACCTCCCTCCACAGGGCCCCCATTTCACAGGAGGGCTCCAACCCAATGCAACTAGTGGCCCAGGCCCGTGGCCCTACACTGCACTAAGACCAATAAATAATAAAAACACTAAAATAAACCCATGCTTAAAACAAAACCCAAACCCCCTTTGTAAAAAAATGGACATTAAAAGAATAAAAACCTTAAAATGACAATAAAACCATCAATAAATAATGTCCATTAAAAAGCTCAAATTTTAAAATGTCTTCTTCTGGGGGTTCCTTAATTAGTTTAACCAGCTCACTGATTCCTCCTCCGTTCTTCATTCCTCATCCCACTGCTGCCACCAAATGTGATGGTGCAGGTTGGCTCCACAATCCCTGTTGACATCGGGAGCCTCTTGAACTGTCGATAACATAACCAAGGATGAGCTGGGCAAATGAGGACACTCATATAGCAAGGGGGAGGTACATTAGTGACATAGGGCTTTTATTAAATCCAATAAAACAAATCAAAGTGTCCAAATAAACAGTGCAGGTAAAATCTTCTCAAATAAATAAATAATCCATTAAAACTAGAGCAATTCCCAGGAGGTTAAAATATCCACAAACATGTCCAGGTAAAACAAAGTTAAAATCCGTGGCAGGTGGAATCTTTTCAAAATGTAAAATTGCGCAGTCAAAGATGTGTAAGCACAAGTGTGTCCTGCTATGAGCAGACGTCTGTTTGGCTTACCCGCTATGGATCTCTCAGCATGAGGAGACGTCCCACTGTCAAGCACAGCCACCCCTGCTGGTCCCAGGCACCCAGCAGGGCTCCCTCTCCAAACCTCATCTCGCTCCCCTTGTCTCCTGCTGCCTTTCCTCAGATGTATGCAGGTGGCCCGTAGGTGGAGTGACCCTTATGGAGTCCTCCTTATTTATTCTGTAGTGTATATGCTTGTTTTTTCATATATATATATATATATATAGTATATATATTGTGGACGCGGCCCGGACACCAGGGCCGTTTGAAGGAATTTGGGGGCCCCAAGCAAAAAGAACATGGAGGCCCCCCGCACGCACGCACGCACGCAAAGGAACCACAGCATAGCCATACAGTTTAAATTCACTCACACTTTATATAAATAAAAAAGGTTTACAGTGCAAATACTGCTGTTGCATATACTGTGCATAAATAAAAAAATGTTTAGAGTGCAAATACTGCTGTTGCATATAAAGTGCATAAAATTTGAACATTTTCAACAATTGAACATTTGCAAAAATGGCTGCTGTCAGCGAGGGGGGACCCCTTGAGGGGGATCCCGATAACAGTGTCATTGCACTTTACTGCATTCACTATCAATGGGGCGCTCACATAGTTTGTCGCTGCATTTTATTCTTAACCAGTCGTTGTCTTGGGGCCCCAGGCCAGCTCGGGGCCCCAAGCAATTGCTTGGTTTGCCTGCCTTGTCGCGACGGGCCTGCCGGACACAGACAGGTGGACATGTTGTTTTCCACCACCACACGTTTATTATTTACAATATTTACAATTCAACAGTGCCACACAAACCCCAGCTCAGTCCTGGCCAACACACAATGCCTTTTCTTCGGCCCGCTTCCACAATCTCTGCTCCTGCCTCGTCCTGCTTCCACCCGACTCCAGCCCTGAATGAAGGGAGACGGCCCCTTTTATATGCTCCCGGATGAGCTCCAGGTGGTTCCCGGCATTCCCCTCTGGACACGCCCCAGTGTGGCGGAAATACCGGCTGTTCTCCCGGAAGCTCTCCGGGTGTCCCTCTTCTTCTTCCCCCCAGCACTTCCTAGTGTGGCGGAAGTGCTGAGGTCCAGGGTCCCCAAGGCATTGGGGCGCCCCCTGGCGGTGACCACAGGTCCCCACAGGGTTGGGCTTCCAAGCCCTCTACCCGTGGCCCCCAAAGCAACCAGGATGGCGGCCCCCACGTGATCCCAGATGGGCGCACGCCCACTTCCGGTCCTTCAAGACGTCCCGGCCGGGTCGTCGCCCCTGGCATCCTCGACAATATATATATATATATATATGCATTTATATGTATGCTGTATGGGTCGCCAATTTCCCCATGGAATTAATGAAGTTTATCTCATCTAATCTAAATTAGTGTTAGGTCAGCTCAAGTGGTACGGTTGGGTGACAAAGTCAGAGAGGCGAGATTGCATTGGTTTGGATATGTGCAGAGGAGAGATGCTGGGTATATTGGGAAAAAGATGTTACGGCTAGAGCTGCCAGGGAAGAGGAAAAAAGAAAGGCCTAAGAGAAGGTTTATGGATGTGGTGAGAGAGGACATGAAGGTGATGGGTGTGACAGAGCAAGATGATGACGACAGGAGGATATGGAACAAGATGATCCTCTATGGCAGCCCCTAACGGAAGCAGCTGAAAGAAGAAGAAGAAGCTAGGGATGGAGCTGCCATGGAAGAGGAAAAGAGGAAGGCCTAAGAAAAGGTTTATGGATGTGGTGAGAGAAGACATGCAGGTGATGGGTGTAATGGAGTAAAATGAAGGGGACAGGAAGCTATAGAACAAGATGATCTTCTATGGCAACCCCTAACGGGAGCAGCCAAAAGAAGAAGATCTAATGTAAATAAGAGTTTAGCACTGCTAATTCATTATAGTGACCACACAATGTACAGGTATGATACACTGAAATCATTTCCATGTTACTTTTAGATTATGTGACATGTTCATATGAGGTAGGTGATGGAAAGTGAACAGGTAGCCTTGTGATTCTGTATAGCGCCTTTCAATGGAAGGTGCAAGATACTAAAACTGGTTTGTTGCGTCCACAATGGCAGTAGTGGCTGGTTAAGGGACTTGCTGAGGTTCACACGCTCACACTGAGCTTTCGGTGAGGGTCTGACTTGGCAACTAAGCCAAAACCTTAACTAATAGGGGGTCACGGAGACAGCTTTGATAGACTTGTATTCTGTATGAATTTAGATTTATTTGGGCGATGATTTATCCAAAGCGACTTACAACATTTATGACACAATTGGTTCCGTTTTCTTTTCTTTTTCCATTTGGAGCACAGGTGGATGAAGTGACTTGCTCAGGGTCACACAGTGTCAGTAGTGGGATTTGAACCCACAGCCTCAAGGTCTGAAGTCCAAAGCCTTAACCACTGCACCCTCCGCAGGCACACTGGGGTCTTAAGCCATTTGTACACAATGGGCTTTATCTCTTTGTACCATAGTAGTGTCATTGACAATCCGAAAAGCGCTATGTAGAGTAAAGGTTGATCTGGGAAGTTTTTTACGTTCTCCTCCTGTACCTCTGTAGGTTGTGATCAGACGCTCTACAAGGGGATGAATCGGAGATTTTGCTTGTGCTTATGTGAGGAGAAAGATGGCTCATCATTTAATCTAAATGTGATCCTACCTAATCTTGCATTCCACACACTCCAATACTGCATTTGATTGTTTCATTTTGTTATTTAGAAATATTTTTCATTGTGTTATATATTCAGGATTTGCAGATAATGCGCCTTTAGTTAATACTAGGGATGTTTTGCTGAAATCAGTGGGCTTCCTGTTAATATAATGTGAAGCCAATCCTTTCCGGGAATCCGAAAGTAATGAAAAGAACAACCTTTCATAAAGGATTCCAATTGAAATAATCTGTTACTAAATTAAACATTTCACTTCACACATGCAGCATAATGAAATGAAGAATACTAATTAAAATAATTGTGTATGGTACTTATACCAAGTAATCACCACCTTGGATGTTTTCACTTTATATTATTACCCAATATTGGCTTGCAGTGGGTTTTACTTGGTTTTTACTTTTTGATACGGATCAACAGAAAAGGACTCTTTAACATCAAAGTGAAAATGGACCTCTGTAACATGGACTAAATGAATCACAAAGATAAAACACATACTGTAATAATTGATCTCCAAAATATCCACCCCTCTCAAGTCAATATTAGGTAGATGGAAGCCATGACAGCCTTGAGTCGTTGTGCTCAGGTCCTCTCTCTGAACGCTGTCTTTTTATCAGTTGCTTCTTTGTATGGTGTAGCTGCCCTAGAGGATGGACGGGCATCCCACCCAAGACAGAGATGGATCTCTTACCTGGCCGAGATGTTATAATTGAATGATGTAATAAATGCAGGCAATGGCCGGTGGGGACTCCTTATGATTCCTGTCCTGAGTGGGATGCCCAAAAACTACAGGAATCAGTGAAAGAGGACAGCAGTGACAAGTTCATCCCCCACTATAATAGGTGGCGGTGTCCCTCATATAGAGTCCCAGTTTGGACCCCTGCAGTGCTTTATGGGAGTTGGAGTCCAGAAGTGCAGCCCCGTAGGGATCCCTGGAAGATGATAGAGGGCGCTGCCTGGCTTTCTTATGACCCGGAAGTGCTTTCAACTGACCAAGTCATGTCATTGGAAGTGCATATAAAGGAGCCCACTGCAACACATGGAGGAGGTGGGCTATGCTCTTGGAGAAGAGAAGTAGAGAGAACTTAACTGACTGTATATTGGCTGTACCTGTAGCTGTCTGGATTAAAAATCCTTAGCCTTTGTACCAGGAGTTGTGTTGGGTCATGTGTGTCTGGGGTTTGGGGGCTCAGTGGTGCCCCCTACTGTTCACAAAGGTCTGCCAGGTTGTATGGAGATCCTGAATGAACAGCCTTTCTCAAGCCCAGCCACAGATTCTCAATTTGATTGAGGGCTGGACTCCGACTCGGCCATTCCAACACATTCACATTGTTTGTTTTAACATCCTTAGTGTTACATTTTTTCTCAAAAGAACACATGCAAAGCATTTTTGGCTTGAAAACTGACATCTCTTTATTTTATAAAACAAACCTGCAACGAGACGAGACTTTTTAGCATGGGACGAGATGCGACTTTTTCAGAGAGATACTTTCATGTCCTGCAAGACGAGACTTTGTGCCAAGAGATTTATCGACGCCCTGGGCCGGAAATGTAAGACAAAGAGAAGATGACAAAGTAGAAGGTTGTAAAGAATTCAAAAACGTGGGTCTGATACACATGCAGAGCAGGTTAGAGATAATGAAAGTACTAAAATTCTAAAGTCTCAAAAATATGATAGTAAAGATCGCATTAGCGCAAACAAATGGAAATTATTACTTGGTGAAATAACGGAACAGCGAAAAGAGACCGGATATATTATTCAGATTTAAACCTCGGAGACTTGTAGATCGTCTAATTTGTGTTGTGATCAGGAAAAAGTAGTGTTTCTTGCAAATGGAGAGGTGTATCCGTGAGAATTGAAAGATTTGTTGTTGGGTGAAAGTGACGTCCACATACACGAGCAGCAGTGACGTGAAGTGGTTGATGCGTAGCGCAGGCCGGGGTGTTGGCAAGCAAAGTGAGCAGGGGGCAAAGCCCCTTAGTTTTTATTAAATCTGATCTTTCTACTGTAAAATGCACAAAATACTAAAAGTACAAAGTCAGAAGAGTAGAAAGTATAATAATGATACAAATAATAATAATAATAATATGAACAGCACGCTGCACATATGCGTGTGACACACACGTCACTTTCAGATTCAGCAGAGTCACTTTCTGTTTCTGTTTCACAACCCCTTTCTGTGTCACTGCCTCAATTGTCAGATTCACTTCATCATTACTGCTGATGAGAGGCGTTTCTTACGAGATGCCATTATGAGGCTTGGAGGAGACGCATCTACACTGTTGCCCAGGTAACACTCAGGCCTGACACTTACTCAAGACATGCCTACACTATTGCCCGAATAACGATCGGCACTAATGCTGTTGGCACTTTTACGGCCCGAGTAATACTTGGGTCTTACGCGGGACGTGTCTATGCCGTTACCCAAGTGACACTCGAGACTCATGCTAAAGAGTTTAAAGCCACTCCTGTGTAGCGTTGGCTTTATGCTTTGGGGCCATTGTCTTGTGGGATAGCAGATCTTCTCCTAGTGTGTAAGTGTCTCATAGACCACATGAGGTTTTCCTCCAGGATTTCTCTGCATTTTGCCGCATCCATTTTTCCTGACATGCCTTCCAGAAGCATCCCACAGCTTGATGTTGCCACCGCTGTGCTTCACAATGGGGTTGGTGTGTTTTAAATTATGTGCATTGTGTGCTTATGGGGTTTAGTTAGCTCAATTTTAATCTCGTCAGATCACGGACCCTTCTGCCAGCTGACTACAGAGCCTCCCACGTGTCTCTTGGCAAACTCAAGCCGAGGTGTGTTTTGCTCTTTGTCACTCTCCCATAAAGTTGGTGAACACTTGTCATCTGTACAGCCTCTTCAATGTCAGCCTTTGCAACTTGTAACCCCTTCAGAGTTCTCAGACGTCTCTCGGTGGCCTTCCTCACTCACGTGGCTTCTTGCACAAACACTCAGCTTTTGTCTGCCATACTCTGTCCATTTCTTCATGTCTGATTTAAGTGCATATTTGTTGACTTGGATATTTTTCTTGTGCTGACTTGTACTTCAGTCACTTTTCCATGGAGTTCCTTGCAGTGTTCTTTTGTCTTCATTGGGTAGGAGGCTACATCACCATATTGACTCACCACAAGTTGGACCTTCAGATGCATTTAGACTGCAGTCAACTGAAACCCCAGAGAGGTGACCTCCATTGAACTAATACTGAGACTTCTAAGACCAATGGGCTGCACCAGTGAGGATTTAGGGGTGTCTAGGAGTGTCTAATATTATTGCCTAATCTTGTATGTTTATGTTTAATATTAACTTTCTTTTATTTCATTTTGTAAAGCACTTTGAGCTACATTGTTTATATGAAAACATGCTATAGAAATAAACTTTGTTGTTGTTGTGTCGTATTGAAGGAGATTAATACTTATGTGATCAATTATTCAGTGTTTTATATCTGTAATTAATTTGGGTTACTTTTCAGAGATCTGTTTTTACTTTGACATTAAAGAGTCTTTTCCTGTTGATCAGTATCAAAAATGTCAAATTAAATCAGCCGTAAGTTAATGTCTCTCTATTATATAAAAATATCCTGGGATGAGACGAGACTTTGTGCCAAGAGATTTAACCACGCCCAGGGTCGGAAATAAAAGACAAAGAGTAGAAGGCAAAGTAGAATGTCATAAAGAGGTTCAAAAATGTTGGCACGATACACATGCAGAGCAGGTTAGAGATAATGAAAGTACTAAAATTCGAAAGTCTCAAAAAACTGATAGTAAAGATCGCATTAGCGCAAACAAACGGAAATTATTACTGAAATAACGGAACAGTGAAAAGAGATTGAATATATGGACATAGGTGATATGACAGAAGTATGTAGATATTGTTCGGCTTTAAAGTTTAAGTCGGAGACTTGTAGATTGTCTAATTCATGTTGCTATCAGGGAAAAGTAGAGTTTCTTCCCAATGAAAAAAATAAAAGATTTGTTATTTGGTGAAAGTGAAATCCACAAACACTACAATAATCTGTTTGTTTTCGTATCATTCAATGGTCAAAACTTAGATTTACACAGTTCAGGACCATACGCTATGAGAATCTGTGGTCCCGCAACAATTAAAGCTACTACAAGTTTAATTTCAAAGAAAACACAATTCGGTCAGGTTTATATTTATGATCACGGAGAAGTAACATAGAATCGAAAGAGTTAAACGATCGAATGAATTAGAAATTCTACAGCCAATAATGGATACAAATCCATACGTACAAAACTACTTCACACGAAATTTATCTGAAAAACACAGACAAAGAAGTTTTCTTGAGTTTTTATATGAATCCGAAAGATCACACTCGCATGTATAATAAACCAACATGTGACGAATTGTCAGCGATAATATTTTCGAAAGACGGAGATATCAAAGGCAGAGTTGATATTTGTGTTTATCCAAAAGCACAGCACAATTCGTCGAAAGAGGCAGATCTGGGAAATGACTAGCGCGTAGGGCCCGCACAGGGGTTGGCAAGCAGCGGGCAGAGCCCCCGAGGTCGTATAACAAGAAAATCTGAAAACTTCTGAGGTGGTGAATACTTTTTATAGATTAGAATAGATCAGACTTTTTGATCCCATCAGGAAATCTGGATGAATACAGCAGCAGAAACATAAAAAACAAGGATACAGACTCACAGGAAATAAATAAATAAATAAATAAATAACTTAACAAGTACTGTACATTGTGTGGAAGCATTGAATTGCTTGAAAGCAGTGGGCAGAAAAGACCCCCAGAGGCACTTCTTAAGCATATTGTGGTAGAATGAGCCTGTTGCTAAAAGTGCTCAAGTAGAGCGCCTCCTGGAGGAGATGGAGGGGATTTTTCCAATTCTGCCATCATCCTCCTCTTTTCAATAACTGCTTCCAGTGTGTCCAGGGTTCACTCTGTGATGGAGGAAGCTTTTCTGAGAAATGGCACTTCACATTTATAAAGTGTCTGTCTTAAGATGTCAACCATTTACTAATCTCGCCAAGCCAGACATATAATACAAATGCCTGGAGATCACCATGAGTGAATTCATATTCATTCACCAGACAATCTCATCTGTACATCTTTGGGAAATTCTGCAAACATGACAAGCAAATGCAAACTGGCTCTGACAGGACTGGGATTTGGTCGTTTTGAGGTACCCACCATACCGCCTCTGTATTATTCAATTCATTTTATCTTCCTCATTCTGAATTGTATGGGATATTATGGGATGGCTGCTCTTGAATCTCTCTCGTTGTCTGGGAACATAAGTAACTTCTTTATAATGAATGTTGGTACACAATTATTTGTTGGCTACCACAGTCCGCTTTTATGCAGGACGATGGTGACTCATCATAATTTCTCTCCTGTTAAGTATGGGAGGTTAATCTTGACAGCGCGCTTTTGTACATTTATCATTGTGGTGTATATACCGAGAAAGCGCAGTCAAAAGTGTGGATTTAAATGGAAGTGTGCGTCTAGGAGTGAGTCATGAATCAATGCAGAACAAGACGCAGCAGCCAATCGGATTTGGCCTGTTCAGGACTAAGCCAGCAATGCAATCATCCCCACAGAGCGCAGAGCGTTCAGATAATTTCCCATACAAAATGCAGCCAAGCATGCCTGATAGGTTTGCTGCTAAAAGAACAAAATATATTTGAAGAAAAGGCTTAATTAGCCTTTTAATTATATACGGAAGAAAAATTTAATTAGATAAACTGTTTTTTTTTTATCCTTTGACTAACTTCACTTTTTTTATCCGATGGGTCAAACCACTTCAATAAATTACCAATAGCATTTTAATTATCTCTAAAGAGCTCATTAAACGTGTAAGGGCTAATTTGAAAATCAATGCATTTACTGTCTTATCTACTAAGAATTGTGGATTACTGTATGCTGGAACATCTAGAAGAAGGTGTCACTAGAAAATATGTAAAAATAACCCATGGAGAGAAATATACCAAAGGCCATGGGGAGCAGCATGGTGATCAGTGCTGGTCTGTCACAAATCCAGTGGCCAGTCATTGATTGTGAGGAGTTTGCAAGTTCTCCCCGTGTTTATATATGAAGCATATGGGGTTTCTTTCACATTCCCAAATTTGTTTGACAGTTTGTTGCCGTTTCCAAATTAACCCAGTGTGAGTGAGTGTGTGCAATGTGTTAAGAAACCAGGACACCATGGCTTACTAGTGAGAGCAGTTATCCACAAGCCATACCACACACACTTCAGAACAAGTCATCCACCTGAAGCTAAGCGTGTTTAGGCCCGGCCAGTACTTGGGTGGGAGGCCATCTAGGAAAAGCTTGGGTAACGTCTGGAAGTTGGGTTGGAGAGGCGCTTAGCTTGTGGTCTGTATGTGGATCCTACTTTAAAATGAGATGTAAAATTGAGGTCCTGACTTTCTGTGGTCACAAGAGGTCCCTGGGCGTCCTTCATAAAGAGTAGGGTGTATTCCGATGTCCAGGCTAAATGGCCTATCACGGCCTAGTCATTCTGGCCACTAAACATTTCGAAAATGACTGCCATCTCATAATCCAGGTGGCTCCACACTCGCTATTGTAAAGTGCTTTGAGTAGTGAGGAATGTACAATACAATACAATACAATTTATTTTTGTATAGCCCAAAATTACACGAGGAGTGCTGCAATGGGCTTTAACAGGCCCTGCCTCTTGACAGCCCCCCAGCCTTGACTCTCTAAGAAGACAAGAAAAAACTCCCAAAAAAAAACCCCAGTAGGGAAAAATGGAAGAAACCTCAGGAAAGGCAGTTCAAAGAGAGACCCCTTTCCAGGTAGGTTGGGCGTGCAGTGGATGTCAAAAAGAAGGGGGTCAATACAATACAATACACAGAACAGAACAAATCCTCAATACAGTATACAAATAAAAATTTTAGAAGTACGTAGCAGAATTTAACAGTAGATGATATCACATAATATGATTTGGATTTGTTTAGAGTCCTGGAGACCTCATCCATCAAGATGTCTCCCCCATTTGACCATTCCACGGCTGAAACAGTTCTGGGCCAGCCAATCCGATGAAAGGACCCTCTTTCCCACAGTTCCTGTGATCCTCCATCAGGGATGACTTTAGCTTAGGCAGGCAAAACAACTTGGCAGGTGGGCAGTGGCACCAAGTGCCACATTTGAGTACCGAGAAGAGAAACAGAATAGGTGAGGGTTAGTAACAAATTATAACTATCATATTACTTATCTTTTAGTGCTAATGACTAACAACAGAAGTTCAGTCTGTAAAGGTAATCAGCAGCTCTAGTCAGGGTGTGCTAAACTGAAGTAGTGAGTCTTCAGCTGGGATTTAAAAGCTGAGACCGAAGGGGCATCTCTTATAGTGGCAGGCAGACCATTCCACAGTTTAGGGGTCCTGTAACTAAAAGCTCGACCTCCCACTGTTATTTTATTAATCCTTGGAATCATAAGCACACCAGCATCTTGAGATCTTAATGTATGCTCGGGTTTGTAAGTCGTGATAAGTTCAAACAAGTAAGCCAGGCATTGGCCATTTAATGCTTTATATGTTAAAAGGAGAATTTTGAACTTTATAAATGGAAAGAATTATTATTATTAAAGTTTAGTCTAACAACTGAATCAGGCCAGCAATGGTCTGGAGAGATATAGATCACAAAATACTGAAACTGGCTTGTGAAAATGTGGCCATCAGTTTGTAAAATGAGAAGATTAAGCAATGAACCAAACACGACAATGAGAATATCAAGTTTGCTTCAAAATTTCAACTTTAGAACTTTGAAGTTTTCTGTGCCTCCTCTGTTAACCCCTTTGGTGTTAAATGCGAGCGCAACTTAACTTGGAATTCTGTGTAAGTACAGTTAACCCCGAGTCAGACTTGGAGTGACGCTAAAAGAGCCGCATTACGGCTAACTCTCGGGACAGCTGATGACCGTTTCAAAAGGTGTCACAAGAAGGCCATCAGTACAGCAGTGGACACCAGACGTGTTTTTTCGACTGCTCATATTTATGTTGACATTTTGATATTTACTTGTCTCTGTTAACTTTTTTCATATTGCAAACTTAAAAAAAAAATCCAGCATTTTTATCTCTTTTTCTTTCCAAAGGTAAACATAATGCTAGGGTGGCTATGAACTGAAAAAAGCCATTTTAATTTTTATGCCATAATTAATTTCAAAACTTGACTTAATCAGTTTTTTAGTTTCTTGCTTGAGATTAGAGAAAAAATCAAACTGTTTTATTACTCAACTATTATGCTTTGAAAAGAACAATAGATTTTTAATCATAACAGTGCTTTTTAGATAGTAGTAAGAGTGAAGCTTCAATTTCATATAATTAGAAATAAGTAAATATTACCTATGCAAAGAAATGTTTGATGTTCATAAGCATTAATTACAAACACTTTGAAATCACTTCAGCTTATTTTTTTTTTTCTCTGGCACCTCCTGACTCACCAGCTCAATAAAACGTCAACCTATGATATTCCGTTTGACATATCTGGATGTCTAATTATACACAACATTAAGCTTTTTGGGATCTCCTTTATATTTGGCCCACTAGACTCAGGCCTTTAATGACCTCTTGGGCACGGCCATCAGCAGTGTGTCTGTTTGTGAAGAGAGTGTCAACCTTGTTGAGAGGTTTACTTAACTTGGCAGTGGCATTCATGTCTCTGGTGACTCTTCCTATGAAGTCAGTAGACGGATTGGGAGAGCATGGGGGGTCATGAAGTTGCTGGAAAGGGGTGTGTGGCACTCCCGATATCTATGCAAAAGGACGAAGGTCCAAGTCTTTAGAGTCCTGGTGCCTCCTGTCTTGCTATATGATTGTGAGACATGGACGCTATCCAGTGACCGGAGACGAAGACTGGACTCTTTTGGTACTGTGTCTCTCTGGAAAATCCTTGGGTACCGTTGGTTTGTCTTGGTGTCGAATGATTGGTTGCTCATGGAGTCCTGAATGAGGCACATTACCTGCATTGTGAGGGAGCGTCAGTTACGGCACTACGGCCATGTGGCATGTTTCCCCGAGGGGTGATCTGACTCACAGGATCCTCATTGTTGGGGACCTGAGTGGCTGGAACAGGCCAAGGGGTTGCCCACGTAACACCTGGCTGCGGCAGATAGAGGGTCATTTCCGGAGGGTAGGAATGGACCGTGTGTCTGCCTGGGGGGTTGCCAACCGGGATCCTGAGTTGTTTCACCGATTAGTGGGTGCAGCGACGCACTGTACCAGTGCATGCTCCCCAACTTGACTTGACTTGACACTAGACTCAACCAACTCTCATTTTTAGGCCATATTTGTACCATTTTTAGTGCAGGAAATTGCACCCTTATGATAAAGAAAAAACCAATGGGTGTTGTCAGAAAAAATAGTTATAAGGACTTGAAATTGTGCACGCCACATCAAGCGACTTCCTATTGAAGAAATGGGAATTTAATACAGGTCTGTGGAGTGTAATTGTATGCTATTTGAGGTTTCTGATCATATTTTTAATATTTGATTCTTTACCGGTGGTGCTAATCCTCTAGGAGCCACTCACAGAAAGTTAAAAATGACACATTTCTAACGTAACAATGTGGGGTATTGTTTAAGGCCTGTGTCAGCCCTGGAGGGCTGCAGTGGTTGCAGGTTTTTGTTCCAACTCAGTTTCTTAATGAGAAGTCAGTTATTGCTGATGAAGCCCTTATGGCTCAAGTGACATTTTGATGCTCCATTTCAGTGGTCTCGCTTGTTAAGGTTCCCTGCCCTTACTTGCTTATTTCAGCCTTAAACAGCTGCATTCACTGTTTTTTAATGGCTCTTTATTAGCAATAAGACACAAATGACAAAGGAGCCAGCAGTTCTCCATCTAACTTGTTTCCATTTACACCTGTGGGGATTCATCCTGCACTATCTGGTTTACTAAAACAAATGAAAATTGCTCACTTCAGGCTTCAAATCTTTTGGAGGATATCCTTGGAAAGGAAAACATCTACAATATACGGACCTAATATTACAGAGTAACAAGCCATACAATTAAATAAGGTCTGAGATTGGTGAGGATTGGTTTCTATTAAGTAATTAGGTTAGAATGAAAACCTGCAGCCACTGTGGCCCTCTAGGACTGATGTTGCCCACCCCTGTTTTAGACTATTTGATGTTAGTGATTACGAATATGATGTTATTTTATCTAGCCTTCTAGGGACCTCCATCACAGGGCGAAAAATGACAAAGTTCTATTACAATCAAGAACATTTAGACTTTAAACATTTAAACTAAAAAAGAAGAAGACATTGTAGTTATTGTGGAGCTCGGCCCGGACACAGACAGGTAGACATTGTTGATTCCAACCCACACATGTTTATTTACAATAATATTTACAAAAGTGAAGCACACAACCCCAAAATTCCCCCAAAGTCCAGGCCTCTTTCCTTGATGCCTTTGCCTCTCAGGTCCTCCTCCACTCCTCTCCTTCCGAGCTCTGTCCTTCTTCCACCCGACTCCAGCCATTGAATGGAGGGAGGCGGCCACTTTTATACACACCCGGACATTCTCCAGGTGCTTCCCGATTAGCTTCTGCCGGCACTCCCAAGTGTGGTGGAAGTACCAGCTGCGCACCCGGAAGCACTCCATGTGTCCCTGGTCTTCTTCCCCCTAGCACTTCCGGGTGTTGCGGAAGTGCTGAGGGCCAGGGCTCCATAGGCATTGGGGCGCCCCCTGGTGGTGACCATGGGCTCCTATAGTGTTGAGCTTCTAAGCTCCGTTCCCGTGGTCCCCAAAGACACCAGGGCGGTCGCCCCCTCATGGTATGGAGGAGACATAATCCCTCCACCGGTCCTTCTGGGCATCTCAGCTGGGTACCGCCCCCAGCCACTTGCCACATTATATATCGCTTTTCTCAAGACTCATAGCACTTTATATAGTCAAAGTGAACTTTATTGTCATCTCAACCGTATACAAGTACTGTATACAGATAGACAAAATTGCGAAGCTCAGGGTCCACAGTGTAACAACATGAAGTGCAAATAAAAATTAATTTAAAAATAGAATTAAAATTAAAGTTTAAATTTAAAATTAAAACACAAACAAGAAAAGACATTGTGCAAAGACAAGATTGATGCAATGTATGGTATTATGCAATCTAGATACATAAATAGAGTCGATACATATGTAATATAATAAATAAATAAATAATAGATATAGATAATACAGAAATTATCAGTGTATGACAATAGTTGTTTAAGACATGTGTAAAGAATATAGATAATATATATATATAGAGAGAGAATGGAGAGCCACTTCACCCATCATCAATGTGCAGCATCCATCTGGATGATGCAACATCAGCCATTTTGCGCTCGAATGCTCACCACACATTAGCTGCTGTTAGGTGGGAAAGAGAGACAGAGACGCGAGATGATTAGGGGGCCAGAATGACCAGGCCATGGTTAGCCTGGACAGCAGGATACACCCTGCTCTTTATGAATGATATTTTGTGAGCAGGGAGAGCCAGGACCTCAGCTTTATACCTGAAGGATGACACCATTTGACACAGATATTCTTCTACCTCATGAAGTACAATATTACATTTCTTATGAATGCTCTAAATTACAGCAGCTTACACTAACTCAGAATTTTCAATTTTATTAAAATCACAAAACATTTCACATATGCAAGTCAAGTTTAACAAAACTAGTTTGAAACAAATCGACCCTTACCCATGAGAAAGAGAGCTAGGTCAGCAGAGTAGCATTTTAATAACAATAAAAATAGGTAAATAAATAAATAAATGAATAAAGAATTTTTAATGGCTTGATTCCATTATGTCAGGCAATCCATTGTAGTGTTTAAGACTTTAAGTGTCAGACTCTGAGGGTGTGGGGTCAAATCCCATTAAAGACACTGTGTGACCCTGAGCACGTCACTTCACCTTCAGATGAAAGGTAACCAATCAAATATGTCACCCTGGATAAAGGTGTCGGCCTGATAATAATATTTCTTCCTATTAAATATGTCCTCTTTGAAAAGACTATTCAGAATAATAAAAGGATTTTTTATTAACTTGGAATTTTAGAATTCAGTTTCATTACAAAGCATAAATCACAGGTCAAACTGATTACATTTACGTCTTCTGTAATGGCACAAAAACAAATGGGTAAAAAAAAAAAAATACACGAAAGAAGATCTTCAGCATCTGCCGCTGTGTTTTCTGAAATTCGGCTTCAGCCCACAGCATTCCTGTTGGTGCGTCACTCTTTGATTTAGTACCATCGTGGTAAAGTCGGCCAAAGAACATGCCTCCCTTTAATGAAGGTCATTTTCATCTCATCGTAATAGCACCGTGCTGCGGACCCTCATCCCTAAGTTACTTGTCTGCTTTTAAGTTCCCCTGACGAAGAGTCGCAAGAAGGGCAGAGCTGGGAGCTAGGAGTCCGAGATACACACCGCACTGACTCAAGGTCACAGGCACACCATTACGAAGTGGTTTGACAAATAGAGGTGGGCTTCCTACGGGAGCCCCTGTTGAGTCTTTGCGATAATAAATAGCCGTATGCTCTGTACCTGACAGCTAAAACAAATGGTCGGCAATTAGTATACAGTAAAAGATTGATACATACAGAAGGATGTTACATTTGAAATCCTGTATCCCGAAAGTGGAAACTACTAATAATAATAAGGTTTAGGGAAAAAAAAAAAAATGAACCTCTGCTTACCAGGCAGTCAGAAATTGTACTCTGCATAAAAAAGACCTTGAGATGTCATTAGCGCAGATGTGAAACACATTGGCATGGAATTCCCACTTGCAGGCACTTTTAAAAAAACCATTAGATCAAAAATAACTAAAAATATCCTTAAGAGCTGCACCTGGCCCCTGGCACACCTCCGTACAGCCTTCACATTGTTCTGGAAGGTTCTGTGTAATGGCCATCAGATAGCACAAGAAACCTGCCATAATAATAATGAAGTCAGGGCAGTGCAGCATTTTGACCCGCCATGATCACATCATAGATCTGAATTTACATTTGCATCTACAAAGCATGCCAGTACAACCGTGACATTTGTGAGTCTCATCAGGTACGTTTATAAGGTTTGTCTACGCTCGCCCTTGAAGATTAACACACCCTGATACACACACATACAGTACACATGGAGGTCCTATACAGACAAAGACTGGAGTGGCGCCAATTGTCAGAAACTCCGCAATAGTCCACATAGGATTCTCTACACCAGGACTCACCAGCGCTAACAAACACACAGCTGTCCTTGTGACACACATAAAAGTGCCACTCTTTTAGTTATATGCTACTTGTTAACCAAAGTAGGTCTTAATTTTATCACAGTTGTTCCAATTTTTGAGCAGTAGTCTTAATAAACCCTGTGTGCAGGAAAGCAGCATTCTAACTCATGCTCAGTGCCCTCTTGTTATTTCAATCACTCTAAATAAAGTATTGAAAATAGATTATTAAAAACAAAAACAATAACATTTATTTATATAGCACATTTTCATACAGATGATGTAACTCAAAGTGCTTTACATGATGAAGAAAGAAAAGAAAATATAATCAGGCAATACTAATTAACAAAGAATAAAGTAAGATCAGATGGCCAGAGAGGACAGAAAAAACAAAAAATAACTCCAGACGGCAGGAGAAAAAAAAAATCTCCAGGGGTTCAGAGGCCACGAGACCACCCAGCCCCCTCTAGGCATTCTACCTAACATCAATGATCTCAATCAGTCCGCATGGTATTCAGGGTACACATGGAAGAATTAGATGATGATGGTCATGTGGACCTCTGGCCTGCAATCCATCAATGTAGGGACCTCATGGTGCTTTGATCAGGTGGTGATGGCGCAGATCGCCACTACAGAAAACCAGAAAAAGAACAGCAGAGAAAGTAGGGGTTAGTATGGATTTCAGAGCCACCATGAATGATAATGATAATTAAATGCATATACAGAATATCAGGGTTACACTAAAATGAAGCTGTGAGAAAGCCATGTTAAAGTAATGTTTTTTTAGCAGTTTTGTAAAGTGCTCCACCGTATCAGCCTGGTGAATTTCTATCAGTAAGCTATTCCAGATTTTAGGTGCATAACAGCAGAAGGCCACCTCACCACTTCTTTTACAGTAAGTTTAGCTCTTTGAATTATAAGCAGACACTTATTTGAAGATCTAAGGTTACGATTTGGAGTGTAAAGTGAAATATAGGATGGAACGAGATGATTTAAGGCTTTGTAAACTATAAGCAGTATTTTAAAGTCAGTTCTAAATGATACAGGTAACCAATGTTCTTGGATTTTCTTTTGCTAGTTAAGATTCTGGCAGCTGCATTCTGCACTCGTTGCAATCAATTGATGTCTTTCTAGGGTCATCCTGAGAAGAGTGCGTTGCAGTAATCTAGTCGACTAAAAACGAAAGTGTAACTAATTTTTAACAGCATCTTGAAATGTTATAAGAGGTCTAACTTTTGCTATATTTCTTAAGTGAAAAAATGCTGTCCTAGTAATTTGATTAACATT
This sequence comes from Polypterus bichir lapradei, assembly GCA_026402145.1. Classification (NCBI taxonomy): domain Eukaryota; kingdom Metazoa; phylum Chordata; class Cladistia; order Polypteriformes; family Polypteridae; genus Polypterus; species Polypterus bichir. Next base: position 24,184,387 of record JANRMT010062814.1, on the reverse strand, counting down.
TGATTTAAAATTCAGGTCAGAGTCAATAATTACCCCTAAATTCTTTTAGGTTACAGTCAATAGTTATCCCTAAATTCTTTACCTCTGTCTTGACTTTTAAGCCTAATTGATCAAGTTTATTTCTAATACCCTCAACTATATCCATTTTTGCCAATCACTAAGATTACTGTTTTCTCCTTATTTAGTTTGAGAAAATTACTACTCATCCATTCAGAAACACAAGTAAGACATTGTGTCAGTGAATCAAGAGTGTCGGGGTCGTCAGGCGCTATTGATAAATACAGTGGTGTGTCGTCAGCATAGCTGTGGTAGCTCACATTATGCCTTGAGATAATCTGACCTAATGGAAGCATGTAAATCGAAAAGAGCAGCGGACCCAGGATAGAGCCTTGTGGAACACCATATAGAATACCATGTGTCTTGGAAGTATAATTACCACAACTAACAAAGAATTTTCTACCTGCCAGGTAAGACTCAAACCAATTTAAGACACTGTCAGAGAGGCCCACCCATTGACTAAGGCGATTTCTAAGAATATTGTGATCAATGGTATCTGTAGCTGCGTTTTTCCCAAAATTATCAAAGTTCTGCAGCTTCAACTCAAAAAAAATGGGATTCAACAAAAGCCTGACGCGCAGAAATGATTCCACAGACAAAGTATCTTCGTTTTTTAGATTTTAGTTAAGTTTTAAAATAAAACAGTTTATACAGAAAAATAAGAAATTAAAATAGCAAAAAAAAGGAAAGAAATTAATGTTAAGAAAAGTCCAATTCTAAGCTTAATCTTGTTACATCTCAAATCGTTACTATTTACTTAATATTTCTGAACCATTTCAAAACGGTCAGAAAACTGTATGCTTATCCCATTTCTAGCTTAAATGGGTCTTTCAAGTCCTTCTTTACTGGGACTTGTTCCAAACAAAAAAGGAGTTTATTATCACACTGTTACTCAGTTATAGTAAGAAGGTTCTATCTCTTGCTAACTTATAGGGGGAAAAGACTATACCATAAGTTATGACTATGAAAGGAATTTATATTCTATTCAAATTAAACAAACATCAATATGAGTCTAACTCAAAACTTTAACTTTCTAAGATTGGCTCTTACACCCATTGACTAAGGCGATTTCTAAGAATATTGTGATCAATGGTATCAAATGCATCAATCAGATCTAAGAGGATGAGAACAGATACATAGCCTCTGTCTGCATTTACCCGCAAGTCATTTATTACTTTAACAAGTGCAGTTTCTGTACTGTGATTTGTTCTGAAACCCGACTGAAACTTATCAAGAACATCATGTTTATTGAGGTGGTCATTTAGCTGCATAATGACTGCCTTCTCTAGAATTTTACTTAAGAAAGGTAGGTTAGAAATGGGTCTAAAATTTTCAAAAGCAGAGGAGTCGAGATTATTTTTCTTTAATAGGGATTTAACTACAGCAGTCTTAAGACAGTCTGGGAAGACCCCCGTCTCTAATGACGAGTTTGCTATGTTAAGAATATTATCAGTTAGCACGCCAGATACTTCTTTGTTGGTATTGCGTCAACGACGCAGGTGAAGGGTCTCAGCTGAGAAATTATTTTATATAAATCAGGTAAATCTATCCTCGTGAAAGAATTTAATTTGTTTAAAATGGAGTACTGGGGTTTAAAAAGATCAGTATTGGGGGATGAACTATATTATTTCTAATATTATTCATTTTGACAGTTAATTTTAACAAATAACAATACCAAATAGAAGACAATATACTATACTAGAATAGAAAATATACAGCAAAGTTGGGATTTAAGCAATCTTTGAAATGCTTAATTAAGATCAGAAATGTGAAGGGGTGGATGTTGACCTCAACCACCTTTGATTTAGCAATCAGTGTTTTTCATAGGTTATGCTGTCTGATGTTCACATGAAATGGTCACACACATCTCCACCTCTGACAAATTCTTTCTCTGTGGCCCTTTTACCTTTTTGTTCAGTTTGGTCCCTCAGACAACCTTATTTATGTCAATTTTCAGGGACACGTGACATCACACACATTTGATTGGCTGTCTTGTCCTGATGACTCGGATCAAAGTGTATCGCTGCACTCCTTCATTTCTCAAGCTGTAAGCTTATTCTGTAATCCCAAGTTCTACGTTGTCCTCCCGTTCCCAGGTTGTAAATGAATTAAAACACCCTCTTTGGCATCTTTACTTATTCTCCATTCCCAGGTCATAAACTAATAGAAAAAGAAGCCAACTGAAGCAGATACATAAATTACTGGTGCATTACAGGAAGAATTTAGAGAGAAATGTGCAAGAAAAGATGCAGGCAAGTCCTGTAAATTTAGTTCATCCTGTTTCATTTGAGCAAAATAATTAAAAGTTAACATAAGCGGGCTGCAGCCCAAAAACTGAAGATTTTTCGCTCGAGGACAAAGCCACATCGTTACACTGATTGGTGGCTGTAAACTTGAACAGGTCACTGAGTGAGTTAACCTGAGAGCACCCAGCGGTTGATTGTGTCCTGTTTAGGGTCAGCTACTGCCGTTTAGTCCTGATCAGTCTGACGAAAGTGGACAGATATCATAATAACAATAAGTCCTTACAAAAATGAAACATAGGTAACACATATCCTTAACAAATTTGCTATGGATTTTAGAATATGTTAAAATATACTTCAAGGATAAATATATTTCTGTATCTTGAAATATATTGTAAAATATCTAAATTATTGACATTTTTGTAAATTTGAAAATTTCTTAATATATTTTAAAAAATACAAGGAATAGTGTACTGTCAGACATATTTCAGAAAAAAAATACAATATATTTTATGTATGTATTTTATTTTCATTTTAATATATAGTTACTATTTAAGGTACTCGCCAGAGAGAGGTTGGGAGAATGCGCACTGGTATAGCCACCACACCAGCTGGATTGGCACCCGAGTGCAACGGGTGACACCTCAGCACCACAATGGAACAGTGTCAGGTCTTTTTAACAGTGGCTGGAGTGCCAGTCCTGTCACCAACCCCTGCGTTTTTCCCTGTAAGCTGGAGGACCTGCTTGCAGGGCTGGATGCAGATTAACGTCACACCCCGGACAAAGCCTGGGCATATTTGTAGAATGAGTTAAGGATGTTTATGTGTTTGTTTTAAATGGTGACCCTGTTGTTATTGCCAGCCATCCCCTCCCTGCTCTTGGGAGACGAGAATTTGTTCTTTTTGGGTCTGATTGATTCCAGAATTGTGGTAGGTCCTCTCACAAGAATAGACAGGAGACACAAGAAGGTTTGGGGCAGCCACCCGTATATTGTGCCCTGGCTGCAAAATGGTTTAATTTGAGTTGTATTCAGGTTCAAGTTCAAAATAAAACTGATTTAAGGATTAAAGATGGCGGCTTTAAAGGCCGAGACAGGAAGTGACGTCATCAGGACCGGAACAGGGACTGGTGTCATCTGGACCAGAAGTGACATCATTGGGACAGGAAGTGGCAACCTCATGGCTGGAAGTGACCTCATCATATGCGTTGGAACCTCAAGTGACATCATCAATGGTGTCGGAAGTGGCAGGGATTTCCCGTAGATGGTCTGCAGAGGATTGAGAGAGAAAGTCAGTGCACCTCGCTGCCCCCTGCTCTGGTGTAGAACTACCCTTATACAGACCCTTTAGTTTCCTCCCATTCGCACATGTGTGACACTCCATGCTTAGTTGTAACCATGAATGGTGTTGTGTCTGACTTGTGCCTCCTAGTTCAAGCTGGGCAGTTCATAGTGCTTAAATTAAGAAGAAAAGCCAACAAAGCCAGATTTAAAAAACAACCCTTTGATTCTCCTTTGTGTGGCACTGCATTTCCATCCTTGGTCAAGTCTCACCCAACAACCTCCTGCCAAAGAGGAAAATACTCCTTTATATATTAGACTAGATAGAAGCAGCACATGGCATTGCCCAGGCAAGTAATATTAAGCTTTGATCATTTTTTCTGCTAGGGTGGCTTCAGTCTGTCTGAATGTTATACTTCCTCGGAGCCAGCAGGTGGCACTGGTGTGTAAGCACACAGGGATGGAAAATAAAACACTGGGATCCCCAGGGTCAAAGTCTAGGACTCCAATGTAGTCTGTTTTGTCTGTATGGTCCTAGAGAGCAATTATGCAAAATTTGATCCAGATCTGTCCAAGGGTTCAGGATTGTGTAGGCAACAGACAGACAGGCAGGCAGACATTCTATTTTATATATACAGTGTGGCTGGGTGCTGGAATGACAGGTCATGTAATATAATTTGGGGCACCAACTGGGTCATCCCATTTAAATCAACAAAAAGTTTAACAAGCCAAATGCTTCCTAGTAGTAGGTGTCTTGCCCTCAGGCTTACAAATAAATAAAGAAGGTTTGGCTTTAGCCATAGGACCAGGGTCTGTTTGCTAGGGAGCTCTGTGTGGCGGGTCGCTCTTGCCAAAAAGATGGCTTTGTCTGGGCAGCTGAGGTTCTTATGGCTGGGGAACTGGAAGGGGCGGGGCTAAGTGCCCACACGGAGTGATTTCTCTGTGCTTTGGGGAGAGAAGAAGACAGTATTAGCGAGAGAACCACCTCCTGTCCTGGACTGTTATTTCATAGCTTGAAGGAAGCAGTCTGGTAAGGGACAGCAAGCTAATAAAAAAGCATAAAATGAGTTTTAATTAAGTCAGGGATGGTAAGCACAGTGCAATGCTACTATATATATTTATATATACTGCATATATATATATATATATAATATGTGTGTTTGTATGTTGTAAAATAAGGACACAAACACCGTCAAAGGTTTGGGGGATTCCCCCCAAATATAGTATAGCAAAAAAAAGAAAATGACGTCTTCACAGACAGAGTTCAAAATGGAACTGACAAAAGACAAAATGGAGGCGGTATATATGTAGCTGGCTGCAGGAAGTGATGTCAGGGGTGAGTGGCATTCTGTAACCAGCAGTGACGTCAGGTAGAGCTGGGGTCTTGAGGATTGGAATCAGAAGTGATGTTATTAGGTTGTAGATTCTTCAGTTGTTCTATATATATATATAAGCGATGGTCTGTGACACACTTTGCATATTTGTACCTAGAAATGCACAAAGGAAGAACATGAGCCATGTATCTTAAAATAGTTTTTTTATTCCTAAGTTTTCAACCCCTACCAGAGGTCATCATCAGAGGAAAAAGATTAGACATCCAGGAATGAAAGACAATATATAACAAATGAAGAATGGGGGGTAGGTGGGTGTAAGGGGGAGGGTGGAATAACAAAGTGGGGTTCGGGTGGGGTTGGACATAAAAGTTTATGTAATATGTGGATGTTCTTCCTATGTGTGTTGGATTCATGCCTAAGTATTAGTTGGTGACATTTTCATTTGATAGCCACAATTACATATACACAGTATATATACTGTATGTTGTCACAAGAATGACAAAGAGTCATTGGAAAGGTTTGGGGCAGCCACCCATATAATATTTCCTGGCTGCAAAATTGATTAATCAGAACAGACATGTTCACACGACAGAGTCCAAAACAGAACTGAGTTGAGTTGCTGCCTTAAAATGGCGGCCTTTAAATGCAAGAATAGGAAGTGATGTCATCAGGGCCAGAAGTGATGTCATCGGTAGCCCCGGAACCGGAAGTGACTTCATTGGCTGCCCCAGAACTGGGCGGGATTTTCAAAGAATGGCTTGTAAGGAGTTGAGAGAGAAAATTAGTGCACCCTGCCACCCCTTGGTCAGGCATGGAATAACCATTGTTCAGGCCCTTTAATTGTCAGGCCCTAATCGCACGTGTATGACAATATATATATATATATATATATATATATATACTAATAAAAGACAAAGCCCTCACTGACTCACTCATCACTAATTCTCCAACTTCCCGTGTAGGTAGGAGGCTGAAATTTGGCAGGCTCATTCCTACAGGTTACTTACAAAAGTTAAGCAGGTTTCATTTCTAAATTCTACGCGAAATTTTAACAGTCATAACTGAATCCTACTTACGTACATATATACGTCCATAGCTTGCAGCTCGGTTGCTGCATCCCCCATCCCCACACCTCCCACGTAATTGGCTGCCTGCCTATATAAGGCCGTCTGTCGCTCCGGTCTCTTCATTCCCTTCCTTGCTTCGCCACGGTATTCATGTCTCCCTGCTGATAACTGTAGCCTTTTTATTTAATCCACGGCTTCTCCGCTGTTTTATTGTTCATTTATTACGATTATAGTTATTGTGTAGGTATTTTTGACTTACTTTACTATTCAGGTACCCATTTCATTTACCGTTCCAACCGTACCCCCATTAACATGTCTATCGAGGTGATCACCATCGATCAAAGAACTGTCACTTACCGAGTGGTTTCCATGGCCAGAGGTGGCGCCTGCCTTTTCCATTCTCTGTGTTACATATTGCACGGCCATATC
>JANRMT010062814.1:24157746-24168242 GCA_026402145.1 Polypterus bichir lapradei | reverse complement strand
CTATCTATCTATCTATCTATCTATCTATCTATCTATCTATCTATCTATCTATCGTGACAGATAGAGGGCGCTATCGTCCACTTGAACCCTCAGACCAAACACCAGACACCAGGTAAAAGTCCAATAAGTTGACTTTTTATTAATACACAGAGCACAAAGCACCATCCTCTCCACAATATTCATTAACCAATATACACTACAGTAATCAATAAACACTCCACCACTTCCAGACGTGTTGCCACCCTGCCACCCAGCTCAGCTCGACGTCTGAGACTTCCCATAGTCCTTTTATAGTCCTTGACCCAGAAGTGCTACCGAACCCGCAGCCCATGTGACTTCCTAGCACTTCCGGGTCAGATCCAAATTCTTCTTTTCATCCCGGAAGTACGTCATTTCTTCTGTTGCTGTAATTAAGACATACTTTCGGGTTAGAGGTGACATAGAGGTCTCCGAGCCTCCCTGCAGCATTCCCTGGTGGCCCCAACGTTATCCAGCAGGGTTGTATAGGAAAACTCCAATGTCCATGATGCCCTGCTGGAATTCGGGGCATGTCGATGTCGCAGGGATGCCTCCCTCTGGCGGCCTGGGGGTATTGGCCGGGATGAATGTCCGGCCATAGTCCACACTATCTAGCTATCTATTACATAGATAGATAGATAGATAGATGAAAGGCACTATCTATCTATCTATTATAGAGTGCCTTTCATCTATCTATCTATCTATCTATCTATTACATAGTGCCTTCTATCTATCTATCTATCTATCTATCTATTACATAGTGCCTTCTATCTATCTATCTATCTATCTATTACATAGTGCCTTCTATCTATCTATCTATCTATCTATCTATCAAGACTGCAAAAAACTGATTATAATTAACTAAAGCTTTATTGCTTTACAAAATCTTTCACACCATAAGACTATTGTGCTTCACATAGCTATTCTCTTTGTTCTTTTATGTAATGCCTTTTATACTACGAAATATGACATGACACTCCAGATATAATTTGCATCAGTCTCTCAATCAGGATGCTTCTCATTGTCAGGGCCGTTATAACACTCTGCAAAGCAAAAAGCATTCTATCATAATTATTTTAATATAGCATCTTTCAAAGTAAACAATATCACATAACACTATCAATCAGTTATTAAATCAGTATTTTTCCTGACGCCTCTCCAAGACAGTCTACTGATATGATTCCTAATCTCAAGAAGTTATCAGTGCAGCCGCAGCACTGGAGATTCAACCACCACTGATTAAAACAAAGATGTCAGGGCTGCCTGTCAGTATGACTGACACAGTGCCTCAGCGTGAATGATAGAACAACTGGCAGTTTTATATAATGTTGCTCTTTTATAGACAGCCATGGCCATCGCTAGATTTACTCTGACGAAGACAGAGAAGCAAGTTTTTTTTTGTCTCCAAAGCTCTGGTCTAATAGGGAAAAATAAGAAAGCAAAAAACTGGCTGATGGTTAGTAGCACAGACTTGAATTTTCTATTTCAAAAAGTTAAAATACTTATAATACTTAAACTTATAATTATAATACTATTTACTTTGCATGTATATACTCCGACACAAACAGATGCTTGCACAAGTCCATTTATTTTAGGTGTGGGAAACTCTTCTCTTTCACTTTCTACCTGTACAGCACAGTATAAAGCACCAGTACAGTCAATGAAAGAGTACACAATACTTTGTCTGTTTTCTGAACTTCTTCTCCAGCAAGCTTCATCCTCTTTCTCCTGACTCTGCCTTCCTGAATGAAGACATCAGGCTAACTTTTCTGCTGCATCTGGGAGTACTTCCAGTGGCCCGTTAGTGTTATACTGAAACACTTCTGGGTGAGGAAGAATCCCATCATACTGGGGCCCTGCAGCAACAGGGCTGTGTGAAACTCCCATGAAGCCCTGTGGAAACCTGCTGCAACCCCCGGGGGATGGTGCGGTCACTGCCATCTAATACTCTGAGGACGATAATGTCCTGTACTTATTCTCCCCCCGGTCCTTCCAGCATCTTGGTGTCCTGGCCGGGTAAGGGCCACAGTCATCCAGCACAATATATAAAATGTAAAGTTGACTGACGGGCACACTCATTCACTCAACAAAAACATCCATTAACATTTAATTAAAAAGCAGAAATTTGACAGAATGATATACCTAGGGCAGTAGGTATCTGCTAAGAAAGGACATTTTCATATATCAAAATTTAGGGATAGAGAGAGAAAAACTAAACCCCCAGAAAACTCAAAAACACTTTGAATGGAAATTGGTAAAGTTATAGAAAAAAGAAAATTAGCTGAACCATGTATTTTATACGTTGATACATTTTTTATTTATTGATATTGGTTATTATTATACTAACGTATAAGCTCTGCATGGTGCTAACAACTGGTTTTAATAACATGAAGGATTTACACTAGAATTATCAAAACCTACAAAAAAACTTTTAAACACATCCCACCTTAAATCCGTTCGCACCTCTCCATTCAGCATCTTTTGTGTTGTAAATGTGTTGATAATTCCAAGCAGCAAGTGGCCTGCTATCCCATTCTCCCACCGCCGCAGAAACAGCAAAACATCTCCCAGCTCAGGCCTTGTTTATCAGGGAGCCAGGTACCTGGAGCTGTATAGGGTAAATAATATTATCGTTATTCAGAACACATGCATTTCACTTGTGTTCCGTGTCTACAAAGATCTATGTAAGTGTAGGATGACAGGAAATGCAAGAAATGTTGAACACATACCTAAAAGACAAACCTTTTTCATATTTTAGTACTAACGAAAAAATTTTGACATGAAGTGTATAATGTGTGAAGACTGAAGTCCAAATATCAAATAAACACTTTCACAAAAGGTACAAATATAACAGAACAAGTGTGCTTTTATTCAAGACTATAACCGAAGAAAAAGAAATCGGGTTAGTGTGGCTTGTTGTCGTGCCTTGTCATGTGTTCCAGACTTACTGTGTCCCAAAATAAACGTTTTGAGTAGTGAGCTGCTCTTATTGTTACTATTTTACAATAAAAACATACATTTGATTTGAGTCTTTAACATCTGGTGTAAATGTATGGTACTTGTAAAGGTTAGCATTTTTTTTTATTCAGTTTTATTCTCTCAGTCACGTTCACACTCGCCGCGATCTGACACTGCTGTTTTCACATAAAGACTCACTATAACAGAGGTGAACTCAGATGAGGATGAGGGTTCTACATCAGAGAAGAGAATAGAAGCCCTCCCTGCAAGAAACGTTCACTCACACATAAGAACAACGCAATTGCACCAGGTGTAAAGGCAAAAGATGGCACCGTTTGGATGATGCAACAAGTCGGGCGTCATCCTGCCAGTCAGTCTGCCCAACAACAGTCCTCCAACGAAACAGCATGGCTTACAGAGCTTGCCAACGTATTGTGCAAAGTCCTGTTTGTGATTATGTTTTGTGATGATCTTTAAATAAGAAATATTTATATGTTACTTATATAAAAGTTAGATCGAATGTTATGTCTTATCTTCCTTCAGCATAAAGTCACAAGTAAACTGCAGGGCTTCCTGTGTTTGATCAACATGGGCACGCTCACAAATTACACGTGTACTTAAGTGACTTTAGCTGCAGGTGGAAGCTCCAGTAGCACCCTACGCAACTGTGTTTGATCTTATTCTGGAAAATTTTACACAAACATTAGGAAGTTTTTCTTTACACAAAGAACGATAAACACTTGGAATAAGAGACCAAGTAGTGTGGTAGACAGTAGGACTTTAGGAACTTTCAAAACTTGACTTGATATTTCTTTGGAAGAATTAAGTGGACAGGACTGGCAAGCTTTGTTGGGTTGAATGGCCTGCTCTCCACTAGAGTGTTCTAACTCAGTATTAGTGTAGGTTGGTGCACACTAATTAAAACCAGGTTTTTAATAGGATTTCTTTTTTCCTTTTTTCATTAAACAGTTTCTGATTTACTCGTATTTTCACCTTCTTTGTATAGATTGCAATTTTTGCAATAAAAGTGGAATACGTTCTGACAGGATTTTATCTTGTTTTCATTTTTTTATTACACAAATTCTATGATTTGACTTTTATAAGAAGTGTTAGGTAAAGATGGGAAATACCAGAACCAACTGCACATATCTGGACTGCAGAGGAACATTGAAAGTCCACCCCAAAGACGGTACACCAGGAAGAAATCAGATCAGCCACCATGTACCTGGTGTGGAGTGCCTCCTTACTAAAGGCCGGAAGAAAGCATTTTTAATATGTATGGTCTAAACTAAATAAAAGACTAAAACACACAAAAAATGGATTCAACACCCTTCATGGCAGTATTTAGTAGGTTCATCTTGGGCAGCCATGACTGCCTTGAGTCTGTGTGCTCAGGTCTCTCTTACTCTATCAGCTTTGCCATTTTTTCTCCAAAGTTCTTTGCTAAACTTCTCAGGCTCTGTCAGGTCATATGGAGATCCTGAGTGAACGGCAACTATCACGTCCAGCCATAAATTCTCAACTAGATTGAGACCTGCACTCCGACTCAGCCACTCCTAGACATTTGCATTGTTGCTTTGAATCCATTCCTGTGCAGCTATGGCTTTATACTTGGGGTCGTTGTCTTGCTAGGAAGCAGATCTTCTCCCAAGGTGCAGGTTTCTTGCAGACTGTATGGTGTTCTCCCCCAGGACTTCACAATATTTTTCTGCATTCATTTAACCATCAGAAGCCTTCCAGAGCCTGCTGCAGAGAAGCATCCTAGAGCCTTCTGTTGCCAGCACCACACTTCACGGTGGGTTTGATAATACATAGTAGAGTTCAAACATGACATTTAGTCTGGTGGCCTTACCGCTCAATTTTTCATCTCATCAGCCCATAGAACTTTCTTCCAGCTGACTTTGGAGTCTCCTTTGTGCTTTCTTTCAAACTGTAGCCGATTTTCGTGTGCGTTTTAAAGCTGTGATTGATGAAGCTCCTTCAGAGTTCTCGAAGGTCTCTTGGTGGCCTCCTTCACTAGTCATCTTCTTGCGTGATCGGTCAATTTTCCAAGCCGCCTGCTCTAGCAGATTTCCAGCTGTGCCATATTCTTTCCATTTCGTGATTTACTGATTTAATTGGATATTCCTTATACGAGGATGAGTCAAAAATGATCCGCACTCCGGCTGTAGAATTTATTTTAATCACTTTTCTGAAAAGACAAATGCATCATTTTTTGACATAATCTCCCTGCTTTTTAATACACTTTGTCCATCTGTCAACAAGCTTTCGTACTCCTTCGTTAAAAAATGTTTGAGGCTGAGCTGCGAGCCACGAATGCCCCACTGTCATTACCTCTTCATCAGACGTGAATCTTCATCCTCATAGGGCTTCTTTCAAAGCCCAAGTCTGTCGTGGACTATTGCATAGGCAGAGCCATGGCTGATTGTAAATGATTTGCCACGTCATCTACTGTCACTCGTCTGTTCTTCACGTGCACCCTCAATGTTGCCATCAGTCATGGATGTGGACGGGCGTCCAGCTCCTTCTTCACGGCTGACACTTATGCGACCTTCCTTGAACTTCTCTAGCCATTCATACACACTTCTTCATGACAAAACACTTCCTCCATACTGCGCACAAAGTCTTCAGACAGCAGACCACAAAATATGAATCACTACACATTGCACTTCTTTCGTGCAGATCACAAGTGGGGCAGCCATTTTTTCTTGCACCACAGTTAAAAATGATCTGACGTAACACAGTGGTGACTGGGGAGACAGGGACCTTGTATGGAAAGTGATGATCAGACAGGGCCGCCAATAGAAGTTTTAATATAACCGGAGTGAGGATCATTTTTGACTCACCCTCCTTGTCTCAGTCACCTGACTTTTGGTTTCCAACCTTCTTTTCATGGAGTTGATTAGAGTGTTCATTTATCTTCTTTGTGTAAGATATACTGACTCACCACAAGTTCTCCCTTCGGTTGGGGCTCCAAGGGGTGATCAGCAAGAAGGGGCCTATAATCCATCCTTGGTCCCTTTTCTGTTTCCGGCACCCCTCCTCTGTGTACGTGGATAGTGGTGTTTGGCTCTATAATGGCGTGGACTGTCGCTGGGCATGGACAAGCCTCCAATGAGTGATAAGCCTGTATGGGCCTAATGTTTATCCTTGGTCCATTTTCTGGTTCTAACTCCAGTCCCCTACTGTCGGGATGGTGTCTGGATCTAAATGCTGTTCCTGGGGAGGCCTTGCTCTGAATAGCTTAGGACTCTAGGGTTAGGGTTAGGGTGTGGTGTCTGGTGTTTGTGCCTATTAACTTTCATAAATGGCATCCCTCAGATGATAGCACCCTAAGAGGACACCAATGTCACCTAAGCCCACCACCTTTCTACCACTGTATTTACTACTGTTTGCGTTTTCTCTCATATTGGGTAAAAACTTCACACCTATTAGGACTGTGAATTCTTCCTCATATTGTTTCCCTGTTCACTAGGATATGTATGGTCACTGGAGGTGGGCTGATGAGGACTAGACTAACTCTTGCTCGATTAGGTTAGTGGAGTCAGGCCGCAACTTTTCTGGACAAACCATAACAAGAAGTTGAGAGATTTTGAAATGCGTTCAATTTTGTGCAAAGACGGGGAATAAAAAGATTCAATGATTTGAATGGAATACACCAGTTTATGGATTAAAGCTTAATTGGAGAATGAAAGTCAAGTAACCCTCAAGGACTGGAGTGTGCCAGTCGTATCCGCGCCATGCAGTAAATGACACAAGAGCAGATGTGAGCTGCGCTCTTCTGGAAAGCTTCAGACTCTCTGGGTTTTCTTTAAAAGGGCTGCATCCCTCACCTCAATGCCGATTAGCCTTTTTAATTCCAATTTTTACAAACGGGTCCTGCTTCTGTAACCAATGCGATACGCAGGCAATCAAAGCGGATTTCGCGCATGTGCCAGTGTCTTGGGCTTAGTTATCAGTGCCGCTTCTGTGAGCTTCCAGCTGGATTTATTTACATTGTGTAAGCGCTGACATAGCGGCAAGTGGCACCAGAATGTTGCAGGATAAGAGCAAAGCTCCAAAAACAGAACGGCTAAGCACACTGGAATTCTCTAAATCTGTAAGTGAAGCGTGGCAAATTCAGGGCTTGGTAAGTCCTGAACATGTGACATAAATTAGCCAAGAGAAGCAAAGACCAGCTGAGGAGGCTGAGGATCGGCAGGATGTCCATAAACTTCTGGCAAATAGGAAGCAGCACAGTTGGGGCCATTTGACCCAGAGGTGAAGTTTAATGGTCTCCCTCAACAGGTGCACTATATTACTAAAATAAATAAATAAATAAATACCAATCCACCCAACGTACATGTCTTTGGGAGGAAACAAGAGCAACCCATCTACTGTCACTCGTCTATTCCATAGAATCATTTCACGTGTACGCTCAATGTTGTCATCAGGGCGTCCAGCTCCTTCTTCATGGCCGACACTTGCGTGTCCTACCTTGAACATCTCTATCCATTCATACACACTTCTTCCTCGACCATACACTTTCTCCACAATGTGCACAAAATCTTTGATAAATATTGGCAACCAGGCCCACCCTCAGACCACAAAATGCGAATCACTGCAAGTGGAGCAGCCATTGTTTCCTGCACCACAGTTACAAATGATCTGATGTAGCATGTTCACACGGTCTGTTTCTCCTGAAAAATTTTTTTGTCTTTCTCTTAAGGCTGTAGCTAATGAAAATATACGATCATTTAACATTGCCTACCCTGCACACACAGAAACATTCATTCTGTACTCCATAACTTATGGATATGTTTGATCTTTCCTGTTTAACTTGAGAGACGTCACTTCAACTTGTATTGAATTATTCAGCATTTTCCTCTTATATATGTCAGATAGTCTGCAAAAAAAGGGTTCTGGTGTAACTAAATGACCACAAAGATCGCGTGCGCGCGTGTGTGCGTATCTGTGTGCCCATGTTGCGAATGTGTTTCCCATCCAAAACCGCGCTGCAGCAGTCTGAGCAAACTTCTATTAAACTCCACACACAACAGTGTAAAAAAAATCTATAAAAAAAAAAATGTTCATTTGACAAAGTAAATAAAAAATGTAAAATGTTCCAACTTGAGTTGCTTTGAAAGCTTGCATGGTGTAATCATTTGAAAATATTATCTATAATATAGAATGAATTAAATACAGTATGTAGCTCTTTATCTTGTTTGTTCCTTTACTCTGTCTAATTGGCTGAGGTTATAGATAAAGAAGGAAAGAGAGAGGAAGTGCTAAAGTTCAGTACCTGACCAAAGAGTGCTAAGTGTGTGGGATTTGAGGCATTGTGGTGAAGTTCACACAATGAGGGGTATCAGCGGGTAAATAGGGTCAACCTAGGACAAAACAGCACTTCACTAGCAGCCATAGCCTGTTGAATAAGCAGAAGTGTCCGGTCAGGTTGTATCCGATGGAGTAAGCAGCTCATCTTCTTGTTCTGGCCTTGGTCATGTTGCACCTTAACTACTGGCATGCACTGCCGAGCCACTGGAGATGCTCCAAAATGCCATGGCATGACTCGTTCTCAACCAATTGAGATTCTCTTTCTCAGGTCACTTCTTTGGCTTAAAGTAGCAACACAAATCAAGTCCTTGATCTTTGCCTACAGAGTAGTCACAGAGCAATCTTAACAGCATTATAGGCACCCCGGGCAAACCAGTGCACTGGGGCACCTACCTACACAACCACTCAGCAAGTCGCAACATACAGAGATTAGCATGGGGTCCCTATTCTGGAGCATATAAAAACGGGCAAGTGCCTAGCGTGCCCATGCATTAAAACAGGGGTTTCAACAGCTTCATGTCGGGAGGTGCTCATTTAGGTCCAGCTCTCCGTCATGCTTTTTTGGGTCTGCTAATGAATGCCCTCTGTTGATCTCACATTTAAATGGCTTTGCATTCTAATCCTGACTCTTCACATGATTCCCCTCACTGGTGGAACGAGCTGCCCCCATTCATCAAAACAGCTGACCCCCTCAGTGTATTTGGTAAACTTAGTGAGCTGAATGGCCTGCTCTCATCATGGTTGTTCTCATGTTCTTCATGATGAAGTGTTTGAAGACTTTTTCCTTTCGTGAAAACCTCCCTAAATGCTAGTGGTTCTTATGCAGGGTTCTTCTGTAGTCAAAGTTAATGAGTCTTGTGCTTTCATTGGATTAATATGGCTGATTACTTATAAGGTTTAGAGCGTTTTTCACTTATTCAAGTCAGTTTCTGTAAACTTGTTCTGTAACAGATACTTTAAAACAGACCCCTTACTGATGTTGACTCCTTCACAGTGACTTCATTTATAAGCTGCTTTGGATAGAAGTGTTTACTGTCTGGCTAAATGTAATTTGGAATTAAGGCTTATTTCCATTCAAACAAATTATGCAAATTTATATTTAAGCAAACACTACACTGTAAATGGTAGACTATAAATAACAATATACAGTATATATGAATCATAACAAAAGCATAATCAGAAATTGTATAAACCTAACCTGCCCGGGATTGGTTCCTGTCTTGTGCCCTGTGTTGGCTGGGATTGGCTCCAGCAGACCCCCGTGACCCTGTGTTCGGATTGGATAATGGATAAATGGATGGATGTTGGATTATGTGGATGGTGAAGCTGATGCTAAAGAAGTGGAAGCCATTAACTGTGAAAACACTATAGGTATATTGTGTTTTAAGTGTGCCGTATTTGACAAATTGAATGGCTACCTTTATAAAGCAATGGCAGTGAATTAGAGCAGAAGAATGATGTAGACGAGAACAGGCCATTCAGCCCAGCAGAGCCTGCCAGTCCTATTCACTTAATTCTTCTAAAATAACATCAAGTCGAGATTTAAAATTTCCTAAAGTCCTACCTTCTACCATATGACTTGGTCACTTATTCCAAGTGCCTGTGGTACTCTGCATGAAGAAAAACTTCCTAAGGTTTGTGTGAAATTTACCCATAACAAGTTTCCAACTGATGAACTCATTTTAAAGTCTACTGGACTAATTCTACTCAGAATTTTAAACACTTTTGCTTAAACTGTAAAGGCTCAGCTCTTTTAATCTTTCCTCATAACTCATCCCCTGTAGCCCTGAATTCAGCCTAGTCGCTCTTCTCTGGACCTTTTCTTGTGCTGTTATGTCCTTTTTGTAGCCTGGAGACCCAAACTGCACACAGGACTCCAGATGAGGCCTCACCAGTGCATTATAAAGCTTGAGCAGAACCTCCTTGGAAATTCTTCATATTTATTTTCTTTCTCATTATTCTCTATAGAGTGACCTGGCATATTCAAGGTTAATTATCTCCGAAAGAACAAAGAAAGATGCAAATCATTTTGAATACCATTCTGCTCCAAGAGGCTGAATTCTAAGTTTGTTTCTTATCCATTGCTTGCTTATATTTCACCCAAACTGCAGACTTCTCCTGACTGATTAGTTATGACTAGACTGTTAGATAGATAGATAGATAGATAGATAGATAGATAGATAGATAGATAGATAGATAGATAG
>JANRMT010062814.1:24113658-24146836 GCA_026402145.1 Polypterus bichir lapradei | reverse complement strand
GATAGATAGATAGATATGTGAGGCACTATATGATAGATAGATAGATATGTGAGGCACTATATGATAGATAGATGGAAGTGACATCATCTGGGGCTCGAACCAGAAGTGATGTTCTTGCGGGCAGAACTGTAAGTGAGGTCATCAGGCTGGAAGTGACATTGTTGGAATCGACAGAATTTCCCGTGTCTGGTCTGCAGAGGTAAAAGAAAAAGGTTTACTGCACCCTGCCACCTCCTGGTCTGGCATGGAATTACCTTATTTTGGTCCTTCTAGCTGCCTTTCATGTGCATTTGTGTGACAATACTGTATATATATTAACCCATGGTGTGCCATGTCACTGACAACATTATATTTTATTAACTACTTTAAACTACTTTGGACAGGTGTGTTTTTATTTTGACATTAAAGAGTTTTATCCTACTGATTAATGTCAAAAAGGTCAAATTCAATCCACTGTAATTGAATATTGTATAACAATAAAATGTGAAAACCTCCAAGTGAATACTTTTTCTAGACGCTGTATTAATAGTTTCCTTTTGACTTTCTTGACTGAGCTCTGTCTAGAGAAATTCTGGTATAAGCTTCTTATTTGGCAAAGAAATACTTTGAATATTTTTCAAATAAAGTAAGAAGGTGTCATGCAAGCACACAAGAGGGCCACCTTTCAGACTCACCTAAGGTATGTAGTACCACCCTGGCAGAAGAGGGGGTGCTGTCGCTAGCGGTTTTTGCTCCTTTTTACCTCATAGCACTGAGAAACGCACCTTTAGGGCAATGGAGCCAGAGAAGCCACGGCTCTTCTGGTCTGGCCAATATTAAGTTCATTCATTACATTCATTTGGACCTAAAAACCTGTCTGTCAGGATTGACTCCAGACAAGGCCTACCTAGAAATTCTGCTAGGGGGCAATATGAGGCTATTGCCTGATTTTGTTTGTTAGCGCCATTGTGTGCCTGTTAGGTTCATCTTTTTGTTTGTTTCAAATTAAACAGGGTTTACCCAATTAGCACCCCTGCTATTCTGGGATTCGCTCTGCTATCTCACTCACGCCCCATCACAACGGATAACAATATAAAGCAGTTTTTTGTTCATAGTAAAATGTAGATGTAAAATAAAATGGGCAAAACACTGTAAATAATGTTATAAATTGTGTTTATACTGTAATAAAATGCAGAGGTGAAATAAAAAGGACAATATACTGTAAATAACATATTATTAGTCTTGCTGAAGCCAGATATATAATATATACATCTGGAGAAAATCTTGAGTGAATTTTGCTTAAAACTGGGTGGAGACTACTAGACGGCTCCCTGAGTGTCACCTTTCTAAACCAATCCAACGTCTCATGAAGGCGGAGCTGACAGTAGGGGCGGAGATTTTAAAGTGAAAAGATCATTGGTGCCCTCGTTCACCTCAACCAACAGACAGCAAGCTTCTGATTACAATAAACCTCCTACAGTCGAAAAGAAAAAATAACAATTAGACATATAAACGGGGTGGCACGGTGGCGCAGTGGTAGCGCTGCTGCCTCGCAGTTAGGAGACCTTGGCCTGCTTCCCAGGTCCTCCCTGCGTGGAGTTTGCATGTTCTCCCTGTGTCTGAGTGGGTTTCCTCCGGGTGCTGCAGTTTCCTCCCACAGTTCAAAGACATGCAGGTTGGGTGCATTGGCGATCCTTGCTTGGTGTGTGTGTGTGTGTGTGTGTATGTGCCCTGTGGTGGGCTGGCACCCTGGATTTGTTCCTGCCTTGCGCTCTGTGTGTTAGGATATAGCGGGTTGGACAATGACTGATTGACTGACATATCAATGTGTGTCACATGTGCAATAAGCATATTGCACATTTTTAAAAGGATCATAACCTGTTCAAAAAAGGGCACATAACCTGTTGCAAAGGGAAAACCTTTCTGTAGCATCTTGGCACTGGACAGCATCTATGGATGAATGGTAAATACAGTATGAACGACATGTTGTCGCAGATGCTGCATTTGCTCTCTGTGGTTCAGCATTACAACAATGGTGTTGGAGTCAATGTATGTTTAAATGACTCAGCATCTATAATCATGAAAAGCTGAACGGTAACAATATGCATCTGAAGTAAACAACAATAATTATTGTATTATTTATTTCTATAGCACATTTTCATGCAAATGGCATAGCTCAAAGTGCTTTACAAGATGAAGAAAGAAAAGATTATATTATAGGATGAGACAATACTAAATAACAAAGAATAAAGTAAGGAGAACAGAATAAAACAAAAAAAAACTCCAGATGGGCTGGAGATAAAAAACAAAATCTGCAGGGGTCCCAAGGCCTTGGCCAGCCCCTACTAGGCTTTCTACCTAACATAAATGATCTCAATCAGTCCTTATGGCCTTCAGGCTTCATGTGATGGTCATGTGGACATCTGGCCTTCAATCCATCAATGTAGAGACATCACGGTGCTTTGATCAACTGGTGGTGGAGCAGATTGTCACCACTGAAAACCGGAAAAAGAACAGCAGAGAGGTAGGGGTTAACATGGATTGTGGTGCTTTGATGAAAATGGTAATTCAATGCACATATAGCTTAACAAGAATACACTAAAATGTAGGTATGAGACAGCCATGTTTAAATAATTAATTTTTAGCAATGTTGTAAAGTGCTCCACCGTATTATCCTGGCGAATATCTATTGGCAAGCTATTCCGGATTTTAGGTGCATAACAGCACTTCTTTTAAGTTTAGCTCTTGGAATAATAAGCAGACACTCATTTGAGGTTCTAAGGTTACAATTTGGATTGTAAGGTGACAGGCATTCTGAAATACAGGATAGAGCGAGATGATTTAAGGCTTTGTAAACCATTAAGAGTGTGTCACACTTCGTCAACTGGACCGTACTTAAGAAAGCTGATAATGAAGACCCATAGGAGATACAAATATCAGTACTCAAAACACCAAAATCAACAAATCTGCCTAACGACACCAGTAAAGCATGAACAAGGCTGCATCGGCCTTCTGACTGCATACCTAAACTAATATCTAAGGAGATATAACGTTACTGTCTACAACAACAATAGTTATTTCTATAGCACATTTTCATACAAAAGATGTAGTTCAAAGTGCTTTACAAGATGGAGAAAAAGACAAAAGACAAAATATAAAAATAAAATTAGGCAATACTAATTGACAAAGAATAAAAGTAAGGTCCGATGGCCAGGGAGGACAGAAAAACAGACAAAAAAACAAAAAAAACAAAAGAGGGCTGGAGGGAAAAAAAAAAAAACAAAATCTGCAGGGGTTCCAAGGCAATGAGACCACCCAGCCCCCTCTAGGCATTCTACTTAACATCAATGATCTCAATCAGTCCTCATTGTATTCAGGGTTCTCATGGAAGAATTTGATTATGATGGTCACGTGGACTTCTGACCTTTAATCCATCAATGTAGGGACAGCACGGTACTTTGATAAGGTGGTAATGGTGCAGGTCACCACCACAGAAAAATGGAAAAAGAACAGCAGAGAAAGTAGGGGTTAGTATGGATTGCGGAGCCACCAAGAATGATAATGATAATTAAATGTATATAGAGTATCAGAATTAAATTAAAATGAAGCTATGAGAAAGCGATGTTAAAATAATGAGTTTGTAGCAGTTTTTTTTAAAGTGCTCCACTGTATTATCCTGGTGAATTTCTTTCAGTAAACGATTCCAGATTTTAGGTGCATAACAGCAGAAGGCCGCCTCACCACTTCTTTTAAGTTTAGCTCTTGGAATTCTAAGTAGACACTCATTTGAAGATGTAAGGTTACAATTTGAAATATAGGATGGAGCGAGATTATTGAAGGCTTTGTAAACCATAAGCAGTATTTTAAAGTCAATTCTAAAAGGCACAGGTAACCAATGCAATGATGCTAAAACTGGTGGAATGTGCTCAGATTTTCTTTTCCTAGTTAAGATTCTGGCAGCTCCATTCTGCACTCTTTGTAATGGACTGATGTCTTTTCGGGTCGTCCTGAGAGGAGTGCGTTACAGTAATCTAGTCGACTGAAAACAAAAGCATTAACTAATTTCTCAGCATCTTGCAAAGTTATAAGAGGCCTAACTTTTGCTATATTTCTTAAGTGAAAAAATACTGTCCTAGTAATTTGATTCATATGTGATTTAAAATGTCTAATTAATTGACAAAATAGTCGCAGCATTCTAACATGGTGTATGTCTACAAACCACAAGGCCTATCTAAACTCTATTTGCTGTTGTTATGTCATATAATGATGGAATACTTAAAATGACAGAAAGATATCACCGCAGACAAAGGCACTTCTCAAACACGTGGGATCCAGCAGCTGTGGTGGTCTACGTGTGTGTCTGTCTTGACTGTCATAGCACTCATAACAACATGCAGATTAATTATTAAGCTTTAGCTGCCTTGTGCCATTGAGCTGCTGAAATGATAGCAACAATTTTAGCTTTTTATTTTCTCTCAGCATCAAGTCTTTTGTTCTGTTTCTTTTGCTCTCTCCCTGAAACCCCTGTGACAGTTTGAAATGCACGGACTGGAGGAATTTGGGGGTCAGATGTTTTAAGAAGCCCTGGGGGTTTTGTCTTTCCAGTGTAGGATTTCGCTGCTAATTACTACACACTTTTTAACAGGTTGTCCCCAGACGTGTATTCTAATTTAAGAATCGCATCTCCCCTCATGAGACTGACATATTATAAATGAAAGATTGCTGTTCAATTAACAATGCAAGAGCCTAATAGTGGCCTCCTGGAGGCAACTCTTAATTTTTAGAACATTTTGCCTTCCATTAATAAATGAATTAGATCCTTACTCAAATTACTTACGAAATTATGATGTTCTGTAATGATGAGATTGCAGGTCTTAAACAACTCTAATGATCCCATAAATCAGCATAGAGAGAGGGAGCAAGAGAGAGACTGGGAGCTGCACCCACCACATAATGAACCACCTCAGGACCTGCGTAATCACTCTCCAGTACTACCTGGCTATCTCACATTGATTTGTTTTGTAAATCGTCTTTTACTTGCCATTTGCTTTGTGATGTTGGTTCCCATAAAAGATACCATATTAAACACAATTTTTATAAAACAGGGACTTACTGCTTGACAGGTAGCTTTCAAAAAGACAATTAGAAGTTTGGACTTTTCCCAGCTGGTTACATGGAAATGAAATACGTCTCCCCTTGGAAGGTCTCACACATACAGCGGTTACTTAACAAATAGCCAGACCTTCCTCCCTGACCCTCTAGCGTCTTTTTATAGGCTTGTGTCTGCTGCTTTTTCCTTAGCAAAGTCTTCTCAGCTCCTGCTGTGGACCGACTGTTCCCTACAAAGCTGTTGGGTCTTTATCTCACATGACAAGTAGAATAGCGGATGTGATTTATGATCAAATTTATTTTTCTTCGTCGGGCGAGGAAAAAGTGACCAACATTTAAAAGCATTGATATAGTACTATGCTACATCATATTATCTGTTTCTATTCTTCTTGGTGTTATGATCACCTGGGGAGGGATTGGAGCTCATAAAGATCATTTTGACTGGTGAGAAATAAAAATAGGATTTAGAAAATACAAGAGGAAAAGATAGATATGTAGTCTAAAGAAAAGATAAAAAAGCATGTAAGCCCCAAATCATAATTAAAATGGAAAAATCCATTTCACTACAATTTTTTTGCCATTATTAATGCTAACAATTGGCACTCAAAAAATGTCCAACACTTGTATAATAAATAGCCAAATGCTCAAGTTCATTCTATCTATCTATCTATTATAATAATGCCTTCTATCTATTGTGGCAAGTAGCTGGGGCTGCTACCCAGCCGGGACGCCCAGGGGGACCGGGAGGTGGCATATACGTCCTCCAGGCCACGAGGGGGCAACCGCCCTGGATCAGAGGAGGACCACAGGAGAAGAGCAAGGAGGCTCAAGCCCATTGGGGTCCGTGGTCACCGCCAGTGGGCGCCCCGAGTCTCAGAGGGCCCAGGAATTGTCTACTTCCGCCACACCTGGAAAGATGGAGGAGGATCCCTCCAGGGATGCCCGGAGTGCTTCCGAGTGCTCTCCTGACACTTCCGCCACACCAGGAAGTGTCGTCAGAGGGAGCACCTGGAGCACATCTGGGTGAGAATAAAAGGGCCCGCCTTCCTACAGTCTGAGAGCTAGAGTCGGGAGTGGGAGCAGGACGAGGCTCCCGTGGAGAGAGGAAAGGCAGTCCACGGACATTTAAAGAGAAGCCCAGAGGAAAGGTGATTGGGGCGAGGAGCCCAGTGTACTGTGCGGGACTGTGCAAATTCAAGAAAATAAACGTGCTTTTTTGTATAAAGATGCGGTGTCTGTCTGATGGTGTCCGGGCGTGACTCACACTATCTATCCATCTAATAGTGCCTTCTATCTATCTGTCTATTATATAGTGCCTTTCATCTATCTGTCTATCTGTCTATTATATAGTGACTTTCATCTATCTATCTATCATATAGTGCCGTCTGTATATCTGTATATCTATCTATCTCTTATATAGTGCCTTTCCTATTTATCTATCTATCTATTATATACTGCCTTTCCTTCCTACCTATCTATCTATCATTCTGGTGTGGACCAAAACAACCATGCACACAGAGGTCTTGGTGTGGTACCAAATGAACCCTGGAGCGGCACACGTGAGGTACAGTATGATCTGACACAGGACCGATATAACCACAGGAAGTACTGGGAATTGTGGGAAACATTCCTACTGATAATTAGATAATCTCAGTATAAAAATAAATCCGCACGTTCAGTACATATAAATTTGTTTAAAACAACTCACACAACTGCCGTTCAATCAGACCAATCCTAGCATGTGATTCAGCCTCAGAGCCTCATTATCTCTCTCACAACTTGATTGAATAGCATTACAACCACCTAGTGAAACTTTGAACTACAATAGCAATCAATCCTGGCAGTGACCATGGCTATAGTTGGGACTTGGGACATTCTGCTAAGGACTGCAAAGGATTGGCACCCTCTTCAAATCCCATTACTGCCATAAGGGATCCTACTCTGTTGGGCCCTTGAGGAAGGTCCTTAACCTGAAATTTGCTCAAGGGGAGCTTGTACAATGGCTGACCCTATGCTCTGGCTCTCAAAAAGGTCATGCAGCAGGACAATTTCCCCTCTGTGTTTTATAATATATATTGAGATAAACAGACACACTTGATTTATCAAGAAAAACAATTTTTTACTCGTTTTCATAATATTGGTAGTGCTATACATTTAAGTAACACAGACAACCACTACAAATGGGAATTTTCAAATTAAGCCTACCTGCTTTAGTCCCCATACCGGGATGCATACACCCAGCATCATTACTGATAGTAGGCAAACTCAAAGCCCCCCTCTCAACTCTAATAGAATACTCTCTATGAAAAAAGATACGAAACAAATTTAAATGCAACTGTTTAAAACTCAACATCAAAGAAATTATAACTTTCAGATGCTAGGTTTAATGGTTGAACGTCTGTATTGGCAGAAGTCCTCATAAATATTATTTGTGTAAAAATTAAAAATTGTGGAAAGAACCCAAAGATACACGAAAAAAGATTTTAGGTTCCACCCCGTATATTAACGATAGGTTTCTTCTTAATAAGGTTTGGATGTAAGAGTAATCTATTTAGAATGAGGCCAGATTGCAAATGCCTGTGGGAGGCAAGTGTTGGGCTTTATATACCAGTGACTGGAAGAAGAGGGTCCAGCGGGATTAGGCGGAAGTGAGGTCAGTTGGAAGGCGTGGTCCGGAGGTGGAAGTGGAACCCAGTTGATACTTAAGTGTTTTTTCCTTCTGGGGATGTGCAGAGGTGGAAGATGAGAGATTAGCACCATTTGACACCCTCCAAGTCAGATCCTTACCCTTAGTTGATCCCCTTGACTGCCTCCCATGCACATGTGTGTGACAAAATTTCAAATTCCTTATGATTAAAAACATTACAATGTTAACAGTTTTTCTAGTTATCCATTCTGTTTTAGTGTTTTTGAGCCTATACTAGTTTCGTGTCATAGCAACAGTTACTAGGCAGCTACAATATTTATCTAACCACAATGAATATGAAAAGAGAATTCATCCTGCTGGAACTGAAAGGTATGAAAGAAAAATCCCAGTAGCCCTGGGGTCACCCACCCTGCCCCAGGATGTTTCAAGAAGTTCTAAAAAAGAACTTATTAATTAATAGTTTTCTTTTGCTACAGAGTAATATTACATTTTGACTCTCAGATAATTGCCTAATTGCCCCTTTGGGACTCCGTGGACAGTATGTGACATCTTTAAGTGCCAGCTGCCATGAAATGCTAACACATAAAACAGAATCAAGTCTCTGCTAACCTTGAAAGTTTCACTGCGCCTATTTATACATCGATTAAGCAGGTTCAAAAAAATGTCAGGTCAGATCTATTTTAATTTGACATGGACATTGGCACAGGAGGTATCACCACCTACACTTCAAGGAAATGGATCTCACCATTAAGGTTTTCTAGTTTGGCTGTAGTGTGTCAGTAATGAACTTAAAATTAACCTGGGACAGTCTTGGAAATTTTATCTAGTGGCAGATTTTGTAGGTACTGTGTTATTTATGTTAATCCCCTTTTTCTGCCCCTTACTTACTTTCTCCAGACATACATGAAATTGTTAGGTTCATTATTGGATTGGTCCACTCCCGCACCTTAAAAATAACACACACACCAAGATATACACATAGACACAAACCCTAACCACAACACTGTGAATGACACACACACAGCTGGTTAATCTCTAGCACTCTTTACCACACGAGTGCCTTAGGAATAACACATAAGCAACTTGTCGCTCTCTTAGCACTTCACAAGACTTACTGATTATTGCCACAAACAACATACAGTGTTTTAAATATATCTCAGACCTAAATATTACTTTGGTCTCTAGGAATATATTTAAATATACAAAGGCTTAACATCCTTGGTTATAGGCCATTTATCAACAGGAAATGTCTTACTTTATGTACTGTTCACTACTATTGAATGGCGCTCACACCCTCAGCCTTAATAAACCTTGCAGATCAGAGCATATGGCAAACTTCCAACTGTCCAAGGTGCTCTTAATATCTACTTTATTACTTTGATCACTCTAGATATAAAAACAAAGTATAGAACTTTAAAAGTAATATATTTATTACATGAATAATAATACCAAACAGAACAAGGAATAATAGAAAATAAGTTTGATAGTAAAGTCTGGATATACATTTATCTCTCTATAATAAAAGTAAATCTTGAGATGAGATTTAGGTTCCACCCTCCTCTCAACCATTTTCAACCACACCCACAGTCATCTAACCTCTCATCCATATGAATACTTTTGTCAGACACAGTTCCTGCACTCTCAGCTCTTATAAATTCTTATGTTTTCCTAACTTTAAGCTCCCAAAAAAAGAAGACTTATTATGTCCAAATCTTATTGAAGAATTTCATCCTGAAGGGTTGTCGACAGAAGAAATGAGTACACAGGCAATCCTAGCACAGAGAAACGATGAAGTCAAATGAATTAACGCCACAAATGTCGATCGATTACACTGCAAATTTGTTAAATGCGTATCAATAGACTATGCTGAAAAAGTGGTGGTGATGGTGCGGAAGATGAAAACATCAACTTAAAACATTCCATAGAAAATCTACAACCTTTAACACTGTCTGGTCTTCCACCAGCCAAATTACTATTGTATGTAAAATTTTAACAGGCGACAAGAAAGTTAATGTAGTACATCTTCATGGTGTGATGTATGGCCGGCTGTTCATCCCGGCCAATACCCTCACGCTGCCAGGTGGAATCCTCCCTGCAGTATGGAGGTGCCCCGAAGACCAGCAGGGCATTATGGACATTGGAGTCTTTATTCACAGCCCTACTGGATACCATGGGGGCCGCCAGGAGTCGTTGCAGGGAGGCCCAGAGACTATTTGCCTTACGCCCAGGAAGTACGTCATAGTCACATGGACAAAGAGAAAGATGTGCTTCCTGGGTGAAGAAAAAAGGATTTTTTATCTGACCCGGAAGTGTTCAAGGTCATATGGACAGAAAGGGGGAAACACTTCCGGGTCGAGGAGTATAAAGGACTGTGGGAGATCCCAGACAGACGAGCTGAGTTGGGAGGCAGGGTGGCTAAGCGTCTGGGAGAGGGTTATTGTGTATTGCGATTGTTTTGATTTATTGGAGAATTGTGGAGAGGAGCGTGCTTTGTGCACTTTATTATTAGAATAAATCCTATTATTGGATTTTTATCTGGTGTCTGACGTGGTGTCTGAGGGTACAAGGGTGCGAGAAAACCCTAATCTGTCACAATGGGATAGCATTAGACACCAAAGGAGATCTTGATATGCCATTTGTATTAAAACGTTTGCAGTTTCCTGCTATGACAATTAACAAATCACAGGGACAAACATTCTAAAATGTCGGTTTATTTATTAGAGAGAAAGAAAC
This sequence comes from Polypterus bichir lapradei, assembly GCA_026402145.1. Classification (NCBI taxonomy): domain Eukaryota; kingdom Metazoa; phylum Chordata; class Cladistia; order Polypteriformes; family Polypteridae; genus Polypterus; species Polypterus bichir. The sequence continues at coordinate 24,136,368 of JANRMT010062814.1, read as the reverse complement.
AATATTCACTCATGGCAGTCATACATTGCGTTGTCACGATGTAACTCCAAACACGGAATCAAAATTCAAAGCGATATTGATGAAAAGTTAACTCCAAATATTGTTTTTACTGAAGTTTTATAGTAAAAGTGTAAGTTTAAAAAGTATTTACATGTTAATTTAAAAGCCCAGCAGAACGAAAACATATAAAGCAACATATAACTCTAATGCAACATGAAACATAATTTTCTTTCAATTTATTACATTTTACTATTTTTAAATATGGTTAATTACTCGCTGTAATGTAAAATAGTTAGTTCTACTATGCATATGTAATAATTCCCATGAAAATAACAATCTGTTTAAATTGTACATCCACTTACCTATACACAAGCGGCAGATCTGCGAAGTGGCTAGTGCACCTAGGGGTTGGCGAGCGAAGCGAGCAAGGGTTCAGAGCCCCCTAGTTTTATTAAGTATTAAGATGTAAGAGTTAGGAGTTACGCGAGCAGCAGATCTGCGAAGTGGCAAGTGCATAGCACCCGCCCAGGGGTTAGCAAGCGAAGCGAGCAGGGGACAGAGCCCCCTAGTCCTCTTTAGAAAAGCTGATGGAAAATTAAAGATGTCAAAAATGAATTTCCCCGGGCGGCTTCTTAATTCAGCAATAATTGTTCATGAAATGCTTTAGCTGACGATCAGATGAAACTAGTCATACGTTTCTTGGTTTCCTCTTCTTTTTGTTGTTGTTGTCTTCTCTTCTGACGTCGGTTTCAGATGAGACATAGTTATAAAATTTCACATGGGAGTTTCGCAGCATGTGATTTTTACATACACCTGATTGGCTGGCTGTCAATATGACGGATGGATTCACTCAGACTCTTTAATCTGTTGGAGTATGTCTGTTTCCTGAGCAATAAAGTTTTTGATGTTTTAAGAATCTTCCAGTCGCAAGCTGTAAACTGGTTTGGCAATTTCTAGTCCCATGGTATCTCCTATTTGCAGGTTATAAAGTAATAAATACAGATTGAGGCATCTGCATGTCTTCCCTACACAAGCTGTAAACCAATTTAGTCCTGGGGGCAACAGATGTCACTGTGCTATGATTACTAGTACAATTCAGGAAAACAGGATGCTTTGATGTTAAAACTGCCCATGCAAGTGTCCTGTATTTACTTTCATCTTGTTTGGCTTGAGCAAAATATAACAGAAATATAGACACAAAATTACAAATTTTGCACACCAGCACAGGTACATTACAGAGGAATTGTCTAATATACCAGAAAAAGTCATTGGTAACCTGAACACATAGGAGAGGGCGAAACTCTTTGCCATTAAAAACAAAAAAACAGAAACTGGATTGGTTCAGAACTTCAGTTCTTTTCATTATTTTTATTCAATATGCAATTGTTATGTGTTGGTTTGAAGTTATGTATATTTTATGTTTGACTGTTAGTTAATTATTATTGTTCATGTCCATGTGCTATTTTTGTTGATTGATTTGATTTATTTTGGATTTGATAAACTTTACTAATCCCTGAGGGGAAATTGTCTTTTCGCATGACCTTTTAGTGCTCAGAGCACAGGGTCAGCCATTGTACAGCACCCCTAGAGCAATTTTCTGGTTAAGGGCCTTGTTCAACTCAGGGCCTTCTTAACGTATGGGCACTGGCCGGGGGCCCCAGGAGCAAAGGGGTCCACAGTGTTTCTGATGCCTTGGGATGTATTTTGGGTTTTGCTATCAAAACAGGGGCTCCAGCACACTGCCTTGCCTGGGGACCTATGATGCTGTTAAGATGGCCCTGGCTTAACGGCCCAGCAGAGTAGGATCTCTTCTGGCAGTAACAGGATTTGAACCGGCAACCTTCCAGATACCAATGCAGATCCTTCACCTCAGAGCCACCACTCCACCCTATATGTCATGTTGTAATTGTGTACTGTCACTTTAAATATAGTTATGTGCTTTGTTCTTTGTGGGTGGAGCCTCAGGAGGCGGGACCTCTCTGATGTCACCACTCCCTCGGGCTATTTAAATCCACTGAAAAGGCTCAGAAGTTGGAAATTATTTGTTTGTTGAAGTTTTCTGTAAATGTCACTGCTTTCTTGTTGTAGTTCCTGGATTTTTCATTGTAAATTACTCTGTTTTAAAGATTCTGATTTGTGGATATTGCATTGGGACTTCGTTGCTGAGGATTACCTTTTAGACAACACCTTTGTCATTCTTTTTGCTCTTTTGAGTCATTCTTTATATTTTTGCTATTTTGGTTAATAAAGCATTCTTTTTGAAAGATTCTTCACTTGAACTTTTTATTACAAGCCATGGGTTTACAGCCATCCCTCCTCGTGTGGTGCTTTGGTTATATTTATAATTGTTTTGTCAGCCTGCTCTGGTGGAGGCCAGCAGGAAGTTTAAGGGATCAAACCAGGTTAAGGCGAGGCGCTACTGGACAGACCAGTGAAGATCCTCACCTGCTTTTTGAGGCCTTACACCTCTTGGCCTTTGTAGGGGAAAATTTATATCGTGGCAGTGGTCCTTTTTTATAACATGACTGCCATGGTGCCCCAGAATACGAGGCATGCGCATTACATGTCTAACAACCATGCAGCACATCATACTGCCCAGATATACAAAATGACAGTGGCCATGAAAACTAGACTCCCAACATGATGGCTGTCATTCAGACACTCAAAATGATGGCAGCCATGAAAATTTAATTTTACATGCCTGATACGAAATAACTGAATCACTGAAATAAAATGTAAAAATCACAAAATACAGAAGAAAAATGGAACATTATTTCCACCATCTGTACAATTTGTGTAATTTGTAAAGCACATGTTGTGCGGTGTTCAGAGCTCGGCTTTGTAAAACAGACCCAGAAAGATATAAAATATTTTATGGCAATTCTAAAGTTGCCCTATGGGAGTGAACGATGAGCTTTTTGATTCACTTCACTGAATCAATTTTAAGCAAATTGATTCTTTTAATTCAATTGGTTTATTCGATTCATTTTTAGGATTAGATGCCGGTGCAGTAAAGACTGAGGTGGGGAGAGACACTCCGATTGCATCACAAACATGTAATTTAATCATTTATATTTTATCTATATACAAACCTGAAACCCATTTGAACATCTCTGGAGAGACCTGATTATAATTGTACACCAGTGGTCTCCATTCACCCTGACAGAGCTTGAGAGGATCTAAGAGAAGAACAGCAGAAAATCCCTAAATCCAGGTGTGCGAAGCTCATCATGTCAAACCCAAGAAGTCTCCAGGCTGCTTAAGGGGCTTCAACTTAGTGCCGAGTAAAGGGGTCTGAGTACGTGTTTTTAAAGGGATATTTCTGTTTTTTATTTTTAATAGATTTGTGAAAATTTCTAAAATCCTGTTTTTGCCTTGTCACTTTGGGGTATTAAGTGTTTCTTGATGTGATGAGGGAAAAAATGAATTTAAATGATTTTACTGCAAGGCTGTGGCGTAACAAAATGTGTAATAAATGAAGGACTCTACGTATGTATGTATATGTGTATGTCAGTTCTAAAAGTGTAATTCAGATTAATGATGCCATATGACACTGACACGGGGATGGACTTTGAACAATTTACTTTTGTATTTCTTTATGTTTTGTCTTCCTCTTCCTTTTCATCATTCCCCACTTCTTTCTGGGGTCAATGTGCCTGATCAACCTTCTCCATACAGCACGATCCTGCATCTCCTCGCCAGTCAGTCCCTTCAGATCTTCTTTTACTTTATCCATCCACTATGCTACTGCTATGGCCTCCCTCGTTTTCTCTTCTCCTGTACTTCCATTCCTGTCACTCTTTTGCCCACCTACTCATTGTCTCTCCTCATCACATGTCAATGCCACTTAAACCTACTTTCTACTTTCTTAGATTTCTCTCCCACTTTGTTGTACCTCTGATGGTCCTATTTCTTATTCTATCCTTTTTTTGTAACTCCACACATCTATCTCAACATTCTCATTTCTGCCATTTCGAACTTCTCCTACACTCACTTTACTGTCCATGTCTCAGCTCCAGGGCCGGATTTTCCTATAGGCTAAGTAGGCTTCAGCCTAGGGCCTCTAGATCAAGAGGGGCCTACATTCAAATTGTTAGCAATCTGAACAAACTTAAAAATGGGAGGTGAAAGGGCCTCATAAGTGGAATAGCCTAGGGCCTCTTTTCATCTAAATCTGGCCCTGCTCAGCTCCATATATCAGTGCTGGTCTTACCACTGTCTTACAGACCTCACCTTTAACCTTCACCCTAATTGTTTGATCACACAGTACTCCTGATACCTTCTTCCAAATTCTTCCATCCACACTGCACTCTATCTTAGGCTACCACTGATCTTTGATATTTAGACTTATCCTGTCTTTTCAGTCGCTCTCCCTACAGACTAACTTCTGAATCCTGGTCATCATTTAACCTCACATATTCTTTTTTTTTTTTTTTATTATTAATTTTATTACAATCCATACAAAGCAATCAAGTTTTTACAAAGAGAAAAATTAAGAACAGATCGATCCCCACCCCTGAGAGAGAGAGCAAGCCAAACGGCGTTAAATTTAAGGCTTGGAGACATACCTAAATTAATAAATTCTCTGTGCCTTTTGAGCTTATTTTAAAATATTACTGATTAGATCCTGCCATGTTTTGAAAAAAGTCTGTACGGATCCTCTGACTGAGTATTTGATTTTTTCCAACTTCAAATAATATAACACATCGGTTTCCCACTGATTTAAAAGAGGAGAGTTTGGGTTCTTCCAGTTTATGAGAATAAGTCTACGTGCCAAAAGTGTAGTGAATGCAATCACAATTTGTTTGTCTTCCTCCGCTTTAAACCCATCTGGAAGAACACCAAACACAGCTGTTAATGGGTTTGGAGGGATTGTAAGTCCAAGGCTATCTGAAAGGTAATTAAAAATGTTTGTCCAGAATAATGTTAATTTGGTGCAGGACCAGAACATGTGACCTAGTGAGGCTGGGACTTGGTTTCAGCGTTCGCAGGTTGGATCATGCCCTGGGAACATTTTGGAGAGTTTTAGTCGAGACAGATGTGCTCGATATATAATTTATAATATAATATAATAATAACCTCACATATTCTGTTTTCTTCTTCTGTTTATGTTCCACCCTCTATCTTCCAAAGCTCTTCTCCATTCTTCCAACATCCTCACCACTTGCTCTTTTTTGGTGCTACACAAGACAATATCATCAGCAAAAAGCCTGCATTATTGAGATTGGTCTTTTATCCCACAACTCAACACATCCATCACCAGACCAAAAAGATTAGGACTTCAGGAAGACCACTGGTGCAGACCTCTTCTAACTGAGATCTTGTCTTGATACCAAAATACTATTTTAACCCGAGTCCCCAATTACTCACGCATATCCTGGGCAATCCCCACTCACTTCTCTGGTCTTTCTTTCTCTCTCATGCATCTCCAGACCTCTTCACGTGTCACTCTTTCATAAGCCTTCTCCAAATCAATGAACACCATATTCAGTTCCTTTCATTTTTCTATGAGCTGTCTCTCTAGCATGAAACCAAACTGCTCATTCCCTATGGTGGTCTCTTCCCTAAGCCTTCTCTCTATAAACCTTTATCAGATTTACATTGTGTGTGACGTTGTCTATATCCCTATATAGTTTCCACAATCCTGAATATTGCACGTCTCCTAATAAATGAGTCCAATCACACTGTTCCACTACTCCTCTGCTCTCTATATTGTAATAGGCTAATTTAGTGGTATCCTTATTGTGATAAAGTATGTACTAGAGAAAAAAAACTTCTAAATGGTTTAAAAGATAACTTTGCATTTTTTAGTCAGTAGATAATAAGATCTTCTTTATAAGCCCGGCTCTCCACACTACCGGCTTGTGCCAGTTTAAAGAGTTACTTGGGGTCGTCCAAATTCAAGACAAAATAAAACTTTTCAGCCCAAGGCCATTAGTGGCATGCTGATTGGTAGAATGTTCAAGAACATTTGCTGTGACTACTCGGGATTGGTCTGAACACAGGAAGGGACTTAGCCTCATTGGTCCAAGGGGTACAGAAAGGAAAATTAAAGCTGGCATTAAAATGGAGTACACCAGCAGCTGCTTATCTCTCCTTGCATTGAATCCATGCAGAGACCAAGCCTGATCAATAGCATATCAGCTCAGAAGGATTAAAACGGCCATCTGATATCTAGGCACGTTGGGTGCTGCCCAGACTAATGGAAAAGATCTGCTATCCATCCAGGTTATACTTTTATGAATTTTCACATTCATTTATTTTTCTGCTGCTTTTGGCAATTTAGGAAATGCATTTAAAGAATGTTATTCTAAACTTTTGAATCTGATCATGTGCTAGTCTTTCTAAATGACTGTCAGGTCTAGAGATAAGAGAAGCTTTTTAACCATAGATGCAGTCAACACCAGCTCGTCTTGACGGTGACCACATGTGGAGTAGCAAACTGCAGTGACATCTCAGCAACCGTCTACAAAGTGTGACTTAGTAGAGAAAGGGTCAAAGGTTTGGGATAGTCAGGTCTACAGAAAATGTCCTAAAGTGAGGAGAGGGTCACTATCTGACCTTTTCCATGACCAAACAGCCATTAAAGTAATACAGCTCATTTTTTTCTGCCAGGGGTACCGAATTGGATTAAGTGGGTCAAATGATAGATGGATTTTGTCCAAATTTCACGCAATCATGAAAACATTTCAGTACTTACTTATGGCATATGAATAATCCTAAACAGAATCAATCAGCCACTTATATTATGGGATACAGTGTATGCTCTAAATAAAATCTGCAGAAATTTTACGCTCGTGTACTTTGTGGTATTAGAATATAATATTCCAGGACCACTTTTCCATGCAGGTGGGCCCTTGGTTTCATGAGAGATATGGCATTTTAAGCTGTGTTGGTGTGGTGGTGACACTAAATGTCCCAGTGCGCGTGTGACCATGAATGTGCCCCATGAGCACAAGGACTGGCATTCAATCCAGTGCACTTTCCTGACTTATGTCCAGATTAGACAGCCCAGCACAGACTCTGGTGGGCGTCCGCATGGCTATGGTCTGACTTGTTTTTGACTGTGATCAATGACCGTGGACCCTCCAGAGGTTTCATTTCTCCAGGGATGCTGCTGACTGGAGTTCTTGTTTTCCTCTCCTGCGTTGTCAATGAATTAACGGACAGATGCTGGGCTCCATTTATTTGAATCAGTTTCAGACTACTTTGTTTTCCTGTCAGTTTAAACAAATCCGTGTCTTTATGTGCACTCATTATGTCATTAATAATTTGTAAAGTTTCTATCTGCATTTACCTGTGAACTTGTCACAGAGCTCTGCACCTGCACTCGGTGAAAAGCGCCATACAAAATAAAAAACTGCATTGAATGCAAGGAATGCTGGCTTTGAGCAAGGAAGAGCGATTGAAGTAGTTGAATCTTTTCAGTTTCAAAAATTGAAGATTAAGAGAAAACATAATAGAAGTTAAAAATTACAAAAGGAATTAGCATGGAGGATGAGAGCTCTTACTTCATGAAGAGCACAGGAGGCAGAGGGAAACTGTTAAGAATCAGTAAACCTTGGACATCTCACTGAAAGAATCTTTTTGTCTTTTTCTGTTTATTTGTTCTGAATATTCTTAAAGCTTCATTTTCAAGGACCATGACTATATGTGTGGTTTGGATTAACCCTTTAGATACTCTTTTTTTTGTGGTTTCCTGCCTTGCGCCCCGTGTTAGCTGAGATTGGCTCCAACAGACCCCCGTGACCCTGTGTTAGGATATAGCGGGTTGGATAATGGATGGATGGATGGATACTCATTTGTTTTGTTATTTTATTTTAAGTGTGTCACACCTCCATTTTAGACTCAGAATTTTGTCAGTGAGTCAGAACTACATGCCACACCCTGAAGGCTCTCTGTCCGAGATTACGGATTTTAACCCTGAATAGTGTTACTTTTAAACTCATAGTGCTAGCTATTCCGGCCAACAACTCATAGGTTTGCACTTCACAAATTGGTTCATAGTATTAGAGTTTTGGTTCTGGTGATACCTTGTATTTGCTGGGGTTCAAGTCTATGTTTCATGTCCTTTTAGTTAATTTTGGAATTATTTACAGTACAGGCCAAAAGTTTGGACACACCTCCTCATTCAATGTGTTTTCTTTATTTTCATGACTGAAGGCATCAAAACTATGAATGAACACATGTGGAGTTGTGTACTTAACAAAAAAAGGTGAAATAACTGAAAACATGTTTAATATTCTAGTTTCTTCAAAATAGCCACCCTTTGCTCTGATTACTGCTTTGCACACTCTTGGCATTCTCTCGATGAGCTTCAACAGGTAGTCACCTGAAATGGTTTTCACTTCACAGGTGTGCCTTATCAGGGTTATTTAGTGGAATTTCTTGCTTTATCAATGGTTTTGGGACCAGCAGTTGTGTTGTGCAGAAGTCAGGTTAGTTGGACGATCATTTATTTTTTAACAGGACAATGACCCCAAACACACCTCCAGGCTGTGTAAGGGCTATTTGACCAAGAAGGAGAGTGATGGAGTGCTGTAAATGGTCATGAAAATAAAGAAAACACATTGAATGAGGAGGTATGTCCAAACTTTTGGCCTGTACTGTATTTGCGTTACATTGGCTATTTTTTTTCATTGTTCCTTGTTGTTTGGTTTTTGTCCTTAAGCTTTGACTTATGTGTCTTGTGCTTTGTGGGTGAGCCCCAAGAGGGTGGAGCTACCTGCCCATCACCACCAGGCACTGCCATCAGCCCTAAAAATGGTGAGGGTTTCCCAAAGGTCCTGGTGGATTATCTTCAGTGCACTAGGAAATGGCGAGTGTTCTTGTGTTTGACCATACTTTTGTAATTTATTCTGGATTCCTGAATTTTTTTGCTTTGTTTTCTGACCATTCTTAGGATTCTGTATTGGGTTTGTTTTTAGGAATTGCCGTGTGCTCTTTGGAGCTTCAAATTGTAACTGAGCTTTTTGTTAAATAAATCTTTTATATATAAAGATTGTATGTTGCCCTCTGTGATACTAGCCAGGGTTTTTGACAAGCTGTCCCCCTCTAGTGGGCCTTTCGGGAACTTGTTTGTTTATGATTATTTTCAATATTTGGTTGAAAATCCTTTGCAGTCAATGACTGTCTGACGTCTGAACCCATGGCCATCTCCAAATGCTGGGTTTCCACCCTAGTGATGCTTTGCCAGGTCTTGATTGTAGCTGTGCCACCAGTTTTGTTTTCAGCAAGTGAAATGCGTGTCCAGTTGGGTTGAGGTCAGTTGATTGATTTGTCCACTCCTGGTGTTTCTGCTCTTTCTCTGAAGGGTTTATTTTGTTTTCTCTCTCTAATGATGGCCTGATTTTCTTTGCATGGACAGCTCTTTGGTTCTCATGATGAGAGTTCACAAATGCAAATTCCACACTTGGGATCATTTCCAGACCTTTTACCTGCTTAATAGTTAATGAAATAATGAGGGAACTGCTTCCACCTGGCTATGGATCAGCTTGTCAGTCAATTGTCCAAATACTTTTCAGCCCCTGGAAATGGTGGGATGGGTTGTGCTATTATGCAGAAAAATGGCTGTCATTCTGAAATGGCTCATACAATATTTTTGTTAAACCCTAGCTGAAAGTCTACACTTCAATCACATAATGACTGCTTTATTTCACATCCTTGTGGTGACGTGCAGAGCCAAAATTATGAAAAATTGTGTCACTGAACACGCATTGGTGCTGATACAGCATGTTGCTGCACCCACCACATGACAAACCACCTCAGGATCCCAAATTAGTACCCAAGTGCAGCCGTACAGCAGGTGACACCTCAGCACCACAGTAGAACAATGTGAGGTTTTCTACGCTGGCCTGGAGTGCCAATCCTGCTGCCAACCCCTAAGTTTTCCCTGCAAGTTGGAGGACCTGCTTGTAGGGCTGGTGGCAGGTTAACGTCATACCCAGGATGGAGAATTGCAGGTTAAGTGCCCCCTTAGATGTATTGTGTCTAGTGAGAAGATAAAGGTAAGTGACGCCTGTACCATAAAATAAAGAAATAGGGGTGCAGCGTGAAATTGATACTGAAATTGAAATTGGTATTGATCAGTTCCGGCTGCCAAGTAACCACAACCCCTACACGGAATGTAGCTGTGTTGACCAATCGCATGGTGGGGGCAGCACCAGCAGAAGTGCATGCAAGGAGCCAGCTGGTAAGTGCCGGCTGCCAAAGCTCTCTAACCCAAATGCCCACAGCAGTCTTGCAGGCGTCCACAGGGGCGCAGATGGCACAGAGTCTCTTTTCTTCCCATAAGGGAAGAGGAGGACCTGGAAAAAGAAATCCCTGTCTCCTAACAGTCTGCAGCATGAGCCAGTCTGCTCAGTGGCAGTGGAGGACTTCGCTGCAAAGGGGCAGAGATACCAGCCGACCTCAGCTGGGCGAATATCGGGGCAGGACTTTCCATCCTGTTTCTGGTCCTGCAGGGTACGAACTGGAGGGAAGCAGCATTGCTACGAATGCCATCGCTTTGGCCACGGCTGGAGATGTTGCCCATGGAGGATGTCAAGAATCCGTAGACGTCAGGACAGCACCTCCCGTTCTGTTGTTGATTGTGTCTTTGCAGGGCAGAGCCGCGGACCAGATGACATCATCTCCCCATCCTGGACAGGACCAGCCTCCACGGGACGGGCTGCTTCACCCCGCCACATGGCTCATCTGATGGAGGGGCAGTGTCATGGAAGGCAGGGGCCCTCTGCCTTGAAAGGACCGGGGGAGCAAGTGTGGACAGAGCATCACCTACCCCGGGAATGCTAGATGGGATGGCTGACCCACTGGATGGCATATAGCATTCCAGGGGAGGTGATGCTCTGTCCACACTTGCTCCCCCAGTCCTTCCAAGGCAGAGGCGTCCCAGCCAGACAATAGTCCGTTCAAAATGTGTTCAGATCCCTTTGCTTTCTGCACACTTCATTATGTCCATCCATCTATTATCCAACCCGCTATATCCTAACTACACAGGGGTCTGCTAGAGCGAATCCCAGCCAACACACGGTGCAAGGCAGGAAACAAACCCTGGGCAGGGCACCAGCCCACCGCAGGGAACACATACACACACCCACACACCAAGCACACACTAGGGACACACATTTAGAATCGCCGATGCACCTAACCTGCATGTCTTTGGACAGTCGGAGGAAACCCACGCAGACACGGGGAGAACATGCAAACTCCGCGCAGGGAGGACCCAGGAAGCAAACCCGGGTCTCCTAACTGTGAGGTGGCAACGCTACCCACTGCGCCACCATGCCGCCCCCACTTTATTATGTTTTATGTTTAATTTATAAAAATCTAAAAGCTGAAATATGTCATTTATATAAGTGTTGAGGCTCGATGTTGCAGGAAAAAGTAGCCAAGTTACCGATAATTGATGCAATCTTGCTTGTATATGGTGCCTTATTGTGCAAAGAGCATTCTGCTGATCCATCAGACAATAACAGCATCACAAATCACCCTCTAATCCTCATAAATAAGAGCTCTCCAGTAGACATAATAATAAGAAAAATGCTATAATAAAATAATCAAGCTTCATAAATCTGTCATGTTGCCATTATCAACGTTCAGCATTTTCAAAACAGAGCTGTGCGCCTGAGCTTTCTGCCAATCATTATGAATAATATGAAGTGTATTACTTATAGTGCCTTAAATAGCAGCATGACACAGCAGCACACCGTGGATTCAGTGCGTGTGCAGACCCCTTCACTTTCTGTTCACTTTATTGTGTTGTAGATATCATTTAAAATAAATACATTTGCCATTTTTGCCAATCAGTCTGCACTGCATAATGAAAAAGTGAAAACATACTTTCTGAAAATGTTGCAAATTTATTAAAAGTGAAACTCTGAATCTGTCATTCCTAGCAGTGTTCAGAGCCTTTGCTGTAGCACTCCAGGTTGTGCCCAGGTGTGTCCTGTTTGCTTTAATCCTCCTTGAGATGTTTCTGGAATGTGATTGGAGTCCATCTGTGGCAAACTGAATTGACTGGGCATCACTTAAAAAGGCAACACGTCTACCTCTGTATGGAAAGTCTGTTTCCAGAAGGTTTGACAAAAGTATTGAGTATAAAAACTGAAATCTCTAAGTTATCAGTGTTCACAACCTTAGTTCAGTAGTTTCGAGGGAAGCCCCTTTAGAAACAATTACAGCTCTAAGTCAGCTTGGGTGAGACTCTACAAGCCTTGCACACCTGGCTTTGTTCAGTTCTTTCCATTCTGATCCTCTCAACACATCTCATGGAAAAGTTAAGCAAACAAGATACACCTGAGCACAGTTTGGAGTGCCATAGTGACGGGTAAGCTAACTTTTATATAAATGAGACAGTTCACTTTTTGAATTTTAATAAATGATAATAATACAATACAATACAATTTATTTTTGTATAGTCCAAAATCACACACGGAGTGCCGCAATGGGCTTTAACAGGCCCTGCCTTTTGACAGCCCCCCAGCCTTGACTCTCTAAGAAGACAAGGAAAAACTCCAAAAAAAAAAAAAAAAAATGGAAGAAACCTTGGGAAAGGCAGTTCAAAGAGAGACCCCTGTCCAGGTGGGTTGGGTGTACAGTGGGGGTCAATACAATACAATACACAGAACAGAACACAAGTAATCCTCAATACAATATAATAGTAACATTACAATATCACAAGTACAGAGAAGAATTTAACAGTAGATGATATCACATCATAGGATTTGGATTTGTTTAGAGTCCTGGAGATATCAGACATCAAGCTGCCTCCCCCTATTGGCCATTTCACAGCTGAGTCAGCGCTAGGCCAGCCAATCTGATAAAAGAACCCCTCTACCTGATGATTCCTGTGACCCTCCATCAGAGATGACTTTACTTTAGGCAGGCAAAACAAATTGGCAGGTGGGCTGTGGCACCATGTGCCACATTTGAGTACCGACAAGAGAAACAGAATAGGTGAGGGTTAGTACCAAATTCTAACTACCATGTTACTTATGTTTTAGTGCTAATGAATGACAACAGAGATGCAGTCTGCACAGTTAATCAGAAGCTCTAGTCAGGGTGTGCTAAAATTGTGAGTCTTCAGCTGTGAAACTGCTCTGCTACGGTTAACCAATGATTTGCTTATGGCAGCAGACTCTGGACAAACCAGCATATTAATTCTGTTAGCCGTCAGTGCAGCATTTGACACTCAGTTCAGACATGACATTCTACTGTCCAGAATGGAGAACATGCTGGGTATCTCTGGCACTGCCCTCCACTGGTTCAAGTCCTATCTGACTGATTGGCAAGAGTTTGTTAGTCTTGGCAACAGCAGATCCAGCTCAGTGCCAGTCACACAAGGAGTTCCTCAGGGCTCTGTCCTCGGCCCTCTGCTCTTCTGTATTTATAAGCTTCCCCTTGGCCATAGTATTCATAGCTATGGACTGGGTTATCATTTTTATGCAGATGATACTCAACTCTACTTCAGTGTTAAAAGTGGAACTTCATCAGAGCTTTCTCAGCTCACAACCTGCCTTACTGAAATTAAAACCTGGATGGAGCAGAACTCTTTAAAATTAAATTGCAACAAAACTGAACTCCTGCAAATTGGCACTAAAATGCAACTTAATAAAATGAGCTCCTTCCCAGTCAATCTTGGTGGCGATCTCATCAGACCTGCCTCTACTGCAAAGAATCTTGGTGTCATTTTTGATTCCTCCCTCTCTTATTCTGCCCACATAAATCACATTAAGAAACTTTGTTACTTTCACCTCCGTAACATATCCCGTGTTCGCTCCTTCCTCTCCTTCTCTAATGCTGAGAAACTTGTCCATGCTTTTATCTCATCCCGCATTGATTATTGTAATTCCCTACTGGCAGGTGCCCCTTCTTATCTTATATCACAGCTCCAGCTTATTCAAAACTCGGCTGCAAGAGTCTTTACTCGAACCAGCAGCAGCGAGGACATCACACCCATCCTGCTCCTTCTTCACTGGCTCCCTGTGTCTTACAGAATCGAATATAAAATCCTACTAATAACCTACAAAGCCTTAAATAACCTCACGCCAAACTACATCAGTGACCTCCTCCATCACTATGTGCCTGCCCGCCCACTAAGGTCCTGTGATTCTGGTAATCTTGTTGTGCCCCACACTAATCTACACTCCATGGGTGACAGCAGGGCCTTCAGCTGTATAGCGCCCAGACTCTGGAATGACCTACCGAAATGAATCAGATCAGCTGACTCCATGAATTCTTTTAAAAAACAACTCAAAACTCATCTGTTCAGGAAGGCTTTTAGCTCTACTTGACTTTATTAGCCTTCTCTCAGTTTACCTCTCTGTCAAGATGCTCATGTAACCCGTATGTGTGTGTGTGTGTGTGTGTGTTACTGTAGGCCATCAATTATGTTGTCTGTTTGGCTTTTCTCTGAATTTACTATCTTAATCTTCTTTATTTGTCTGGTTTAGTACAATGCTATATACTGTATACCCTGCCATTCTTTCTTATATTCTGTAAGTGCCTTGAGCATGGGAAAGGCGCTATATAAATAAAATGTATTATTATTATTTGAAAGCCAAGACTGAAGGGGTGTCTCTTATAGTAGCAGGCAGACCATTCGATTATTAATTCCATATTAATTCCATATTAATAATAATAATCTTTACATTTTATAACACTTTTCTCACCACTTCAGTGAGTGGAGAGCCACTTCAAACACCACTAATGTGTAGCATCCACCTGGATGATTCAACAGCAGCCATATTTTCACCAGTACACTCACCACACAATTAGCTATTATGTGGTGAAGGAGTGAGAGAGACAGCCAATTAGAGACAGGGGATGATTAGGGGGCCAGAATGACTAGGCTGTGGTTGCCTGGACATCGAGATACACCCTGCTCTTTACAAAGGAGGCCCAGGGATCTTTTATGACTGCAGAGAGTCAGGACTTTGGTTTTATGCTGCATCCAAAGGATGGCACCATTTTTACAGCACAGTGTCCCCATCTCTGCACTCGGGCATTGGGATCCACAATCAGACCACAGGGTAAGCACCTCCTGCTGGCCTCACCAACACCTCTTCCAGCAGCAACCCAAGCTTTCCTAGATCAGGGGTCCCCAACTCTGGTCCTGGAGGGTCCCGGTGGCTGCAGGTGTTCATTCTAACCCTTTTTCTTAATCAGTGACCTGTTTCTGCTGCTAATTCACTTCTTTTGAATTCATTTGAATTGATTTGCTCTTGAAGACTCAGACCCCTTAATTGTTTCTTTTTCCTTAATTAGCAGCCAAACAATAATGAGATACAAAGTGAACCAAAACAACTGGTGTCCATCATACAATATCTGAAAATAAAGAAAGGTGAAGGTCTCAGGAATGTCGATCTGCTCAGGTCCACAAAACCTTTTAATGGAGCTCTTAGTATAGAGAAAAGCAACAATTTCGGAAATGTCTGCTATTGCACAACAAGAACAGCAACAAGCCATGGAATTAAAGAACAGGGGGTTTAATTAACAACAAGAATCAGAGCCTAATTAAGCAACTGGTCGGAGTGAAATTGGTTTCAGAGTTTGAGGCCCTGACTCAGTTGGTCTTCTGTTGGCTCACTCACTTCACATTTCATTTCTGTTTGGGTGCCATTTAAGGAAAGAAATGAAACAATTCAGAGGAACAATGAAGAAATGCAGGGGAACGAATCTCAAAAAACAAGTCAATTCAATGGAATTCAAAAGAATTGAATTAGCAACAAAAACAGTTCACTAATTAAGAAAAGGGTTAGAATGAAAACCTGAAGCCACTGTGGCCCTCCAGCACTGGAGTTGGGGACCCCTGTCCTAGATTTTGCTCCATCCAAGTACTGGCCGTCCCCAAATAATCTTAGCTTCAAGTGGATGACCTGTTTTGAAGTGCAGTTAAAAACATGATTTCACTTTGTTATTACGGGTTATTGAGAGTAGATTGGTAGTCAACATGGCACATTTAAAATTAACTCTACAACCCAATAAATTGTGCAAAAAGTGAAGGGGTCTGAATACCCTCTGAATCCACTGTAGGTGAGGTTAACTGGCATGTGCATGTTGGGTGTGCCCTGTGCTTGGCACAGCTATTGCCACTTGAACTGGATTAAGCAGGTTAGATAAGTGAAAAATAAATGGGCCATCATAATGAACCACCTTTCCTTTTCCAAACACCCCCCAGGCAATGCACCCTCTTGCAATGTCACTGAGCGGTTTAATTTACCTTTGCCAGCCAGAATTACACAAAACAAGGCCTTGCATTTTAACTGGCACCTCTGAACAGGCCTGGATTAACTCCTGAGCCACACTTTGATAGCAGGCAGCAAACTTTGTGTCGCCTTTTTATCTTTTAGATTTTCTGCTTCATCTTTAATGAGAATGTTCAAGAACATTTTTTTTTTGTCCAGGTACTCTGTAGAACTAATGTATTATTTTATAAAGTCTTATAAAGTACATTCTTCTGAGTAACATTTAACTGGAAAGCCTCCAACATTAGAAGCATGGCATTATGGTAAAGTCTTCATTTTTAGAATTCTTAACAGTTTTTATTTTCTACCCAACTGCAAGGTCACTTTGTACTTGTTTTACAGACTTGTTTACGAGACAGGACTGTTTTCATGCTTTTATTACATTTATTTGTATTGAAGGTTAAAATGGACGTCTCACCGTGTGAGTGCGGCCTTGTCTCGGCCTTTCTCGTGTCTTATTTAATGCTTTCTTAGAACTGCTTTCATTTGGCCTTTGGTGATCACCTTAATGTATTTAAAATGCATTTTCTTAGGCCTAAAGAAGTCACAGTGTTGTGACGTTGGGAATGGAGAGTTGATACCAGAGCAAAACAAAGACTTCAAAAATAGACCTTGTCAAAGAGAGACAAGAGAGACTAAAAAAGGTTTGGGGCAGCCTCCCGTATAATTGATCCTGGCTGTAAAATGAATGAATTTTGTGTACAAGTATGTACAGGTTGGAGTCCAAAACTAACTGGTGAAGTTGAGATGGTGGGTTTTTAAAGTGTGGCAGAGGACATGAGGTAATCATGACCGGAACTGGAAGTGTCATCGGGCTTGTGACTGGAAGTGGCATCGTCATGTACAGACAATTGTATTCTTAAAATTGGTAATAATCTATGTATTAGAAAAGTATTATAACCACATAAGAAAAGTAGACACTGTATTATTAAAGAAAATCTTGAGATGAGATGAGACTATTGCCATGTGATTTTCTCAAGTCCCGCCCTCCTCTCAATTATTTCTGTTTAACAGCCCACGCCTGCGGTCCTCTCACCTTTCATTCATGTGAATACTTTGGTCAGACACAGTTCCTGTGCTCTCAGCTCTTATATAAGTTTTAAGTTTTCCTCACTTTAAGTTCCCAATAAAAGAAGTCTTATAATGTACAAATCATATTGAAGAATTTCATCCCGAAGGGTTATCGATAGAAGAAATGAGTACACTGGCAATCCTAGCACTGAGAAACGATGAAGTCAAATGAATTAACGTGAAAATTGTTGATCGGCTACATGGCAAATTGGTTAAATGCGTATCACTAGACTATGCTGAAACAGTTGGTGGTGATTGTGCGTAAGATGAAAACATCAACTTACAATGTCCCATAGAATATCTACATCCATTAACACCGTCCGGTCTTCCACCGGCCAAATTACTGTTGAAAGAAGAATGTCTCGTAATGTTATTACGTAATTTATGTCTGAGTGATGGGCTATGCAATAGGACAAGATTAGTCGTATTGAAAATTGGTCGAACAATTCTAACATGTAAAATTTTAACAGGCGACAAAAAGGTAATGTAGTACATCTGTCGCAGATAACATTGGACACCAAAGGAGATCTTGATATGCCATTTGTATTAAAATGTTTGCAGTTTCCCGTTAGAATAGCTTTTGCTATGACAATTAACAAATAAGTATATTTATTAGAGAGAAAGAAATGATATTCACTCATTGGCAGTTATACATTGTGTTGTCATGATGTAGGTCCAAACACGGAATCAAAATTGAATGTGATATTGACAAAAAGTTAATTCCAAAAATTGTTTTTACTGAAGTTTTACAGTAAAAGTGTAAGTTTAAAAAGTATTTGTGTGTTAATTTCAAAACCAAACAAAACAAAAACATATAAAGCAACGAATAATTTTAATGCATCATGAAACATAATTTTCTTTCATATTATTATGTTTTACTATTTTTTAATATGGTTAATTACTCGCTGTAATGTAAAATAGTTAGTTCTATTATGCATATGTAACAATTCCCATGAAAATAACAATCTGTTTAAATTGTACATCCACTTACCTATACATGAGCGGCAGATCTGTGAAGTGGCTAGTGCGCCTGGGGGTTGGCGAGCGAAGCGAGCAAGGGTTCAGAGCCCCCTAGTTTTATCAAGTATTAAGATGTAAGAGTTAGGAGTTAAAAAAGTTCATGCCTATATATTTTTGTTTCCCTGTATAAGCCACCATTATCTCTCAAGTTAAAGTCTGGACGTGCAGGAAAGTTGAGAAGAGGTGGACCCCTTGATAAGAAGGGGAATGTCATCTCTTGGGTTGTAAATAATTGTCCAACGCTGGGAAAGAAGGGGGGTGCAGGTAGGGGCTTACAGACAGATATGATGGACAGCGAAGAGTTTGACACCCACCCAGCCGAGTGACAATGGTCCCTGGTCTGGTGGGGAATTACCTTCCCTCGAGCCCTTTAGTTGCCTCCCATGAACATGTGTGTGACAACCTCCATATAAAGGTTTGGAGCATGTGCAAATTACAGTGCATTGCCGCACCCACCACACGGCAAACCACCCGGATTGAGATCCGAGTGCACCTGTGCAGCGGGTGACACCTCAACACCACAATGGAACAGCGTGAGGTTTTTTATGGTGGCTGGAGTGCCAAACCTGCCACCTGCTCCCAAGTTTTCACTGTAAGTTGGATGACCTACTTGCAGGACTGGATGCCCGTTATCGTCATACCCAGGATACAGCAATTGCAGGTTAGGGGCATTTATGGCATTTGAACCGGCAAGCTTCCGATTGCTGGATCAGATCTGCAGCCTCTGAGCCAACACTCTGCCCCACCTCCATATATGTAACATAAAAAATGGAAACTTTCAAATGTCAAGCCATTCAAGACACCCAAAAAGTTCTTTTTTCCCTGGTGGCTTCCTCTTGGAAATCACAAAGAAAAATAAAAAGACCACTTCCACTGCTCTCCCCTTTAAATAGATACAAATTTAAATTTATACATTTCAATAGGCTACCCTTCTAACCTTTAACCTCTATCACTTTATAACTAAATTAAATTCACTTAAATCTTTAGGAACTTTAGAAACAGTCAGAGTGGCACAGTAGTACCTAAACCAGGTCTTTAAAAGTCATCGATAAAGCAGACCCAGCAACATTCGTTCAGCTTAAAGGTGAATCGGGTACTCGAGGACATCAGTGGAAATTACGTGGGAGTGCATTTAAGACTGAAACCAGGAAGCACTTCTTTATGCAAAGACTTGTGAGACTCGGGAACAAACTACAGAGGCATGGAGTGAAGCAGAAACGTTGACAACCTTTATGAAGAATCAGGATAAGCTATGGGGACAGCTAAGCTATTAGCTAAAGAAACGACCTTGATGGACTGAGTGGTCTCCTCTCGTTAGTCCGACCTTCTTATGTATTCTACTGTAGTAAAGGCTGTAGACTTCAAACCCTGAGAATGTGAGTTCAAATCCCACTGCTGACACTGTGTGACCATGTGCAAGTCACATGACCTGCCTGTACACCAATCGGAAAAATAAAAGAAACTAACTAATTTTGTCTCAGATGTTGTAAGTCACCTTGAATAAACGCATCAGTCAAGTAATAGGTAAGAAACATCAGAAAAATTGTTTATAAATCTGAATAATCTGGTAAATGTGTCTATCCTATAAAACTTAGGCACTCGATCGATGATCCTCAGGTTCAGGTATCCAGTGAACATCAAGCCCCACAAGGAAAGTAAAGACGATCAATGATCAAAGAGATTGGAGGAATTGGAGACTAAGCCACTTAGCAATGAAACACAGTTGACGAGCTTTGTCTCCTGATAACACCTGCTTCGCAGTTCAAAAACAGATGCACTACACCATTAAAATTGCTGCGCTACTGTCAGGACCGCCAGCAGGAGAGATGGGCTGAGTGTATCCAGCAGGTGTTGCATCCAGTTCAGTTCCCCTTGTCCTCACTCTGGCAAAGTTGTCAATCAAACCTCAGAATCAGTGATGTTTAACGATCAGGGCATGCACCGAAATCAATACTCGACCTCACCCTTCTCTGTGGATCATTACAAGGTCCAAATTCTATTCTCTTAACAAAATGTGATTCGACTTTACGAATGCTTCACCTGCAGTGGAGAACCCGCGGGAACACGCATGTCACAGGTGACAACTGCTGTGCACAATGCTTCATTCTTTTCACATCACAGAAGAGGATCACTAACTAATAAATGACCTACACATGACGGCACACTGCAAGACACCGATTGCACCGCAGTAAAGTCGGACAACACACCTCTCTCAGTTTTGGCAAACACCCCCCTGGGGAACCCCTGATCTAAATTGTGCAAAGTAACATCAGATCGAAAATTTCCAACCATGTCTTGTTGAAGAATTTAATTTAAAATAACAACTGAGATTCACTGTACCAATTCCCTTCTTTATGTTAAACACTTGAATTATGTCACCTGTTAACTTCTATCTGCTTAAACTGATAAGGTTCCTCTCCTTGAGTCTGTCCTCATAGCTCTCATCTCTGTGTCCAGAATCAGTCCAGTCACTCCACGATGGACCTTTCCAACCCTGCTATGTCCTTTTTGTAGCCCAGAGACCAAACCTGCACACAGGACTCCATAGGAGGCCTCACCAGTGTGTTATAAAGCTCGACTGTAACCTCCTCTGACTTGTACTCCACACATCAAGGCGCTATATAACCTGACATTCTGTTAGCCTTCATGATCATTTCTTTACCCTCTCTTGATGCAGATAGAGATGAGTCCACTATGACTACCAGGTCCTTCTCATAAAGGGATACTTTTACATTTCAAACCGCAGATCTAACATTTCCTACATGTGATACTTTACTTTTACTTACATTAAAATTTAATCTGCCATAAATCCTGTATGCTGTCCAGGTCCCTCTGTAACAATTCTCCATTACCTGCCCTTCCACCTATTGTGGTATCATCTGCAAACTCAACCTGATTGTCGATTATATTCTTGTCCAGACCGTTTACAGTACGTGTATATGTTGTCAAGCTTTGGTCACGAAGCTGCACAGAAGAGTTCAGGAAGATTTACAAGGAGTATAAAATTTATTGCTGTCCAGGTAGATACAAACACAAGTCTCTCTCAGAAGCGATCCGGCCAAAAAAGGTACAGCTGACAAACTAGACTCCTCGGCCACCGACTCCTGCTCAAAAGAACACAAAGTCTTCCTCTTCAAAGTGGTACAGCGGCTCGGAAGCAACGAGTGGAGCAGAGGGAGTCTGGGGGAAGAGGGACAGGAGAGTAAGACCTCAGGAAGGCCGCGGCTCAGTCTTTTAAATGTTCATCACACGGCAAGCCAGCAAGACTGCAGCTGATCCCACAAAGAGGAGCTGTAAGAGTGTGTTTGTTTCCTATTGCAAAACTGTTTAAGAGGGGGTTTCTGAAGAATGGCCATGTCCCCCTGCGGCAACGGTCACAATATACAAATGTATACAGTACATACAGTATTAAAAGGAGCAGTGGCCCCAGCACTGACCCCTGCTGAATACCACTTTTAATATCACCTAATTCTAAAAAAAGATCCCCTCACCATAAGCCTTGACTTCCCAAGTGTGAGCCCACCTAGACACCACACTCTGAATTCCCACCTTCTTTAGTGTGTTCACTAACCGCCTTTAATGTGGTGCCTTATCAAACACATTCTGAAACTCCAGATCAATGATATCACATGCGCCTCTCTGATCGTATCCTTTTGTTGCTTCCTCATACAATCCCAGCATATTAGTGAAACGTGATTTATATTCTGGTGTACTTTTCTCTACTGGTATTATTAATCTTTAATAAATACCATGTAGCTTTTGCATGTACTTTGTCTCTATGTCTGGAGTGACTGAAGCAAATATTAGAACACCTGATGTGGGAAGATGGCTATTTTCTTGCCCACAGGGTTATCAAGACTGAGACGTCACACCTCAGTAGAAGAACAAGTGTGGTAGAAGTTAAACCCGCTGTTGGTAAATGACGAATAACCAAATGGGTGTTGAGGCTTTGTGTGTCATGTTTGTTAATGCTTGTGGCAGTGAATGGGGAGGACTGAGAAGTGACAGGCTTGAGGCGTCACTCTTACAAACTTAATGTGGAAGGAATCCTAAGTGGGATGTTACAGAGTGACATCACGCAAATTTAACTGTGTGACTACAGCCTCTGTTTGAGTGTGTGGGGGGATCCAATGTGGAATACTAGGGAGTAGAGAGCCACTCATATGTAGTTGTGGAAATCAGACCTCTGAATGTGTGTTAATCTTATGGTGAGGAACAGACTTGGTAATGAACATGAACATGACAATGTGCTCTGAATACTTTCTAAAGGTACTGATGACTGCCTTTCCTATCTATCTATCTATCTATCTATCTATCTATCTATCTATCTATCTATCTATCTATCTATCTATCTATCTATCTATCTATCTAT
>JANRMT010062814.1:24086870-24103929 GCA_026402145.1 Polypterus bichir lapradei | reverse complement strand
AGTACAAGTCACAGGAGGTTCTGCTCAGCCTTTATAACACACTGGTGAGGCCTCATCTGGAGTCCTGTGTGCAGTTTTGGTCTCCAGGCTATAAAAAGGACATAACAGCACTAGAAAAGGTCCAGAGAAGATCGACTAGGCTGATTCAGGGCTACAGGTGATGAGTTATGAAGAAAGATTAAAAGAGTTGAGCCTTTACAGTTTAAACAAAAGAAGATTAAGAGGTGACATGAGTGAAGTGTTTAAAATTATGAAGGAAATTAGTCCAGTGGATCGAGACTGTTATTTTAAAATGAGTTCATCAAGAAAACAGTTAGAAACTTAAGGGTAAATTTCGCACAAACATTAGGAAGTTTTTCTTTACACAAAGAACGATAGACACTTGGAATAAGCTACCAAGTAGTGTGGTAGACAGTAAGACGTTAGGGACTTTCGAAACTGGACTTGATATTTTTTTTAGAGGAATTAAGTGGATAGGACTGGCGAGCTTTGTTTAGCTGAATGGCCTGTTCTCGTCGAGATTGTTCTGATCGGCTTTTTTCTGTGGCAGGTGACACTGGTAATTTTTGTGTAGTTAAGGAAGAAGCCAACTGAGGACCTGTAAGGCGTTTGTTTCTCACACCACACACTCGGATGTCCTTCTCCTCTTATGCAGTTGTCTCTCTGGGCCTTCTCCTTCTTTTTCTATCCTGGTCAGATCAGTTCTCCTTCTTCCCTTTGTATGAAATCTTCAGGTTTTTGTCACTTTGTCACATGGAATAACCTTCATGTTGTAAAACAAGTATGGACTGACATGTTTCTTGAGAAAGCTGTTTCATTTTGGCCATTTTTGAACACAGAAATGGACTTTACGGATGCCTGGACCTCACAACCCAAATGAACAGAATAGCGGGTTTCAGTGGTGCTGATGCAATTATAAAGGTTTCTCTAATAATCCCTAAATATTTCAAGTGACTCATTAAGGATGAGCTAAAGGAGTTAACCATGCGAACACTGAAGGGATGGTTGATGAAAGTGGGATTTGGCAGTCATATGTGAATAATAAATTAAAAATCAGTCATTTCAAGCAGCACTAGTAATGACTTGGCTGTATCTTCTTATATAATATGCTACCGTGGCTGTGCGTTTGTCTGTCCAGGGTTTTAAATCACCTGTAGTTTTGCAAACCATTTGACCGATTGACCTGAAATTTTACACATATACTACATGACATCTACTGTCTGCTTTCTCTTTTTATTTTTATTTTATCGTAGAATCATCTCTCGGTAGCGCACAACAGGGGGTAGCAGGCAGCTTGTTTACTCTACCATGTGTATGGACGCCATTCTCATCCCTTATCACCTTCACTGTCACTTCCTCTACCTCTTCATATCTTAAATCATTCTTGAGGCAGGTTGAAGACTTAAGTGCCAGCTTAACTGAAAAATTAAGAAAAACGTACTAAGTAATTGCAACACAAAAACTCACTTAATCAGTTTTAACGCGAAAAGACCCCGACGAAAGAAGCGAAGAAGCGGGCTGCTAGGGTGGAGAAAAGAAGAGCTGCTCAGGAAGCACCAAGCACATCAACCTCTGAGCAAATGAACGCTAAACGTACAGAGAGAGGATAAAAACTATAAGTCAAGTGTATTCACTGCATGTTATTTTGCAGTGTGCTGTTACTGGTTTTTGATATAATGATATCAAGTCCTATGGGTGTCCAGACTTTTACCTGGTATTGTAAGTGTCTACACACACACATACAGACACAGTGATGCTGTCCCTGTCAGGATGGGTTCTACTACCTTGCCTGGCTGGGAAGCCATTGCAGTGAGTGGGCATAAAGAAGGGCAAGATGTTCCCTGCCCTTGCCAGAAGACAGATAAAGTGTGCCAATATGCAGGAGGTAACCAGACTGGCTTCCCGCAAGGGATGGACCGAAGACCTTCACCTGGCCAGGAAGGACAGGGGGAGACAGACAGGGAGAGTTACATGGTCCCCCGACACGTTAGGTCAGCATGCGTCCTTGGAATTATCATTTTATTAGTAACTTGTACATTCTTATATGGGCTGGATTTCAGTGGTATTCTTGGCAGATTTGTTGATTCTTTTTGTGAAAAGTGCTATATAAAGTACAAATTGATTCATTATTTACAAAAGTAAATGGGTGCACGGTACAAAAGGGTGCATGCTAAGTCACATAGGGCAGCCTTGTCACCTTCCATGGATGCCAACAAGAGGTGCTACAGGGATATGTGATCTCCACTTTGGATCTTAGATAAAAGAAGCTGCTTGAACTCATCCAGGCGAGTTGGAATCGTGTGTGGAGGACCAACAAAGCTCACCTTGGAGAATATATAATATACTAGCTGTGTTAACCCGTGCTGTAAAAAGCCTGGGCTCGTAGAAACCATGCATCCTGGCACTTCAATCAATCAATCGCATCGGTTGTGCATCAGCGGCTAAGCAAGGTTCTCTGTCCTAGGCAGTTTGGTTTTGCCGATGTGCTCGCTTTGCTTGTATATCAGTGGCTAAGCCAGTTTATCTTTCCTCAGTGGTTTCACTTTGGCGACAGAGTCAATTTCTTTGAGCGTCATACTAAAGACTCGTACTTCCAGGCCGGACAGACAAACACACACACTTCCACACATAGACATTTATATTTAAGACTAGCTGTGTAAGCCCGTGCCGTAAAAAGCCCGGGGTCCTGGAATCTATCGAAATTGTCAGAAAAAAACTGAAATGTGGAGATGTCAGGTAATTGAAAGGAACTACTCTGGGCATCTCTCTCATAGGAGGATTCATTTTGCCGATGTGCTCACATCACTTGTGCATTAGCGGCTCAGCGACTATCTTTCTTCGGAGGATTTGTATTGCCATTGTGCTTGCCTCGTTTGTGTATTAGCGGCGGGAGGAAAAGTTAAAGGGATACCGTTTTATGGATGTGCTCACCACGCTTCTGTAATAGAGGAGTGACTCTCTCTTCGGAGGTTTCGTTTTGCCAATGTGCTGGCCTCACTTGCGTATCCTCAGAGTTGAAGCCCTTACCCCGACTTAACCACTCACTTCCGGGCCGGACAGAGAGACACAAACAACTTCCACGCGTAGACGTTTATATATAAGATATGTGAATATAGAATTAAGCTGTTTTTTTTTTCTCTACATTTCTAAATAATAGCAAATGGAATGCACATCATCTCTGTCAATCTGTTACAACACCACAAACCATATTGTGAACGAAAAGCCGTAATGACCATTGAAAAGCAATTTATGGCACTTTCATGAGGTAAAAAAAAGCAAAGAATAAAAAAGAGAAAAGAAGAATAAAAAAACGTGAAGGGAAAGAAAGAAAGAAAGAAAGAAAGAAAGAAAGAAAGAAAGAAAGAAAGAAAGAAACTGGGCGGCAAGCATCCTGCTGGCATAGTTCAAGGTTCCCTATCTGGCCGGGAAACCAAGTGACTAAACAGACAAGACGAAGGCACCCTGCCTCAGCCTGCAGACTGAGAGAAGATGCCAACACAGAAGCAGATATGCTGGCTTCCTGGCAGGGCTGGACCAAAGCTTAAAGCCAGTATAATGAAGGGGCAGAATGAGACAACCTGGAATATTTACTCCCCCTGACACACAGCATCCCAGGGCTATGGTACCCATACAGACACCCACGGAGGCATGTTGGGAATTATAGTCATATGAGGGCAGCCCTCTTGGAATCTGTGAGTGCTGCCAGGCAGTGCTGCAGGGATTAGTGGTCCCTACTTTGTGGGACTTTCTCCCTTGAACCAGAAGTGCTTCCTGCAGGCAATGTCCTGGCACCAGAAGTACTCCTAGGTGAGCCAGAGTCAGGAGGAAGAGGACTTGTGTTTGTGGTTACAAAGTAGTCTATTTGTAAGGTACTTTATTGTACTAAAACGTCTATTTCCACCCGGGACTTGTGTTCTGTGAGGGTGTTTGGGGTTATGCAACGCCCCCTACTGGTCACAACACACATAATGCCCACCTTGCTGAAATCAGCTTTTCTTGATGCTTTGAACATCACAGAATTCAAATCTGAACCTAACTAGTGATTTTTTCACTCCGTTGCCAAGCTTCCTTTTTAAGTGGTATTGCTTAGTTTGACTGCCACCTTATAATTGACTACCAAATCCAAACCTTTCACGTAAAAATTACAAAATATACGAACATTAACAAAAAAATGTGTTTTGTCCCAATTGATTTCTTTAAGACATGCTGCTCTTTATCAAGCTGAAGGTGACCAGACCTTTTCTGGTGGGACGAATGTTCAAAATGATCCCATATTAGCACAAAAACCGGCACAGTTCTCTAGTCAAGACCCTCCCGACCCCCTGATTTTGACTTATTTATACGCCTGTCTTCATTTTTTCTCTTCTGTTCAGCCAGCGATGTTACTTGGGTGGGATATTTGCATAAACTCATGAGCAACCAATCAATGAACTCAATTCCCTCCTTTCAGTGATGCAATGATGCAGAGAATGGGGCGCCTCAGTCGAAATGCATGATTAATAGAAAAGGACACCTCGTCTCAGCTTGGTGTGAGAGCAGGAGTGACAGAAGGGGACCTGCAGGCAGACAGGAAGGAAATGGAGGACTGGACAGGGGCCTGGACTGAGCTTGCAGCTGAGCTCAGTGTTCGTAAGGAAGACTTTGCATCTGGAGAAGCAAATGGGTCTCATTTTGTTTTGTTAATAATTCATCAATTTTCACTTTGTACAGTAATCCCTCCTCGATCGCGGGGGTTGCGTTCCAGACCCCCCGCGATAGGTGAAAATCCGCGAAGTAGAAACCATATGTTTGTATGGTTATTTTTATATATTTTAAGCCCTTATAAACTCTCCCGCACTGTTTATAAATATTCCCCGCAGCGTTATACAGCATAATCCCTTTGTATTCTCTTAGATATTAGGTAAGATTCATTGAAATTATGTACATAAACACACTGTTTATATACAGTAAAACCTAAATATTATTTTAAAGATATTGAGTGTCTCCGATATCACATATGTTACTGCCATTACGATAGACAGGCCACCAGCAATAAATACGTACAATGCAAGAAAAATAGTATACAGTAAATGTGTGTACAGTGACACTAAACGTACATACATGTACTAAGCACTGTAAGAAGAAAATTAATTATGGTTACTCACCAACAATGACACGATGACTTGTCCGATAACAATGAGTTTAATTTTACTGCACAACAAAGGAGAGCATTACAGCCCTTGTAAAGGAGCCACTTCAGGCGATTGTGTAGCACTGCCGTTGTTCTTCTTCTGGCAGTCTTCAATCCAAATCCCTAAAGCAGATTCCATCCAGACTACTGCCTTATTACATCCACTTACAACTCGTTTTGCACCCTGGTTAAAAGGACGCTGCAGCCGTAGATCTTATATTCCTTTCCTACTTTTTAAATAAAAAGAATCGTAGCCTTCAACAAATCCAAAACGTTTACCTTTTCGGCAATCATTAACATCTTCTTCTTGCGCTTGGGCACGGCACCTGAAGCAGTAGCAGATTGTTTTGGAGCCATAATGAAGGGCTTGACTATGCACAAAGATAAACACTAAAGAGTACAACTCTTTACACAGCGAAACACGTTGATGCTGAATGAGCGAGACGACACTTCCTGGTTAACACTGCATTCAGCACACAGGAGCTCAACTGCGTGCTCTGATTGGTTAGCTTCTCAGTCAGGAGAACTTAACTGCGTGCTCTGATTGGTTAGCTTCTCAGCCATCTGCCAATAGCGTCCCTTGTATGAAATCAACTGGGCAAACCAACTGAGGAAGCATGTACAGGAAGTAAAAAGACACATTGTCCGCAGAACCCGCGAAGCAGCGAAAAATCTGCGTTATATATTTAGTTATGCTTTCATATAAAATCCGCGATAGAGTGAAGCCGCGAAAGTCGAAGCGTGATATAGCGAGGGATTACTGTATAGCACTTTTCACAGCAAGCCAAGAATACAACTTCAACCCACCCCATGTTAGAATTTACAAGTTAATAATAAAGCAAATGGACCATTCTAAAGGTGCATGCTGTCCTCAATGTAAAAGTCGTGAGCTTTAATGGTCACTTGGGCAAGAAGAAAGACCCTCATCTCAGTTGGATGAACTCTATAAGTTTAGTCACCTCTACTTCTCCACTCCACAAGCCTCTGTTGGAGTAAGCAGCTTTGAGAACGTTGTGTTATATTTCGGTTAAGCTCCTTGGGAGACGTTCACCAGAAATAGAACACCAGTCCAGTTTGAGTCCTGACAGAGGACTTCCCTCTCTGTTATTATTATAATAATAATAATATTAATATATTTTCATATATAATATATTTTCATTCATATAGTGCTTTTCTCACTGCTCAGAGCACTTTACATAATGAGTAGAGGGCCACTTGAACCACCACTAATGTGTAGCATTAACCTGGATGATGCAACAACAGCCATTTTTGTACCAGTATGCTCACCACACAAGAGCTGTTAGGTGGTGAAATGGTTGGAGAGAGACAGGCGATGAGTAGGGGTCCACAAAGACCAGGCCACGGAGGGCAATATGTTACAATGCAATAAGGCCGAGCTGCCTTTTATTCCACACCCACTTACCACTCTGAATTGGCTTAAAGGGCTTGAATAATGGATGAATGAATGGAGTGTTCACACTCACACCCCATCTCCAGAGTCTCCTCCCGTAGCTGCCATGCTTCATTTCCCTGGGTTAGTGCATCTTGTTTCACGCTGCTTTATTTCGTATTATGAATATCGTGCATGTGAGAAGAGCTTTGGTCTTAACATTTGGAGCCACCGGTGGAATGTGTACGGGTTTAGTTAGGCACAATGGTAATCAATCATGGCCCATTTTCTCCATTTTGGTTGCTCTCCTCCTCCTCTATTTTTCCTGAGGTTTCACATTTTAAGTATTCTAAAAAAGTGGACTCATACTCAAGTGGGGAGCCTTGCTGGCCTAGTCTGCCATTCGCAGTCAATGACATGTGCAGTGCTGGAGTTTGTGAACACACTGGCAGTGAGGACAGTGTCTGCGTCATTGCTAAGGTCCAGAATTCTGCAGCTCGCATCATTACTCGAACCTCATCTATTCACCATATTACGGTTTTGCAGCAGCAGCTTCATTGGCTCCCGATTAAGTTTTGAATTGATTTTAAAATTCTGCTATTAACATTTAAAGCCATTCATAACCTTGCCCCTCCATATCTGTCTGACCTTCTTCATGTTGCCATTCCCTCCCGTAACCTTAGATCCTCTTCCTCCATCCACCTGACCGTCCCTCTTGCCCGTCTAACCTCCATAGTGAGCGGAGCATTCAGCCGTTCTGCTCCCAAGCTCTGGAATTCATTACCTACTGAGCTCAGAAATATCGAATCATTTTCAACCTTTAAATGTAAACTTAAAACGCATCTGTTTAAAATGGCTTTTTCTTTATGATTACAGTGGCTTTGTTTGGTTTTAATTTTTATATCTTCTGTTTTTTTTCTGATGTTTTAAGTTGTTTATAATATGTCTTTTTATTTATTTATTTTTTGTTCGGTGTCCTTGAGTTCTCAGAAAGGCGCCTTGTATAAATAAAATGTATTATTATTATAAAGGTCTCTGAGCAGGGCCACTTGTTGGAACAGCAATTATTGCATTACTAACCATGTGTGCCCAACTACGTTGCGCGTGTTAAAGTTGTCTGTGAAGGGCTCCCTGTTTAAACGCGGCTGCCAGTCGTGAACTGGGTCCTTCATCGCACAGCATTATGATTTTTAATAAGGGAAACAAAATTACAACAGAAAACCCTTGGATATTGATTCGATAGGAACGGCCTACTCGGAATCACTGTCCGAATCGTAATTATGTGGTGGTGTAGGAGCATTTCTGCTTCTGTCCGTTCACAGTCCGTCTCATTTTCATGACGCTGTAATTTCCTCTCACGATGTCTTCTCAACCTTTCTCTAATTTCGCAGGTTGCTTTGTGGCAATCCAAAGAGTAAGGCAATATACACGGAGCAATGGATATAAAAGGGGCACACATAGGTATCCAGGCTCTTTAAAGCATCAATAGGGATCACTTCACTGACATGTCAGAAAGCCACGGTACAACTGTGAGACGCGCAGCACTCGCCGGCTACAACGTAACAATAATAATTTCCCAAACGTGCTGTTACGTTGTCATTCATTTTACCCACTGTCTTTCTTTCAGTCATACCTTACGTAGGCACGTACCTTTTATCTTCGGCAATCTCATTCACTAACCAGGCCTCAGGAGCTAACCAGCGTAACACTGTCCACCACCCCTTTCGTTATTCCGGCACATTGTTGACATCCGTGAGTAACAACAACGTACTAAACTGGAAGGTGGTCTACGCATGCGTGGAATTCGCCGACAAACAAAGATCAAGATCTAAATGAAGATCTCTTTAGTTAATTTAAAGCACAACAATTTGTTTAGTTTGAATGTCTGTGTTTTGAGGTGTGACTGGCGTACTACAGTCTTCAGTAATATAAGCCTGGAGGAGATTCTTAATGCAATGCCTATGTTTTAGCTGTCTCTCTACTGCCATCTAGTGCTTCTTCTTCTAATTCATTCGCGGACAAACAAAGATCAAGATCCAAATGAAGATTATATAGATAGATTATTGTATTGTATTTTAATTTTGAGTTGTTCACAACACTTAGTGAAGAACACTACACAAAAAATAAATTGTGTTGTTGCTGACAGTCAGTGGACTGATGGGAAGTCCCCGCATGACTCCTATGATCAGGGTGACAACAGGCTATATTTGAAATGTCCCAGAAGTTTGGAAAAGTGAAAGTAACAATTATATGTGTTCTGGGGCAACGTTTGATGTGTTACTGAGGTTAACGTTGGTGCTGCTAACTAAAAAAACAACATACAGTGGATTCAGAAAACATTCTCTTTCAGCACACTTCATTGTGCTGTAGATTTAATTTTAAATGGAGAGAACTGCCCATCAGTTGACACTCAACAATTCCTAAAATACCAAGTGAAAACATGTTAGCAGAAAGGTATTAAAAATCAAGGTAACAGTTTAGCTTGGGTACTGCAATAATGCATCTTTTACTCATGTAATGAGACCTTAACAAAGGCTTCCTCTGGTCTTCATAACACTTATAAAGCATCAGTAGACGGGTTATTCATCTCTATGCAGTGTGGCATATCGACATGCTGGTAAAATGACTTGTTAATATGAAGGATTCATAGGTCTTCTACTAAATATGGAATATCAAGAGAAATGTGTCTCAGTTAAGCCCCCTCAGACCACTCCAAAGTGAAGCTCTGTTAGTAAGTCACATTGCAGAGGTGAAGAAACACTTGACTGATGCTTTATAAGTGTTATGAAGACCCAAAGAAGTGTTTGTTAAGGTCTTGTTCTATAAACATAAATGAGTAATAGATGCATGTTTGTAGTCCCTAAACTAAAGTGCTACCAAAATCAAAGTGTGTGTCTGTCACCCCATGAAGCACTGGGCCTTGATCCTTGCTCTTGTTCCTAATTGAGAACTTTATGCCAAAATACATGCAACAGGACTCATAACTTTGATGTATGGCTTCTCTTGGCCATGATATTGGACTTCAGGTCCATCTCACAGCAAAAGGTGACCCGGCCATGCACCATGGCTGACAGGAACAGAACAGCAGCACAGGAAGTGAACTGGGGTGACATCTGCTGACAGTGTGAAGCAACTTGTAGAAGCCGATTATGTAAGAAGAAGAAGAAGAAGAAGAAGAAGAGGAATGACAGCTCCACCAATCAGCAGAGGCAAAGATGCATAGCTGCTGGTGTTTTGCTAGGACAGTCCAAAGGGCAAAGACAGCACTGAACAAATCAACAGTATCTGGGAATCTAGTTTATTTTTGACCCTGTGCCAACCTTATTAGTGTGCCGACCGACTGTTCATTAGCCAACCTGTGTGGATAGGCTCCTGTAGCTGCTGGCGAGTAAGGCAGGATCAAGCACGGGTCAAACACGTCCCGAAAGAAATCTCTCAGTCCAAAAGTTAGTTTTAAAAGATTTAGTGAAAATTCAAAGCAAAGAGTCTACAGGGTTGTTACAGACATGGAATAAAAAAGGCAAAAAAATGGGAAAATGTCTCTTCTATAAACTTTTCTTGTCTAACTTCAGTTGTTTCTAAACTTAAAGATGCTTTACTTCGCCTTCAGTACGCTTTAAATGTATGGCAGTGCACGTTCAGTTCAACACATTGCATTTCATGCTATTAGGCACATTAAGGTGCGGATTTAAACCGTGTGCCCTCCATGCCATTCACACAACAAGGCAGAACACTAACTGAGACTAATCAATAGTCCGTGAGACAAGAAACAGTTAGAATATACCAATTTAATATAAGAACCTCCCATAGACTATGCACTAATATACAGGTAAACATTCAATATGACCTAAATAACTAGCAAATGGCTCTTATAGCTACCCCCTCTGCCATGGTCTGTGCCCTAGGTAAATGTCTAACTCGCCTCAATGGTGGTGCCAGTCCAGAGTTTAGCATCAGACCTACTTTCAACGATGACAGTAGAAAGATGGACAATGGAAGAAGATGAAGGTCCTGCCATATGTTTAAACCTCTGGGAATTGAGTCTTGGCTACTCTGTGATCTACTAAGTCCAGAGCTCCAATCAGCAGAGGCTCAATTGCACTGCTGCCAGTGATTTTACCAGCATGTCCATACTCCACACTGCACAGAGGTGGCACACGTCCACTGCTGGGTCTACTGAGCATAAAGAAGTTAATTAGAAACAGATAACATTCCATACAGTAAAGTCAAGACAAATTTAACAAATCAAAGCAAACCGAAAAGAAAGAGAGAGGAGCCATCAACCCCAGCTACTCTATAAAAGGAGCAAGAAAAGAAGGACATTCTTTTCCACATACTGGAAGCTTATTCTAAAATGTTATTGATTAGATCCTGCCATATTCTGAAAACGTTTTGCATAGATCCTCTAAGTGAGAATTTGACTTTCTCCAATTTCAAATAGTTATCCACTGACTTGAAAGACATGGGTTGGGATTCTTCCAGTTGAGTGAGATAAGTCTACATGCCAAAAGTGAAGTAAAGGCAATTACAGTTTGTTTGTCCTTCTCCATTTTAAGCTCATCTGGGAGCCCACCAAACACAGCCGTTAGTGAATTATGAGGGATTGTGGCACCAAGGCTGTCTGATAGGCATTTAAAGATTTGTGTCTAAAATGTTGTTCATTTGGTGCACATGTGGCCCAGTGAGGCTGGAGCTCGATTGCAATGTTCACAGGTTGAATCTTGCCCTGGAAACATTTTGGACAAATATAAATGAGATATAATGGACTTAGACAGCACACAGGCTTGGGCAGATTTGGGTCAGATGTAACTTAATGTCAGTAAATGTAAAGTATTACACATAGGAAGTAAAAATGTTAGGTTTGAATACACAATGGGCGGTCGGAAAATCGAGAGTACACCTTATGAGAAGGATTTAGGAGTCATAGTGGACTCTAAGCTATTGACTTCCTGACAGTGTTCAGAAGCCACTAAGAAGGCTAACAGAATGTCAGGTTATATAGCGCCTTGATGTGTGGAGTACAAGCCACAGGAGGTGACGCTCAACCTTTATAACACACTGGTGAGGCCTCATCCGGAGTCCTGTGTGCAGTTTTGGTCTCCAGGATATTAAAAGGACATAACAGCGCTAGAAAAGGTCCAGAGAAGAGCGACTAGGCTGATTCCAGGGCTACAGGGGATGAGTTGTGATGAAAGATTAAAAGAGCTGAGCCTTTACAGTTTAAGATTAAGAGAAGACCTGACTGAAGTGTTTAACCTTATGAAGGGAATTAGGACAGTGGATCAAGACTGTGACTTTAAAATTAGTTCATCATGAACATTTGGACACAGCTGGAAACTTGTGAAGGGTAAATTTTGCTTAAACACAAAGAACGATAGACACTTGGAATAAGAGACCAAGTAGTGTGGTAGACAGGAGGACTTTAAGGACTTTCAAAACTCAACTTGATGTTTTTTTGGAAGAAATAAGTGGACAGCTGTGGCGAGCTTTGTTGGGCTGAATGGCCTGTTCTCGTCTAGCGTGTTCTAATGTTCTAATAAAAGATTTTAAGTCAAATGACTGAATGTTTTGCACATATGGAGCTCTGGTGTATTCTGTGCGTGGCTGCCTTCCACTTCTTTTATGAAACGTTAAGTAAAACATCTTTTCCCCATTGGGGCCTGGGATTTTTGAAAGGAAGGGACTTTAAGACGTTTTTATAAATTGTGGAGATGCTATCTGAGTCTTCAAGACTGATCAATATTATTTCTAGAGTAGAAATAGATGGAACGTGAGGAAAATTGGGCAGGTTCTGTTTAACAAAGCTGATTCTCCCTGCTAACGTAAGGTGGAGTGTCGACCATCTAGTCACATCTTGTTTCTTCTTCTTCTTCTTTTGTCTGCTCCCATTAGGGGTTGCCACAATGGATCATCTTCTTCTATATCTTTCTGTCCTTGTCATCTTGCTCTGTCACACTCATCACCTGCATGTCCGCTCTCACCACATCCATAAACCTTCTCTTAGGCCTTCCTCTTTTCCTCTTCCCTGGCAGCTCTATCCTTAGCACCCTTCTCCCAATATACTCAGCATCTCTCCTCTGCACATGTCCAGACCAACACAATCTCAACTCTCTGACTTTGTCTCCCAACTGTCCAACTTGATTTATACTGTCCTCATTTCTAATCCTATCCATCCTCGTCACACCCAGTGCAAATGTTTTGCATATTGATTTGACAAAATTTTACACCAAATGCCCTTTCTGACATAACCCTCCCCATTTATCCGGGCTTGGGATCAGTACGAATAAACACACTGGTTTGTGTATCCCCTCTGACTGGGTTATCTAGTCACGTCTTGTTTAATTGTTTAAAGAAAAACACCAAGATTCTTTAGGGTGAAAGCGACCAATGCCTTGTCCCAGGAGTCACATCCTGCTAAGCCCTGAAATCAAAAGCTGCAGGCTTTCTTCTAGTGCCCATCTTCAAAAGGCAATGGGGTCTCACTTCAAAATGATAAGGATCATGCATCGCCCCTTTATCATCCAAGGAATGTTCCGTTCTAATAGAGGATTTATCATTCCTGTCTCTTTCTGAGTCACATGTCCCCTCCTGTCATGGCGACACACGATTTCTTCTAACGTTGAATGTTCCTCTGACTTCTCACCTTCTGGGAGTTCATGCCGCCATCTGACGTCCTCTGTGCTCCCACTTTTCTGCCAGCGTTGCTCTTTCTGTGTCCATCTACTGTTGGATCTAAAGCTGCTCAATGCTGTGTCTCCTACCTATGGCAACATCTTACAACCCTTTTGCAGTATTGGGGCTCAAATCGTTCTTACCCAAGCGTCATTTCATACAGTGCCTTTTTATTAAGCTGCATCAATCAAGTTAATGTCGTGAGAGTGTAAGAGGAAATTCTAGTCAACAGCTAACGTCACTCCAAACTGAACCAAACCAAGGCATCCGGGAAACGAGACTCCGCTCTTAATGAGATGCCTTAATGACACTCTTAATTTATAAATCCAGACACGTGTGAAATGTGTTCTGATCAGACACTTCTCTTCCCCCGCAAGCAGAGAGGGCTGCCGACTTGTTACCTTTCTACAGTTTCTGTCACAATCACCTTTAATTATGCTAGATGCTTCCTGCATATTCTCTTTGATGATTTCAGCAAACTCAGATAAACATGCAATTCCTGTGTCGAGCACCGCTGTGCCCCCCATCTGACAGCCACGCTAGAGGTTATATAAAGGCATAGCCAGTTCTGGCAAATCCATCATGATATATAAGAAAATAATTCTCTTACAAATAATTGTACCCCTTAACCCAATAGACAGCAGATTCCCTCCTGTCTATTGTCAGGCACCATCTAGTGTTTGTATGTGGGAACTGCATTTAAACTTGTGGACGTCTGTCTCCATTTCAGTGCTGCCTTCCCCTGTATATGTGAGGCTGAGCTGTTCTGGACTCTTCCTTTTTTTCCATCTGTTAATCAATCCATTGGTTTCCTGAACTTGCTTTTCCCATCACAGTGTTATGAGAAGGTGGAGCATTTCAAAGAACCATCAGGCCTAATAGAATAAACGAGCCTGAATGGTAGAGTTGTCCACTTCAGTATTCACACTATCTCATCATACAGCGTTAATTTAACATTACTAAGGTGACATACGCATTGTAAGGAAATGGTAGGAAACTGGCATAATGAAAACCTAGAAAATAGGCAAACCTCTCATGAACTTCGTGTTCTTGGGAATGGGAGCCTATCAAGGCCCTTCACCTGCAATTGCTCCATCCTGGGTATGACATTAATCTGCATCCAGGCACTGCAATTTACAGGGAAAACTTGGGGGGTTGATGGCAGGATTGGCACTCCAGCCACCATAAAAAATACCTCACACTGCTCCAGTCTGGTGCCAAGGTGCCACCCAGTGCACTCGGGTCCCAGTCCAGTTGGT
Source organism: Polypterus bichir lapradei (assembly GCA_026402145.1). Classification (NCBI taxonomy): domain Eukaryota; kingdom Metazoa; phylum Chordata; class Cladistia; order Polypteriformes; family Polypteridae; genus Polypterus; species Polypterus bichir. The sequence continues at coordinate 24,089,438 of JANRMT010062814.1, read as the reverse complement.
TCAGCATGTGGTGGGTGCAGCAACATGCTATCAGCACATGCTCTCAACCTTCTGACAGGATCAGGCAGGGACCAGACCAGGAAGGAGCAACAGTCTATCAGAGGGCCAAACTAACATAGTATGGTTAGAACAATCTAGACCAGAACAGGCCATTCAGTCCAACAATGCTCACCAATCCTAGCCACTTAATTCATTCCTCCAAAATAACATGCCCATTGTGTTATTGTGGGCTTCCAGAGTGCCAGGCTTAGTGACTTCCACAAATTGTGAATAGTCCTTAGGGAGCCAACATCCTTCTTGTCCTTCTACTTGATTGTAATCAGTTTGCCTTTTTCGCCACATTGAAACTTCACACAACTGAATTCACTCACTAGCAGTTTGCTCGTACAGTGCTGTACACATCAGCTTCACTGCCTGTGCCAACATCTGATGACCAATTCACATTCTTATTACTACCTCTTGATTCAACTAAAGGCCATTGTGTGTTTTGGCTGAAGGCTCCGCACCACTTATGAACATTAAAAGACTCTAGACGAGAACAGGATATTCAGCCCAACAAAGTTTGCCAGTTCCATCCACTTAATTCTTCCAAAATAACATAATTTTGAAGTGAGACCCCATTGCCTTTTGAAGATGGGCACTAGAAGAAAGCCTGCAGCTTTTGATTTCAGGGCTTAACAGAATGTGACCCCTGGGACAAGGCATTGGTCGCTTTGACCCTAAAGAATCTTGGTGTTTTTCTTTAAACAATTAAACAAGACGTGACTAGATAACCCAGTCAGAGGGGATGCACAAACCTGTGTGTTTCTTTGTACTGATCCCAAGCCCGGATAAATGGGGAGGGTTACGCCAGGAAGGGCATCTGGTGTAAAATTTTGCCAAATCAATATACAAACATTTGCACTGGGTGTGACGAGGATGGACTGGATTAGAAATGAGGACATTAGAGGGTCAGCTTTGTGAGACAAAGTCAGAGAGGTGAAATTGCATTGGTTTGGGCATGTGCAGAGGAGAGATGCTCGGTATATTGGGAGAAGGATGCTAAGGATAGAGCTGCCAGGCAAGAGGAAGGCCTGAGAGGATGTGCAGGTGAAGAGGTGTAACAGAGCATGATGCCGAGGACAGGAAGAGATGCAAAAAGATGATCCGCTGTGGCAACGGGAGCAGCCGAAAGAGGATGAAGAAGTAACAAGATGTGACTAGATGGTCGACCCTCCACCTTATGTTAGCAGGGACAATCAACTTTGCTAAACAGAATCTGCCCAATTTTCCTCACGTTCCATCTATTTCTGTTCTAGAAATAATATTGGTCATTCTTGGAGACTCAGATAGCATCTCCACAATTTATATAAACATCTTAAAGTCCCTTCCTCTCAAAAATCCCAGGCCCCAATGGGGAAAAGAACTTTCACTTAACATTTCATGAAAGGAGTGGAAGGCAGCCATGCACAGAATACACCAGAGCTCCATATGCGCAAAGCATTCAGTCATTTGACTTAAAATCTTTTATTAGAACATTAGAACATGCTAGACGAGAACAGGCCATTCAGCCCAACAAAGCTCGCCAGTGCTGTCCATTAATTTCTTCCAAAGAAACATCAAGTCGAGTTTTGAAAGTCCCTAAAGTCCTACTCTCTACCACACTACTTGGTCTCTTATTCCAAGTGTCTGTGGGTCTCTGCATGAAAAAAAAACAAACTTCCCAATGTTTGTGTGAAATTTACCCTGAAAACGTTTCCAACTGTGTCCCCCCACGAGAGAAAGAGAGAGAGAGGTTGGGAGCCTGCACTGATACAGCATGTTGCTGCACTCAGCACACAGCGAACCACCTCAGGATCCCAAATTAGGACCCGAGCATAGACGTGCAACGGGTGACACCCCTGCACCACACTAGTTTGAACGGTGGGGTGGAACAGTGCGAGGTTTTTTATGGTGGCTGGAGTAACAATCCTGCCATTAACCACTGAGTTTTCCCTGCAAATTGGAGGACCAGCTTGCAGGGCTGTACCCAGGATGGAGTAATTGCAGGTTAAGGGCCTTTGCTCAAGGGCCCAATGGAGTGGAATCACTTCTGGCATTTATTGGATCCGAACCGACAACCTTCCAATTACCGGAGCACATCCCTAGCTTCAGATCCACCACTCCATCCACTCTGTTCTTGAAGAATCCATTTTAAAATAACAGTCTCGATCCACTGGACTAATTCCTTTCATAATTTTAAACACTTCAGTCAGGTCTCCTCTTAATCTTGTTTAGCTCAGCTCTTTAGTAACTCATCCTCTTCAGCACTGGAATCAGCCTGGTCGCATTTCTTTGAGTTCTTTGCTATTTGGCCCTGATCCCTTTTTTCCTTTATTGCGTTCTTTATTGTACCATAATTTAAAGACAGGACTCTTGACCAATTAATTGTGGTCTTCAGTTCAATCATAACCATAATCCTGTGTGAATGGGCTTCCTGTTGTGGACTGCAGAGGTATTTAATTACCATTATTTTAGCCAAAAATGCATGTGTTCTGCAATTTAGATAGATAGATAGATAGATAGATAGATAGATAGATAGATAGATAG
>JANRMT010062814.1:24064637-24086860 GCA_026402145.1 Polypterus bichir lapradei | reverse complement strand
TAGATAGATAGATAGATAGATAGATAGATAGATAGATAGATAGATAGATAGATAGATAGATAGATACTTTATTAATCCCAAGGGGAAATTCACACATTTGTAAGCTTACAACAGGAACACATGACATGTGGATTATGCTGCACGAGTAACGTGAGGTTTTTTCAATATTTTCATCGTTGTTTGTTGTTATCTCAGGATTCCATGAAAGCGTGAGGTTAAAGAATTTTTCTTGACCATCATGTGATAGGTAACATTAAAAAAATGTAATTTTTGGGTGAATCATTCCTTTAAGAAAGTAGGTGAGGAGGTAGAATTTGATTATCCCAGATGACTATTAATTTGCAGCTGAAAAGTTCAAAATATAGGATGTTATTATACAGACATGTCATGAAGGAACACATGACAAGCATTGTTACAATTAGTACACACATCCATAAGATTTCTACAATTACTGTACACAGTAATACAGTAGTGCCTTGTATTTCAAATGATTGTAACTTCGAACATTCAAGGGTTTGAACGCTAAATTCGAGAGAAATTCAATCTGGAATTTGAGCGATGCTTCTATCACTGTGCATGCAGAGAATAAAATGCAGCAACAGATGGCTGCGTAAACGGCATCTGCTGTGCACCCAACTCATCGCTCACTCTCACTGTGAAAGCATCTCTTGCGTTACGCTCATGTGCTTTGTTCGCTTTATTTTTTGGCATGTTTGGCTATATATTGTGAGGGATAGCTGAGACACCTCCTTAAAGGAATGATGGGGGAGTTGGGCATGACACTTGTCTTTTATAGTCGGCCATTTTATACATTGCATGGTTATAGTCTCGTTATTCGGGAGGTATGCTTTTGGACATGTGCAGTGGAGAGACGCTGAGTATATTGGGTAAAGGATGCTAGGGATGGAGCTGCCAGGCAAGAGGAAGAGAGGAAGGCCTAAGAGAAGGTTTCTGGATGTGGTGTGTGTGACAGAGAAAGATGGACAGGAGGAAAGGGAAACAGATGATCCGCCGTGGTGACCCCTAACACGATACTTCTTCTAGTGCCCAAGATTCTAAATATTTCTAAAAAGATTCCATGTGGTGTTAGAGCTGGTTTACTTGATAATTTCCCAGGGCTAAATTCCTTTTTTGCATGTTCCTTTAGATTTTGATTTCTGGTTAAGTTTCTAGCCTCTTTTTGTCTTTTTTACCATATTATTCACCATCCCCACCTCCTTGTCCATTATGAATCAATTTACTGGGCGTGTTTCCCTGATCCAAGACAGAACAACTTGTGTGTGTTTAGTTACAAGATCTAAACCCTGAAGTCATGGAGGCTTTTTTGCCATGGCAGTGTACTGTTGGGATACTGAGCAGTGACAAAAGAATGATTACAATGGCCCGACAAATTGATCAAGGTCAAGTTCTGAAAAAGGGGTCAACAAGAGATCAAACATGAAAATGAGAACGATTATCAAAAAGGAGAGTCTAGAAATAAATAGACAAAAACATATATATACAGTAATATAATATATAATGTTTGGAGTGTTAAATCAAAAAAATGACTGGTAATGGTCTCCTTGTAAAAGTTACAGTAGACAATTCAATACAGATAGGGTGGAGCTTTTATATTGAAATGGCAGGAAGAGATTTTGAGGAAACGGAAGTGACATCATCAGTTGGAGCCGGAAGTGATGTCATCTGAGGGGAGACAGAAGTGACATCATCATTTAGAGTTGGAAGTGACATCATCAGTCGGAGCCAGAAGTGATGTTGTATGTGTGGAGACGAAAGTGACATCATCATTTAGAGCTGGAAGTGACATCATCAGTCAGAGCCAGAAGTGATGTCATCTGAGGGGAGACAGAAGTGACTTCATCATTAGGGCCGGAAATGACGTCATCAGTTGGAGCCAGAAGTGACGTCATCTGAGGAGAGACGGGAGTGATGTCATCAAGTGGGGCCGGAAGTGATGTCATCTGAGGGGAGACAGAAGTGACATCATCCTTTAGGGCCAGAAGTGACATCATCTGTCAGAGAAGGAAGTGACGTCATTGGAGTGGAGATGGAAGCGCTGTCGTCTGGCTGGGATGGAAGTGAAAACGAAAGGTTATTCTTCCATTGTTCTCTAGAAAGAGGGAAAAAGGCATTAGTGCTTGGTTCCAACCTCCTATCTCTTGTACTTTCATTCCCATTTGGACCCTTTGGCTGCTTTCAAAGCGCACACGTGTGATAGGGGATAGAGAGAAATTTGAAACCACTATAGCAAAAATACACACACGAAAGAAGTTTGTTTTTAGAAGTTTATCCAGTCGCAGGTGATGAATTGTGATGTCAGACGACACAACACACAAAGCCATACCCTTACACATCCTGGCAACAAAACACATGAAATGGCGGCAATCTTAAACAAATACATGGTGTCACAGAACATAAGAGTAATAAAATGAAAAAATAATCAAACTGACTAGAAATATTCCATAGGGCATTAAACTAATATTCCCATACATACAGTAGTTTCCGCTATGAACATTGCAATGCCAAGAAGATAATAATAAGTCGGCATTTCACAACAGGTGAATTGTATCCAGGAGGTCCTGTTTGTGAATCAAGCAGCCCAATAGCAGCATGTCAGTGTGGAGAAGAAAGGAACCAAGGACAAAACCTTGAGGAACTGCCATGGGTTCAACACAAAGAGAGTTAAATTCACTCTTAAGACAGCTACTAGCATATTTTGAGAGTATCAAGATGACATCCAGGAGTAGAAGGTTCTTGTCTGTCCAAGTTATTTCTTTATACCTTTTACTAAGATGTTGTCTTCAATAGTCAAAGGGGCATTGAAATCCCAAAACAGCAGTGCAGAGGGACAAGAGAGGTCATCAGCACTTAGGAGGAGGAGGAGGTCACTTACAGCTCTGATATGAGCAGAATCCTGACTGGCAAGATTCAAACAGATGGAAAAGGATGAATGAGACGAGAAGAGGAAATCTGTTCAAGAAGTTTAGACAAATGTTGTTTTATGAGTGGAGGAAAGTTGAAGAGAAAAGAAGTGAATAGTGGGAAAAAACAGAAAAACCTGAGAGCAGCATAGCTGGAGCTGGAGTGAAGAGATCGATTTACAGTGTGTCAGATTTACAGACATAATAAGACATAATCTGCTTGGGCAGATTTGTGGCAGAAATTTAATGTCAGTATCACACATAGGAAGTAAAAATGTTAGGTTTGAATACACAATGGGTGGTCGGAAAATCGAGAGTACACCTTATGAGAAGAATTTAGGAGTCGTAGTGGACTCTAAGCTATCGACTTCCCAACAGTGTTCAGAAGCCATTAAGAAGGCTAACAGAATGTCAGGTTATATAGCGCCTTGATGTGTGGAGTACAAGTCACAGGAGGTTCTGCTCAAGTCTTTATAACACACTGGTGAGGCCTCATCTGGAGTACTGTGGGCAGTTTTGGTCTCCAGGCTACAAAAAGGACATAACAGCACAAGAAAAGGTCCAGAGAAGAGCGACTAGGCTGATTCCAGGGCTACAGGGGTTGAATTATGAAGAACGATTAAAAGAGCTGAGCCTATACAGTTTAAACAAAAGAAAATGAAGAGGAGACATGATTGAAGTGTTTGATATTATGAAGGGAATTAGTGCAGTGGATCGAGACGGTAACTTTAAAATGAGTTCATTAAGAACACGGAGACACAGATGGAAACTTGTTAAGGGGAAATTTCACACAAACATAATTAAGTTTTTTGTCTTATAGAGAACCAGAGATGCATGGAACAAGTGACCAAGTAGTGTGGTAGACATAAGAATTTTAGGGACTTTCAAAACTCGACTTGATGTTATTTGGGAGGAATTAAGTGGATAGGACTGGCGAGCTTTGTTGGGCTGAATGGCCTGTCCTCATCCAGATTGTTTTAATGTTCTAATATTTTAAGGAGATGAGCAGTAGGAATTGGAGCAGTTATACTGTAGTTCTACGTGAGAACAGTCATTGACATCATAATGATATGAGACAAGACCAGAGGGAGGTAGGGAGGAGTAAAAGGTGTACATAAAGAGGAAGGACTGGTGGAGCAAAGTGTTGGGGAGAGGCTGGTGGAAAGCAGTGAATTTTGGCAGGACATTATCATTCATGTCAGAGTGGATGCAGAATTTTTCCCATGGCCAAGGTGAAGAAAGTTGAAAGTTTTCAACACGATCTAAGGGTTATACTCCTTTTTACTAATAAAGTCTGAGAAATACTCATTAAAAAAGCCCCTATGAACTGGTACGTTTGATCACAGATGATATGTTACTGCCAGTGTTTTTTCTTTCCTGGCTTGCATTGATTTATTGTTTTATTGTCATTTTTTGTTTCATGTTTTGATGTTATTTTTATGCTCTTCCTTTTATTCCTTGTGTTCTGTGGGAGGCATGGCAACCCTGACATCACCAATCCTGAGATCTTCCTCTTGTTTTTTAACAGACAGTGAAGAAGATCTCAGCAGTGGTGCATTAAAGTTGATTGGTGTTATTAAAATGAATTGTATTTTATTAAGCCCCCATGAAGCTTTTGTGGCTTTTTTTTGTGATTATGCTGGAAAAAGATCTGAAGCATCAAGAACAGTGACAAATGGCGGCTCACAGAAATGACAGCAGCCACGAGTCTGACACAGCCAGTGGAGGAAGCAAACACACAAACCCACACTGATTGCATAGTTTCAACTGGGCAGGTGCGCTAAAAGCCTAAAAGTGCTCTGCATTTTTATTTTAATCATATGCCGTCATTAAAATAATGCACTAAACATACATGTTGGTAAGGTTGACAATTTTCTACAGTAACCTAATGTTTAAATGTGTTGACCAAAAGAAGCAATTTGTTGCAACCATTGTAAAAAGTGTAGCACCGTACGAGTCCTCATGTGATCCAAGTGCCGAGTGTTTACTGAAATATATTTTTCCATCTGTGTTTGCGGAATAATTGTACAAAGTGGCAAAGAGAATTGTGGAAGAAAATTATTTTAAACAGACACCCCACACTTGGAATGCCCCGATTTAAGCAATAAAACACAGGCAGGAGAAAACGTCAATCAGTATTCTTTATCTAAATCTTACAAGAGGGCGGCACGGTGGCGCAGTGGGTAGCGCTGCTGCCCTGCAGTTAGGAGACCCGGGTTCGCTTCCCGGGTCTTCCCTGCGTGGAGTTTGCATGTTCTCCCCGTGTCTGCGTGGGTTTCCTCCGGGCGCTTCAGTTTTCTCTCACAGTCCAAAGACATGCAGGTTAGGTGGATTGGCGATTCTAAATTGGCCTTGGTGTGTGAGTGTGTTTGTGTGTGTCCTGTGGTGGGTTGGCACCCTGCCCGGGATTGGTTCCTGCCCTGTGTTGGCTGGGATTGGCTCCAGCAAACCCCTGTGTTCAGATTCAGCGGGTTGGAAAATGGATGGATGGATGGATAAATCGACATACTTTATTAGGCAGCGTTGCAAAGAAATTCAATTAATCAATTCATTAATTAGATCACTACTCAAAAAAAAAAATGGAATTCATTATATAATCAAAATACTTTTAACATGATTGGTTACACCCAGTTGCTAATAGGACATGACAGACGTTGATACCTTAAATGACCACAATTTAACCCTGTCCACTAGGTTGATTGATAGTCCTGTTAACTTAGGGTGTACGTGACTTTTTAAATGTATTATTTATTTATTTTTTTTTTCCACATTTATCCTGTTTCTCATGGTTTGTAGAACAATGGCCTAAATTTATAATTTATAATTTACATCAACAAGAAACTTAGTACTGAGCAAAATATAGAAATATGATTATACCATAAAATATAACCTTTTCTCTTAAGGGTTATATAAAATAACAAAAAATGCATTTATCATATTGAATAATAAAATAACAGCATCAGTTTTTAAGGATAAGCTCAGAAGGATATGAGACTCAGACACATGCTATGCGCAAATTTGTTCCTGGGTTCAAATTCAACTTTTACAGAATCATAACCGGGTTTAGGGAATGTACTTACTGTATGAAACAGGGCACAAACAACGCTCACACACAACATGAAAACCACTGACAGGTGAAGGGAAGAACATTGATTATCTCGTTGCAATGGCACCTGTAAAGAGGTGGGATAGATTAGGCAGCAAATGAACGGAAAGTTCTTCAAGGTGATGTGTTGGAAACAGGAAATCTCGGAAAGCGTAAAGATCTGAGTGACTTTAACAAGGGCCAAGTTGTGATGGCTCATCGCTGGGTCAGAACATTTCTGGGGCGTTCCTGGTATGCAGTGGTTTGTACCTACCAAAAGTTGTCCAAGAAATGACAACTGGTTAACCAGTGACAGGCTCATGGGCATCCAAGGCTTATTGATGTGCGAGGGGGGCGAAGGCAGATCCGTCTTGTCCGATCCCACAGAAGAGCTACCGTAGCACAAACCACTGAATGAGAGAAAGGTGTGAGAACACACAGAACATTGCAGCTTGCTCTTTATGGGGCTGCATAGCAGCAGATGAGTCAGAGTGCCCAAGCTGACCTCTGTCTACTGCCAGAAGCACTTACTATACGCAGGTAAGTATCAGAACTGGACCATGGAGCAATGGAAGAAGTTGGCTGGTCTGGTCTGATGAACCACAGTTTCTATTAAATTATATGGATGGCTGTATGCATGTCTCTCATTTACCTGGGTAAGACATGGCAGCAGGATGCACTATGGGAAGAAGGCTAGCCAGCACAGGTAGTGTTCTGGACAATGTTCTGCTGGAAAACCTTAGGTCCTGGCATTCAGGTGAATGTTACTTTGAAACATATACCACCTACCTAAAGATTTTTGCAGACCACGTACACCCCTTCATGGCAGCGGTATTCCCTGATGGCAGTGGTCTTTCTCAACAGGATAATGTGAACTACCTCTCTGCAAAAACTGTTCAGGAATGGTTTTAAGCAACCTGACAAAGACTTCCAGGTGTTAACCTGGCCTACAAATTCCCCAAATCTCAATCCAACTGAGCATCTGTGGGATATTCTGGAAAAATAAATTCAATCCATGGAGGCCCAAGGAAGGTTTAAGAAGGAAGGCAGAGACTATCTTGAATAAATAGAGCCTTGCAGAAGATAAGGTGGGGATTGTAGAGAGAGAGGATTCTTCTGGTAGTATGACTATGAATTATTTATTGTTAAAAACTCTCATTCTGTGTGTGTCTCCATCTTTCCAGATCGGTGCTCATTGCAATATTAGTCTTGATGTTGTTGTGAATGGCTCAGTTCAACGCATGACTCCAGAGTACTAGTACATTAGAGTGGCATAAATGTTTCATTTAAATGTAATCATCCCTTTGATGATGATGATGATGATGATAATTATCATTATTATTATTATCACCACGCTCACCAGAGGTCAACCAGACAACTCAAGCTTTGGGCTCAGCTTGTTGTTCAGCTGAGGAGAATGCGGGTCATGCCGAGGAGTGTGATCTTTCTGGATCTCTTTCATGTTGAGTTTGTCCAGCTGCTTTCGGACCCTGATCTTGATGGTACAATTACTGAAGCCTCGCAGACGCGTCTGATGTCAATCTCAAGGTCTTTATACTTGATGATCTTCTCAGACTCCTTGCTGAGGATGTTGTTGTCATCCAGGAACTTCACATCGATGAAGACGCACAACTTGCTCTTCTTGTTGTGGAACACAATGACTGGCCTGTTGGTGTTGATGGCCCAGTCTGCAGGAATGGTTTTGCCTCACATGATGAGAGAGTTACTATTATAATTATTATCTTTATAGTGAAGCCTTAGCTTTAGTGTCATAAAACTACAAAAAGACTTCCAGGGAAACCACAAATTCCCTTAATTAATATCATTTTGCCGCTCAGAGGGCCTAAATATCATGACGTCTTTCATTCTCAAGAGTGAACTCCTACTCCATACTCGTGTCCTACTTTGGGGTAGTCGGACATTTAGGTGAATTGTTGGACGTTGGAGCTGTGAAGGACTAACACTAACCAGTGGACCACCCCATAAATAATACTGCAGAAGGGTGGTCTGGTTCAAATCCTGGCTCAGTCGCTGGTTGGAGTTGTCACGTTCTGCGTGTGTTTTTTAGTCTTTTCATCTCATTATTTTGTTCTTTGTTGTCTGCTTTTCTATGATATCTATTTATAAAGGGCAGAGGGTTTTTGTTTCCCACTGGCTTTGTATTATTTTGCTTTGTTTTATTAATATATCTTTATCCTCTGAAGACTGCCATTTGGTTTAATTAATGAACTCTTCTGAAAAAGTGTAGTTTGCGGAAAGGAGCGCATTCTAAATGGTAATAATTAATACTCAATTTAATCAGCCATACTTTAGGCTTGAAAAAAGACGTGAGCAGTCATTAATGCTCAGTGTGAATTCAGGGTCCTTCAATTAAACGTTCGTAGAATTAATTGCAACCTGTGATGTATCTGTCAAATTCTTATTTAATTAAAGTATTTACCGAGAAGCCGTATTAGCAGGATAATTAGATGCTTTTTTTAATTGGAATGTGTTGACCATACTTGCTTTGCCAAAGCTGACCAAAATGTTTGCCCGAGGGACTTTCTCCAACGCTACAGTACTAATAATACTTTTTTTTTTGTGAAAGGTGCTATATGAAATCAAAGCCTGATGAACAGCAAGCATTTTGCTTTTCACCCCACCAAATGGCTTCTAAATGAAACATTTGTGCATTTTTTTCAGTCAGCCATTTCACAAGGAGGCACGTTTAGTCGCTTATCCCGCAGCACCGTGCGTAGCAGAGCAGAGCTCTTTGACACAAATACAAATTAGTGTTACTTACTTCCCATTGTTGCTCTTGACTTTACAATTAAGTATGTGTAAAATTGCATTATCACGATCGTGTCAGTTATTTACGTCGTGTGCACAGCTCTACGTGGCAGGAATATGAAATACAGAAGCGGATGCTGCAAAGGCGGCACTAAACGGGCTGTGTGGAACAACGCCTTTCAACCAGGAACGCTTGTGTGGAGAACAATGGAACAAAAGGGATTCCTGACCTGACATGTCTGAATCCCCCAGATCTTTAAACTCTGCCTTCCACACCCCAGCCTGCCCAGCAATTCTGAAAACTAACAATTAAGATTTTATAAAAATATAATTTCCCAGCGGTGGGCTGGCGACCTGCCCAGGGTTTGTTTCCTGCCTGATTGGCTCCAGCAGACCCCTATGACCCTGTAGTTAGGATATAGAGGGTTGGATAATGGATGGATGGAAGGAAAAATATAATTTTATTTTATGATGATAAGCCACAATGTTGTAACAACAGATTGATCCTCTAGAACAGTGGTCTCAAACTCCGGTCCTGGAGGGCCGTAGTGACTGCAGGTTTTTATTCTAAGCCTTTTCTTAATGAGTAACTTGTTTTTGCCGCTAATTAACTTCTTTTGAATTCATTTTAATTGACTTACTCTTGAAGACTCAGACCCTTAATTGTTTCTTTTTCCTGAATTAGCAGTCAAACAATAATGAGATACAAAATGAGCCAAAACATGACCAGCAAACTGTGACCATCATACAATATCTGAAAATAAAGAAAGGGGAAGGTCTCAGGAATGTTGATCTGCTCAGGTCCACAAATCATTTTTAACGGAGCTCTTAGAAAAGAGAAAATCAACAATTTCGGAAATGTCTGCTATTGCACAATGAGAGGAGCAACAAGCCGTGGAATTAAAGAACAGGGAGTTTAATTAACTTCAAGAATCAGTGACTAATTAAGCAACTGGTCGGAGTGAAATTGGTTGGAGTTTGAGGCCCTGACTCAGTTGGTCTTCTGTCGGCTCACTCACTTCACATTTCATTTCTGTTTGGGTGCCATTTAAGGAAAGAAATGAAGCCATTCAGAGTTTAAGAGTTGGCCGGCAGTTCAGCCAAGCCGGGACGCCCCTGAGATGGAACGATAGGGAAAGCTTTTTTGGGACAATTCCTCCCCCAAGACACTAGATGGCAGCTTCCCTGGATTGCAGAGGTGCCCAGGATTCCCGCTGGGCACTCTGGGACATGGAGTTCAGCAACACAGCCCTGATGGGTACCGTGGGTGGTGCCAGGGGACACTGTGGGAAGATGGTGGGAGACGAAGTTCTCACTTAGCCCAGAAGTACTAGGGGATCACGATGATGGAAAACCTGGGCTGTTTAAAAACTTGAATTCTCTGTCAGGCAGGTCACATGGACGGAACAACAGAAGCACTTCCGGGTCGAGGACTATATAAAGGACTGTGGGAAAACCCAGCAAGCGAGCCACCGTCGGGAGGAGGTGGATGAAGCTTACTGGGAGGTGTGGAGGAAAAGAGAATTGTAATTATTATTGAGAATTGTAAATTACTTGCCTGTTTAGTGTGGCTGTGCTGCTTGGAGGCACTGTTTATAGAAGAAACAGAATTCAAAATATTTCTTCATACTTTTACGTGGTGTCCTGAGTGTCTGTCTGTTGGGGTTAAAGGGGCAACAGTGCCACCTAGCGTTCACGAGAGGAACAATGAAGAAATTCTGGGGAACAAATCTTAAAAAACAAGTAATGAATTAAGGAATTAGGAATTAATTAGCAGCAAAAACTGGTCACCAGTTAAGAAAAGGGTTAGAATGAAAACCTGCAGCCACTGCGGCCCTCCATGACTGGAGTTTGAGACCACAGCTCGAGATCAAGCCGTATCACTTTCGGTCTCACAGTATTCATCTTTTTCACAACAGTTGTCAGTTCCAGAAGCCATGCACAAGAACACTTCACATGAATTTTCACAGCGTTCCAATCAATCGCCACACGTGTTCCCTTTCCCATGTGTCTTTGCTCTTGTGTCTGGCGTCAAGTACCCAAACTCCCTCAGGCGAAGTGCAACCCGCTCTGGGGACACAGAGACACACACACACACACAGACAGACACACACCCATCATCAAGATACCGATATTCGATTCTGTAAGACACAGGGAGCCAGTGAAGACGGAGCAGGATGGTTGTTATGTGCTCACTGCTGCTGGTTCAAGTAAAGACTCTTGCAGCTGAGTTTTGAATAAGCTGGAGCTGTGATATAAGATTAGAAAGGGCACCTGCCAGCAGCGAGTTACAATAATCGATGTGGGATGTGATAAAAGCATGGACAAGTTTCTCAGTGTTAGAAAAGGAGAGGAAGGAGCGAACACGGGATATGTTACGGAGGCAAAAGTAAGAAAGTTTCTTAATGTGATTTATGTGGGCAGAATAAGAGAGGAAGGAATCAAAAATGACACCAAGATTCTTTGCTGTAGAGGCAGGTCTGATGAGATCACCGTCAAGATAGACTGGGAAGGAGCTCATTTTATTAAGTTGCATTTTAGTCCCAATTTGCAGGAGTTCAGTTTTGTTGCAATTAAATTTTAAAGAGTTCTGCTCCATCCAGGTTTTAATTTCACTAAGGCAGGTTGTGAGCTGAGAAAGCTCTGATGAAGTTCCACTTTTAACATTGAAGTAGAGTTGAGTATCATCTGCATAAAATTGATAACCCAGTCCATAGCTACGAATAATATGGCCAAGGGAGTAGAGAAGGGAGTGGAGCTGTAAATAAAGAAAAGAAGGAGTTGTGCTGAAGGTATTGTTGAAATTAAAAACACTTTAATCAAACTGGGACTGTTGTAAGGCAGTTGTGTTTGTGGGTTTGGGGTGCTGATATTGGGGGGGGGGGGGGGGGGGGGGGGGCCATTGGCCATAGTATTTAATGCAAACTGCATAGCATACACGAGGACCGAACACATTTAAAGTGACATTTACTTGTGCCCTGGCCAAGCCATAATGTCGGTGGCACACCAAGAATGGGTAATCTGGGGCACCTGGCAGTGAGAGATGCTTGAACAGTTCTAGGGATGTCAGGCTGTCGGCTTATTAGCCATGTGGCCCTCCACCAGTGTATGTGGTCTAGAAAAATGAACAAATGAATGGATAGATTGAGGATTTTTTACATTCATTTTTTTTTTTGCCAGAGGCTTAAACTGCTTTTTAACAATCTGCTCTTTGGACAAATCTACCAATTCTACCCTGATCCAAAAACGATTATGCAAATCTCCCTTGAAGTGGTGACATTTTTCACAGAATTGATTATCTTCACAGATAGAGTGAACCCACCGTGTCCGAACATTTTGCTGCTCTTTCTTTTGTGTTATGATTTCTTCTAATTATGTTATTTTAATATGCCTCTTATTATGTCATTTTCTTCCTCATGACAGTATCATCTTCACCAGCCAGCCTTATCTTGCCTCAGGAACCTTGATTTAGTTAAAAGGCCTTCAGAGATCGACATCATCTTCTTTTAATGATGCTGACACATCCCTGGTCTTCACGCTGTGTAAATGTGTGAACCCCTCATTGGCCTTTTGCTTTGTCAGATTTACCCATTTCAGTTCTTTTTTTTTGCCTTATTTTTATTGATAATGTTCATTGTAAAATGCCAGGTTGATTCTATTCTAGCAGAGGGCTCTTATCTTCCCAAAGTCGTGATGGTGTCCATAGCTGGCAAAAGCTTGCTTAGGATATGAGCCCAACAGGGAGGACATACAGGGCAGGGTAAAGTTGTGGAAGAAAAATAAGCTACAATATTTAATTTAACAAAAGCATTAATGCTGACCAAGAACTTTATCATTAAGTCCTGAATAGCCAGTTAACACAGTGTGCGCTACTATATACTTTGAAAATCGCCCCACCTTCTCTTAGTTACGTCATAAATCAATCCTAGACAGCTTAGTTAAGGGGTGTCAAACTCCAGTCCTGGAGGGCCTCTGTGGCTGCTGCAGGTTTTCATTCTAACCATCTTCTTAATTGGTGACACGTTTTTACCACTAATTAACGTCTTTTAAATTAATTTTAATTGACTTGCTCTTGAAAACTTAGACCTCTTAATTGTTTCCTTTTCCTTAATTGGCAGCCAAACAATAAAGAGGCACAAAACAAGTGGCCACATGACCAGCTCACCTGTGCCCATCACACAGTATGTGGAAATAAAGAATGATGAAGATCTCAGTAAGGTTGATCTCTCAGGACACCAACAAATTTCGACAGTGTGAAAAAACAGAAAACCAATAGTTTGGGAAATGTCTGCTGTGGCAGAATGAGAGCAGCAACAAGCCATGGAATTAAATAATGGGTTTAATTAACAGCAAGAATTGGCTTCTCATTAAGAGATTGGTTAGAGTGAAATTGGTTGAAGTTTGAAGCCCCAGTTTAGCTGGTCATCTGTTGTCTCGTTTCACATCTCATTTCTGTTTGGCTGCCATTTAATGAAGAAAGGAATCAATTCAGAGGACTGAATCCTTAAAAAACAGGGCTATGAAAATGAAGTGAAAATGAATTAATTAGCAGTGAAAACTGGGCACTGATTAGGAAAAGAGAGAGAATGAAAACCTGCAGCCACTGCAGCCTACCAGGCCCGGAGTTCAACACCCGTGGCTTAGTTTATACCAGGGGTCTCTAACTCCAGTCCAGAAGAGCTACTGTGGCTGCAAGTTTTCATTCTAACTCTTTTCTTAACTAGTGACCAGTTTTTGTTGCTAATTAACTATTTCTCTTTATTTTAATTGACTTTTCTTGAGACTCTGACCACTGAATTGATTCTTTTTTCCTTAAACGGCACCTAAACATAAATTTGATGTGAAGTGAGCCAACAGATGACCAACTAAGTTGGGGTCTCAAACTCCAACCAATTTCACTTCATTCAGTTTCTTAATTTGAAGCCAATTCTCGTTGCTAATTAAACCCGTTATTTAATTCCATGGCGCTCATTATGCCGTGGCAGACATTTCCAAAACTGTTGATTTTCTTCTTTAAGCGCGCTGTCCGCATGTTTTGTGGACCTGAGCAGATCAACCTTACTGAGGCCTTCACCTTTCTTTCTTTTCAGTTATTGTGTGATGGACGCAGGTTGCTGTTTATGTGTTGGTACATTTTGTGTCTTAATTTTGTTTGTTTGCTAATACAGGGAAAAATAAATAATTAAGGGGCCTGAGTCTTAAGATGTGCATCAATTTAAATTAAGGCAAAGAGTTAATTAGCAGCAAAATCTGGTCACTACTTAAGGAAAGGGTTAGAATGAAAACCTGCAGCCACAGTAGCTCTCCAGGACTGGAGTTGGAGACCCCTGGTTTATACAAAACAAGAATCATGTTGTGTCTGATAACTTTTTAATTACCTTTAGTTAGCTAACATATTATCAGCTTTATTGCTTACAGAGATCATTAATTGTCTTATCAGTAAGAGCCTGTCTTTAAACTCCAAGATACTCCATTAATGAAAACAGGACATAAGTCACATCACCTTCACGTAACATTAATGACCTGTCACCTTATGGAAATATTTTATGGGTATGATATACTTAATAAGTACCAATAACGATACAGATTTGGTTAAAACATAGACAAAATATCTAGTATGAAACGATTTGACATACATGAAACCCCGTTCATTACTTATTGTTAAACAACAAAATACATTTTTCTAGTGATAGGATTTAAAGTTAACATAGCAGAATACAAACCCTGAATAGAGACATACAGTATAGCCACATAAATACAATACAAGTTGAGCATATATTCTTCCACAAAGTCTTGAAGGAAACCTCTCTGATCAAGAATGAGCACCCTAATGGGCAAGTGTGGGAAGACAGCGACCACTAGTGGGCACCATAGCATGAGAGAAACAACATCAACAAAAACAACAAAGTATTTATTGTCTAGCCCAAAATCACACAAGGAGTACCTTGACAGTTTCCCTGCCTTGACTCCCTAAGAAGATAAGAAAAAGAAAGAATAAGAATAAGAAAGAAATCTTAGGGAAGGCAATTCAGGTTGGGTGTGCAATGGGTGTCAAAAAAAGGGGTAAATACAACACACAAAACAGAACAAAAGTGATCCTCTTCACAAAGCAAGATGGCCAATCTATCATGGCCACCTCAGGAATACAATACAACAGCACTGTACAGTGCAATAGTACAATAGTAACAGTACAAACTACAAAGCAAAATGGAAGAACGGATGTCACTTACTAAATGCAGAACTATCACATATGAGGATTCAGGTTTGTTCAGAATCTTGGAGACCTCGGCCAAGTTGCCTGCGTCGTACTAGCCATTCCATAGCTGAGACAGTGCTGTGTTGGCCAATCTGAGGAAAGGACCCTTCTACCCGATGGCTCCAGTGCTCCTTCATCGGAGATGACTTTTCCATAGGCAGGCAAACAACATGGCAGTAGAGCACATGTGAGAACAGAGAAGAGAAACAGAGTAGGTGAGCATTAGTAACAATTTATAAATATCACATTACTTGTCTTTTAGTACTAACTAGAAAAATACCCGCGCTTCGCAGCAGAGAAATAGTGTGTTAAAGAAGTTATGAAAAAGAAAAGGAAACATTTTAAAAATAACGTAACATGATTGTCAATGTAATTGTTTTGTCACTGTTGTGAGTGTTGCTGTCATCAAGGATTTGATTATCATTATTTCTTTCAATCAGGTTCGTATTTGGAGGACGTGTTGTGTTCAAGTTACATTCCATGTTTGTCAATCGTTGTAAAGATAACAGGTTTCATTCATCGAAGTGTTCACTACCCAAATCGCTACTCGTGAATCTAAGATTTTTAACAGGCATTCCAGGTATTAACTTGTTGATTTGCCTGTGAATATTTAGCGGCAGCGTCTCTATGAACTTGTGGATTTGCCTGCGAGTATTTAGCGACAGCGTGTCCAGTAAGGAGACTGTGGAAGATTGTGGGTTCGCTTCCCGGTTCCTCCCTGTGTGGATAGCGCTTTGAGTACTGAGAAAAGCGCTATATAAATGTAATGAATTATTATTATTTATTATTATTAACTTGTGGATTTTTCTGCGAGTATTTGGCGGCAGTGTCATGAAGTTGTTTCCGTCTAGCTGCATCAGAAAATGTACCACGACGTCTGACACGCCTCCTTTTTACTGTTTTCTCACAGCTTGGATTGCTGCTGTCATAATCGGTTTGAGTTTCATGGTTTGTTTCAATGACGACAGTATCTGCAGGACTTGTTGTGTTGAAGTGACATTCGGCATCTGTCAAGCGTTGTAAGCATACAACCGGTTTCATCAATAACTTCACATCCAGCTTTTGAGAGTTGAAACATTCATAAACATCAAAGTGTCCACTACTCAAATCGTCACCTGTGAATCTAAGATGTTTAAGAGGCATTGGCGGTTCTCCAAAGGTGTAAAATATTTGGCCATTTCGGTACACTTGAAAGCGACAACTGAACAATTCAGCGGCAGCCATCAACTCACATGCAGAACCATAGGTGAAGGGCTTAAGCATTTCACTCTTCTAGTGCTCCTGTGTAGTATAATTATCTCCTGTACCGTCATCAGTCCACACCTTGAACCTGTCCCAGTCATTCAATACATGAGACACAATGTTCCTCCGGATATCAAGAGTGAGCCTGATATGGCCGTGCAATATGTAACACAGAGAATGGAAAAGGCAGGTGGCATCTCCGGGCATGGAAACCACTCGGTAAGTGACAGTTCTTTGATCGATGGTGATCACCTCGATAGACATGTTAATGGGGGTACGGTTGGAACGATAAAGGAAATGGGTACCTGAACAATGTAAAGTAAGTCTAAAATACCTACACAATAACTATAATCATAATAAATGAACAATAAAACAGCATTGAAGCCGTGGATTAAATAAAAAGGCTGCAGTTATCAGCAGGGAGACATGAATACCGTGGTGAAGCAAGGAAGGGAATAAATAGACCGGAGCAATGGACGGCCTTATATGGACAGGCAGCCATTTACGTGGGAGGCGTGGGGATGGGGGACGCAACTCCGCCTCACACGGCGACCGAGCTGCAGGCTATGGACGTATATATGTACGTAAGTAGGATTCAGTTATGACCATTACGTGTAGAATTTCAAAATGAAACCTGCTTAACTTTTGTAAGTGAGCTGTAAGGAATAAGCCTGCCAAATTTCAGCCTTCTACCTACACGGGCAGTTGGAGAATTAGTGATGAGTGAGTCAGTCAGTCAGTGAGGGCTTTGCTTTTTATTAGTATAGATAACTAACTGGAGAGATGCAGTATGCAAAGTTAGTCAGCAGCTCTAGTCAGGGTATACTAAACTGAAGTTATGAGTCTTCAGGTGGGATTTAAAAGCTGAGACGAAAGGGGCACCACTTATAGTAGCAGGCAGACCATCTTGAGATCTGTAAGTTCAGATACAGTAAGTAAACTATTTAAGATTTTACATGTTAAAAGTAGAATTTTGAAATCTGCCCCAAACTTAATCGGGAGCCAGTATAAGGATTTAAGAAATGGAGGTACATGTTTATATTTTTTCATTCTCATAATAATTCTTGCAGCAGCATTTTGAATTGACAGAAAGCTGCATAAAGAACGATGCCTGTGAACACCGCATTGCAGTAATTAATCCTACTACATAAAATTGCTGCATCAATTAATTTCTCAGTATTCTACATATTTAGAAAACACCTTAATTTTTCTAATATTTTTAAAATGGAAAAAGCATTTTTTGGACAGTGTTCTTATGTGCACATTAAATGACACGCTAGTGTTAAAGATAACACCTAGATGGCAGGCTGGTTTATTAAAATTAATGGTGATTTCAACTGAGTTAAATAATGACAAAATATTGTTGCTATCAGCATCATTCCCTCCAATAATTAACATTTCAAAGACAAATCCTTCTCATCCATCCACTCATCTACCGTATATACTTGCCTATAAGTTGGGTCTTGAAACCCGAAAAATCTATCATAAAATCAGACCCCGACTTATACATCCGTTCAAAAATACGACACTTAATTTTTTTTTATATATCTTCTTGCCTCCTCCAATCTCACACCAGTTTCTCAGATGCATCAAATTTTGTTGCAGCAGCGCAGTTACCAATTTCTTTTGTCACTTCAATGACTTTTAATTTTTTAACCAGCTTCATATTTTCTTCTGATCAAACGCTCCATCGTAGATAAGGGATTCTCTTACGATAAAGGTGCATGAGGGGGTGAGATACAAAAAACAGACAAATCAATGCAAATGTCACTTCGGAATAGTTTAGTTATTACTGTGTGGTCACTTAGGCACGATACTTAGGAAAAAAGGCAGTGTGCTTTGTGGTTACTCTCTCGGGTGGGCATTAGCATATCATAATCTCTTGTACCAATAGCGTGAGTTTTCCGCATTCCACTTATTTGACCAACATTATAAAATACCGGAAATTATATGGTAAAATCAAGCCCTGACTTATCCACGGGAGAACTTAAACGAGAGTATATACGGTAATTAAGGACAACATCGAAGAAATGTCATTTGGTCTAAAAGAAAGGCATAACTGGGTGTCGCCTGCGTAAAAGTGAAAATTAACATTATTTTTTCTAATGATGGGTCCCAGCAGAAGCATGTAAAATAAAATCAGTAAAGGTCCCAGTACTGAGCCCTGCGGGACACCATATTTAACATCTGTGTATAATGATGGAGTACATACTGGAATCAGTTTGATAAATTAGAACTAAACCAGGCAAGGACGGTGTCTGTAGGAGTGTTAGAACCACCCAGTGGGTGGGCAACCCAGCTAATACCATTGGAGTCTGACCCATGACTTGGAGAAAAGAACCACGGAAACTTCACAAGATGAGAGAAAACTGCTGTGATTTTAGATTTCTAGTCTGTATTTTTTTGACACATTACAATGTAATTTTTTTTGTTGTCCCTAGTATGTGCTTGGTGTGTGTGTGTGTGTGTGTGCCCTGCGGGGGCTGGCGCCCTGTGCCGGGGTTTGTATCCTGCCTTGCACCCTGTGTTGGATGGGATTGGCTCCAGCAAACCCCTGTGACCCTGTAGTTAGGATATAACGGGTTGGAGAATGGATGGATGGATGTTTTTGACAGTATTGTCATTATGATATTTTCTAGACATTTTTTATTCATTCTGGCATCAGCATTTTTATGTTTTGTCACTTGGCACAGAATCAGCAAACGTGATCTCAATGTAGTGTTTGCCATGACAGCATCCCTATTTAAGATGGCAGTAACACACATTTGCATACTGAACTAAAGATCCCGTGTCTCCATTACTTTCCTACAAACATTAAATGAATAGTCAACCCAAAAATGTGATGTGTTGAAGAGCAATGGATTCAAGCATTTTGAAGTTTAGTGATTGTAAGGATTCTGCTTAGTTGTGAATGATTACTGCACAGATAGAGTTCATTATATATATTTGTAGAAATCTTACGGGGTTATGCACTGATTGTAGCAATGGTTGCCATTTGTGGTTTCCTGATGTATTTTCTTGAGCCTAATAATAATAATAATGATACATTTAATTTATATAGTGCCTTTCCCATGCTCACGGCACTTGTCTGCACAATAATGTCCTATGTTTTGTAAGTTCCTGCTGCAAACGAATTTCCCTCAGGGATAGTAAAAGTCTACCTATACCCATCCACCTCATTAAAGGAATATTCCACTCAAAAATGATATATTTTTAACGTTTAAATACCTCATGTATTTTTTTTAATGCTGGCCAAAAAAAAAAACATTTTTAATTTCATAGAAATTGGAGATAGCAAAGTTTCTGTTAGAATGGGCATCAATGCAAACCAAAGTTGGACAGCAGCAAACAGCATCACAAAGGCCATGAAAAACAATCTCACATTACTTGTGTCACATCATCCACTCATCAAGCCATACAGTAGTGGCTCAAAACATCTCAAACACACCTATGAGGGGCGTCAATAGTTATCTGCACATTTGTCATCATTTTGTTGGAGCTGGCTGTACAGCTTTTCCATGTGGTGTGTCCATGGCCATAGTGGTAAAATTTTGACCTTCATCAGTCAGTTTCTCTTGTTGTTTTGTAGGAGTAAACATAGCCGTTTACACCAAAGAACTGCAGTGAGTAGTGATCTGCTGTTTATGGCCTGAAGGAGTACCAGGGCTCAACATCCATAGAAGACTTTCTGCACAATATTGAGACAGCAGAGTGTTTATGAATAACTGAGAAGTTCAAAAATGTGTTAAGCATGAAGAAGAAGCAAGACATCCATCTATGTCCACTACTGACTGCAACATTGACAGTCCATAGCATGATTTTGATGAACAGATGAGGATATCAGACCCTTGTACACCTTCAGCCCATAACAAACGGATCACTGCTTGCTGCTCTTCTCTGGTGCGAATTGGAGCAGCCATGTTTAGTCCTAGAAAACAACAAGAGAGACGGATGGGTCAAGGTCAAAACGTTAGCAGTGTGTCCACAATAGAAAGTTGTAGAGCTAAGCAGTGGCAGACCTACAGTACATATTTGGGTCCTGGAAGCTTGAACTGTTATGGGGTGCCCTTCACAGCCAGAATCAAGACCTGCGTGACCGCTGTTATCTCCTTCAATGGGATTGTCCCATGATAGATCATCTCAGCCTTCTTATACGTTTAACACCAACATCTCAGATTTTGATTCAAGTTGATGTACAGAATTACACTACAATTACATATCTAAACATATAAAGGAGAGTTGGGATCCGAGAGACTGTGTTTGTGTGTTTGTGTTCATTCACTTCATTTCGCTCCGAGCAGAGCTCCGCAGCTGACACAGTCTTGCCGTTCTTTTTCCTTAGTGTTCAGTCCTCTCTCCTTTACTGATTTATATAAAGGAGAGTTGGGATCCGAGAGACTGTGTTTGTGCGTTTGTGGAGGGATGGAGAGTTAAGGCGGGTGGGGGAGTCACGTGATCATCTCCCCTCCCATTCACGTCATTTCATTTACTTCATTTCGCTCCGAGCTGAGCTCCGCAGCTGACGCGGTCTTGCCGTTCTTTTTCATTAGTGTTTAGTCCTCTCTCCTTTACTGATTTACTGTTTACTAGACGCAGTACTTACTGAATAGTATTTTTTCCTTTAGTGTTTCTACTTAGTGTTTCTTAGTGTTTAGTAGACGCGGTGTGCCGGTGTTCCCGGCGGTGTTACCGTTTTTCCCGTTTCTACTTTTTATGTAGCATGTTCACGAATTAGTCATAGAGAAAATTTAGATATTTTGGCTCCAGGAGGACAAACCAAAAATGTTGTATATAAAGAAGATCTATAAGTCGCATGTAGAAACATAATTATTCCAACTACAGCGACTGCAGCGAAGCGCACGAGGTCTGCTAGTTATTAATATTATTACTGTAGTTTTTAAAAACACCTCCTCATACAGAAGTTTTTAAGGAGTGTAGACTAAAGTCACTTCTGGGACCCTGAAGCTTAAGCTTCATTAGTTTCATTGTAGACGTGCAATGCAGTCCACCCAAACAAAATGATCACACAAGTGTGGCTAATGATTGACTTACTCTTATAACTCATAACCTATAAAAACACTGTCATTTTTAAGTGGTGTATTCCTTTAAAGATGTTTTCATATCTATTTCGCTGTCTGAGTCTTTGTGCCTAGTATTATCTTATTTGATTTTGTCCTGGCTACTGTACTTGAATCTTTCATTTCTGATTTCTTATAATGGTGGAATATAATAAATCAAAGAAGTCACTGATGCAGTGGTCCGCCCTGCCGCTTCACAGGTCCAGCATCTCGGGTTCAGATCCTCCACTTTGTCACAGCCTGTCTGGAGCTTGCCTGACCTCCCCGCGTCTGGATGGGTTTTCTCCAGGTACTGACGTTTTCCTCCCAGAAACCTGAGGACTTGCATGTTAGGTTAATTGGGGTTTCTTATTTAGCCCCCAATGTGAGGGTGCATAAGTGCCATGTCCCGTCCAGAGTTCCTGTCTTGCACCCGGTATTCCCCTCCAAGCATTTTGGAAGGCTAAATTTGGAGAAAGCATTTTTGCCCCCAGTGATCACACAGCAGCCTCTATTTATTCCTTGGCTTTTGATGCTCATGTTGTGCTCACTAAGCCTGGATTTGGCCAGGATTTGTCCTTTTATGATTTTTTTCATGATGTGCTGTGCTGATTTAAATTCATTTTTTATGGTCTGATAACATTCTAGTCTAATATATTGCTTTTTAATATCAGCGAACCAGCCGACTTTGTAATTTGTTTTCAGATTCAGTTTGATATCTGTCATTATTTGTGCTGGTGTTTGTTTCTTGGAGGAGACGTGAAGCTCTGTTATGCTGATTTGGCTCAACTGACTGAGGGTCAGGACCAGTTTGTGGAGCTCTGTATGCTCTAGATAGATAGATAGATAGATAGATAGATAGATAGATAGATAGATAGATAGATAGATAGATA
>JANRMT010062814.1:24034285-24062355 GCA_026402145.1 Polypterus bichir lapradei | reverse complement strand
AAACCAGACATAAGATTCATAAAAAGGTTTGGGGCAGCCACCTGTATATTGGTATCCTGACTGCAAAGCTGCAAAATGTATAACAGCATTGATGTGCACAAAACCGAGTCCAAAACAGAACTGAGGGAATAGGGAAAAGGTGGAAGCTTTTAAAGGGGAAGACAGGAAATGAAGTCAGATGGGTCAGGCTCATAAGGGTCTTCAGCCATAGGCACGGACCCGGAAGTGACGTCAACAGGGCCAGGTGGAATCTCCCGTGGATGGTCTGCAGGAAAGACACGTCTTCCCCGTAATCCCCACGGGCACAACACAGTCCCAAACAACACCCAGAAGTAAATCACTACACTCCTCTCTTCTACCACCACTCCTACAAGCTTTGTCTTCCTCCACCCGACTCTGGCCACTGAGTGGTGGTTGCTGGCCCCTTTAACTGGGCACCCAGAAGTGCTCCAGGTGTTTGATTGCCAACATCCGGCTGCACTTACAGGTGTGGTGAAACTAATCCCCAGAAGGGTCCAGCAGCTACTGCTGCAGATCCCATGGCGGTGCCTGCGGAACCCGACAGGGCTGTGAAGAACTCCATACCCCATGGAGCCCTGCGGGAGGCTGAGGCACCACTCCAACCCAGGGGGGCAGCCATCCAGCGTCCAGGGTATTGCACTGTCCAGAACTGCTCCCCCTGAATATATAGTGAAGGGGCGTCCTGGCCGGGCATGGGACCCAGCCGTCCACCACAATATATATATATATATATATATTGTGAGCGGTCGCCCAAACACCATCAGACAAACACCAGTACCTTATAAAACACACGTTTAATAAACTCAAAAGTCCCACACAGCACACAGTGCTCCCGCACCAAACACACTTACACACGGCCTCCTCCATTGTCCATGGGCCACCTTTCCTCCTCCTGTCACTGGAACTTAGTCCACCTCCAGATCCCGACTCTAGCTCCCCGACTGTACGAAGGTGGCCCCCTTTATAGTCACTTGGACGTGCTCCAGGTGCTCACTGACGTTCTTCTGGCGGCACTTCCTGGTGCACCCAGAAACACTCTAGGCGTCCCTGGAAGGTCCTTCCTCCACCTTCCCAGGTGTGGTGGAAGTGCCGATCTCCCTGGCTCCACGATGCTCAGGGTGCCCCCTGGCGGTGGCCACAGGCCCCAATGGGCTTGAGCTTCCCTGCTCTGTTCCCGTGGTCCCCTCATTATCTAGGGCGGTTGCCCCCTCGTATAGACCACCTCCCGGTCCTTCCAGGTGTCCCGGCTAGGTGTAGCCCCCAGCCTCCTGCCACTATATATATATATATATATATATATATATATATATATAGACAAGATAAAGGTTTGGGGGGATCCGCCCCGTATATTAGTTGGATTGCTGTAAGTCAAAAAGCTTTGTTAACGAAGAGTGGTTGTTATAGACTGAGTCACGTATCTGAAAGTCGAACAGGAGGATTGCTGGGTTTATATGGCCGAGAGGGAGTGGGAAGTGGAAAGTGAAGTCATCCAAGGGGGCGGTCTACTGCTGAAATAGGAAGTGCAGTTGTTCTTAATTGTTCCTGTAAAGAACGAGAGGAGGTATTGGTGCACATGACCAGACCCGTGTGGTGTTTCAACCTTAACCAGACCGTGGTGCTGCCTCCTGATGCCTGCGTGTATGACTATATATATATATATATATATATATATATACTATACCACACTATACTATGCTTATTAGTTAATTAAATAATTAATGAACAGATCAAATAATTTAAGATAATTAATTATAGATTAATGAAAATAACAACTGACAATAAAACCCAATAGTTACAGATATACAAGTATAGTGTATCATTCCTAGAACCAGATGTGAGTGCAGGTGGACAGCACAGAGTTCAGAGTCCACACAGCCAAGGGGTGGAAGCTGTTTCAGCACCTGGCAGCACTGATTTGAATGCCATGATACCTTCTGACAGATGGAAGTAAGACAAAGAGACTGTGGGAAGGATGGGAGCAAACCTTCACAATGTCATAGGCTTTGCGAGTACAACACTGGATCAAAAATGTCTTCACTTGGAGGATAGAGCGATCCCAGTGATCTTTTCCGCTGTGTACACTATCTGTTGTAGGACCTTGTGGTCAGAGACACCACAGTTCCCAAGACCAGGGAGAAGGGATTTATGTAAATCTGCTTTCACAAGATAAGGTTTGCAATAACCTGCACCTCTCGATCTTATCTGCCAGGCTTAACTTACTTGTCCAATTTAATTGGAAATATCCAAGCTGGCCTTTGTAAAATTCAGTCAGGGATGGCGTGAGTGGAGGTGGAATTAAAGATCTTGGTGTGGATCTTAGGCTGGCTATTCTTGGTCTAGGTGTGTGTTTTGGGAACATGGATTAAGTCTTCTTGTAATGCATCCCGTCAATTCTGTTGAAATTATCTATTTTAATTGCATATATTCCCTATTATATACAGCATTAGCTGAGGAAGCTTTAGAGTATTCACAACAAACTTTTATTTTGACAACTTTATCTATGACAGACTTTTATCTTGAAAACTTCATCACCCCTGTCAAGTATGTCCCCTCCCACTCAATGTTGCCCCTCCTACTTGCCATTTGGCTCCTGAATGCAGAGATACATATTTGAAAATATGCGCAAAATATTATTAATAGCTTTTACTGCTTATGATGACTAAATTTTAATTTATTATTCACCTATGAATCTTTTCAGCAGCAGTTCCTTTAGTGTCCTCGTGGTCACCTCCCTTAGCTTGTTCTTAATTAGTCATGTTGAAATGTTAAATTGTTATTGGAAGTCTGTTATTCTTGTCACTTGGGTTGCAACGTCCAGGCATTTCTAAAGTTTAGTTCTGGGTTCAAAAATGAGCAAAATGAAACAGCTTTCTCAAGAAACATGTCAGTCTGCTGCTTTTTTTGTAGAATGAAGGTTATTCTGTGTAGCAGATTGACAAGAAACTTCATACAAAGGTGGCTGTTAGTGTCATGAGAGAAGAGGGCCAACTGATCTGACCAGGACAGGAAAAGAAGGAGAAAGCCAGGATGGGAAACTGCCTGAGAGGAGAAGGACATCAAGTGTGTAGTTTGAGACACAAACTGGTCCTCAGATGGCTTCTTCTGCACAAAAGCACCAAATACCAGTGTCAGCTACAACAGAGAAAAGACGACTGCAGAATTCTATTATAAGAGGCAGAGTTTCAACAAAAATCCATCTGTGAAAATGGCAAATAATAAAGAAAAGGTCAGAACAGGCAAAAGAACTGAGACATTGGACAGAAGATGACCGGAAAAGTGCATTATGGTTGGCATCCTGGAGTAGTCGTTTCTTTTTTGCAGAAAACCCTGGTATTGGGTGTGTATTTAAGGAAAAGGCCAACTGAGGACCTTTAAGGTGTTTATTCCTCACCTTATGCTCTTGGATGTATGCAATTGCTCATCTCCGCCTAATGCGTATTGATAATTAGAGAGAAGTCAAGTAAAATGTCACCTTTTATTGGCTAACTAAGGTCTATTAATTTTTTACATTTAAGATGTCTCACTTAAAGATTTACCAATGTTGCTACTTGTCCTAGTGTCTATATAAACACAGGGAACTCCAGTTTCTCTATTACATCTTGCCTGAAGAAGGGGCCTGAATTGCTTCGAAAGCTTGCATATTGTAATCGTTTTTAGTTAGCCAATAATGACACCTTTTATTGACTAACTAAAAAAGATTACAATATGCAAGCTTTTGAGGCAACTCGGGCCTCTTCTTCAGGCAACATTCATAACTAGCCATGTGCGCCCAACTACGTTGCGCGTGTTAAGGTTGTCTGTGAAGGGCTCCCTGTTCCCTGTCGTGAACTGGGCCCTTCGTCACACAGCATTATGATTTTTTATAAGGGAAACAAAATTCCAAGGGAACAGAATGGCCGGTTTCAGGGGGTGCTCATGTAATTATAAAGGTTTCTCTAATAAACATTTAGCATTTAAAATGACTAATTATGGATAAGCTAAGGGAGTTGACCACTGAAGCAGTGTCTGCTGAAAATGGGGCTTTGCAGCCATATGGGAATAATAAATTTATAAACCAGTCATTTCAAGCAGCAACAGCCATTATAACACTATGTGAAAAGATCAGACTCGACACACTTGAAATGGTTTGGGGCAGCCACCTGTATATTATCCCTGGCTGCAATGGGTTTGCCTTTTGAACACATAAGTGTCTCTGATGGAGTCTAGACACGAACTGCCTGAGGTTTGAGAAGATGGCAGTTTTAAATGGAAAGACCGGAAGTGACGTAGGGGAACTGGAAGTGGCCTTCTTCTGCCACATTCCTCAATGCCGGAACCAGAAGTAATGCCTTCAGCAATTAGTTAGACAGGTTTTCCTGCGGCTGGTCTGCAAAGATAACAGGAAAAGGTTTAATGCATCCCACCACCCCCTGGCCTGGCGTGGAATTACCTTCGCTTGGTCAATACAACATCCTCTTACTCGCACGTGTGTGACGTGTCTGGGTTTGGTTTACCGGATATACAATTTAAAGAGATTGTTATTTTCATGGGAATTGTAACACATGCATTATTTTCATTTTTACTTTAAAACTTTTGTAAAAACAATATTTTGAATTAACTTTTCTTCAAGGTTGCTTTGAATTTTCATTCTGTGTTTGGACTTACACAATGTATATCTGCCTGTGAGTGAATATCGTTTCTTCCATCCATTATTCAATCCGCTATATCCTAACTACAGGGTCACGAGGGTCTGCTAGAGCCAATCCCAGCCAACACAGGGCACAAGGCAGGAAACAAACCCCGGGCAGGACACACACACACACACCAAGCACACCGAACGTGCATGTCTTTGAACTGTGGGAGGAAACCGGAGCACCCGAAGAAAACCCAATGCCGCCCAATATCGTTTCTTTCTCTCTAATAAATAAAATGACTTTTTTGAATGGTTGTCCATGCTCTTTCTTCTTTGCTTAGTCATTTACGTGTCATCTAGAATGTATAAAATTATTGTCCTGATAAAATTTATAAGGACTGAGAGCGCAGGAAGTGTGTCTGACAAAATCATTCACATGATTGAGGTTAGATGACTGTGGTCTTGTTTGAAAATGGTTGTGAGTAGGGCATGAATTGAAAAAATTTCATGTTAAAAGTCTCCGTCTCACGGGACTTCATACCGCGCCAACGTTTTTAGAATCTTTTAATTCTCACCAGCAACACGAATTAGATTATCTACAAGTGTCCGACTTAAAGTTTAAATCCGAACAATATATTCAATCTCTTTTCACTGTTCCGTTATTTCACAGAGTAATAATTTCCATTTGTTTGTGCTAATGCAATCTTTCCTATCCTTTTTTCAGGCTTTGTAATTTTCGTACTTCCATTATCTCTAACCTGCTGTGCATGTGTACCGCTCCAACATTTTAGAATTTTTTATGATTTTCTACTTTGTCATCTACTCTTTGTCCTTTATTTCCGGCCCCGGGTGTGGTTAAAACTCTTTCTTGCGGGATGTATAACGCTGCTCGCATTATGAAGTGGGAGGCTGAACGCATGATAAGGAAATGCGGTCAAATCAGCTGCCTGCTTGCTGGTGCTGGCGAGCTGTGTGTTCTGCTTGTCGTGCTGCGCGTCAATCATTTAAAAGCCTGTACAGCAGGTGTCCTTTTGCCAATTCACATCTCTGCCACTTGCGTTGTGAAGGGGGGGGGCTGAACGCACGTTAAGGAGATGTGGCCAGATCAACTGCTGGCTTTCTGCTGCTGGCTTGCTGCTGCTGGCAAGCTGCGTGTTCTGCTTGTCGCGCTCCGCATGGATCATTTAAAAGCCTGTACAGCAGGTGTCCTTTTGCCACTCCGCATCTCTGCCGCTCGCGTTGTGAAGGGGGGGCTGAACGCACGTTAAGGAGATGCAGTCCGATCATCTGCTGGCTTGCTGCTTTTGGCGAGCTGTGTGTTCTGCTTGTCACACTGCACATCGATCATTTAAAAGCCTGTACAGAAGCTGTCCTTTTGTCTCACTGCCTTGTCTCACGGGACTTCAAGGTGTCTTCCGAGAAGATTACGTCTCGTCTCCCTCCCAAGATTTTTTTTTTATAATAGAGAGATTTAATGTGTCTTGATTAAAAGTAATTATCAATTTCTACGAAAACATGAACATTTCTGGGTCGTTCCAGAGTTTTGACTGGAAGTTCACAGAAGTTTTGCCACACATTCTGTAATGTAGCCCAGTCCCTTGATAGATAACTCCTGTCTGAAACTTTTTGAGTCAGTTTTATTTATTAAGTAGGCCAAGTGCCAGGTTTTCATTTTTTCATTTTGACTTCTCTTTCAGTTTGCCTTTATATTTTGTTATTATAACACTCAGCAGTGCCACCTTCAGGCAGTTTAGCCCTTGTGTACGGCTGTGATGGGAGACAAGGACTCGGGTCAGCTGTCCTCTGCCAGCAAAGCTCACTCCATTACTGGACATCTGCACCCAGGGATTTAATAAGATTCCAAATATCAATCCCCTGAATTTCACTTTCTCTTCATGAATATATTTGAACTGTTAAATTGGCATTCCGGCAAGTAAATATTTGAATGAAAAGGCTTCTTTTCTGTATGTGCATTTTGTACTTAAAACACTGAAAATGTGTCACACTGTGTAAGGCAAGGGGTTCAACTCCTGTAACACAAATGAAAGGTTCAGTACGACATTCTGAAATGGTGGCAGATGTAAAATTCTGTTAGAGTGGCACTAATTTCATTCCTTCTCAGCTGTTACATGCTTAACACTGCGACTTTACGTTTCTGTTTGTTACGTGGCTGCCAGCAGTCGGCAACAGCAAATGACACACAAATGGGCTTCCGTCAGCAGACATGTCCCCTAAGTGGTTATGTGTGGCAATCGGGTTATAGGCTGAGTCAGATTTATGTGCCGTCTCTTTGACTGCTAATAGCAACAACAACATTTATTTCTAAAGCACGTTTTTGTACTAAGGATGTGGCTCAGAGTGCTTTACAAGATGAGAAAGAAAAAAATCAGGAGAAAAGGAAAACACATTAGAATTACAACCCAAAAATATTAGATATGAATAAATTAGTGCGTATTTACCGAACACAGATATGCAAGTAATAGAAGAAAAAAGCAATCACTCTCTAAAGACAAGTAATGGGGTATTCACTCTTTTAAATGCTGCTGCTTTGTTGAATATAGCGCCATTCTTACCAGGCACCACAAGGCTCTCTTTTAAGTCATCTTTTATTTACCATAGACTTGCTATCCCTGCCATGTTTGCAGTTTAGTTTTCACCCCTACATATCTAAACACCCATTCCGGTGCCCCCCCACCTTCATCTCTCATAAACTGCCTCAAGAACTTCAAGCACAAGATGGCATCTTGTTTGCAGATCTTTTCCCAGAATTCAGCAGGCTCTTTTATGTCCCACCTGTATTTCTCAAACTGTAATCTGGTCGTCCTGTTTTTGTGGCTCGCTAGTGGTTTGCACCTGGCACTGTGTCCTCTGTGTTTCTGTTGATGAAGTCTTCTGCTGATAGTCGTCTCTGACACGTCCACATCTCCCCAAAATCTGTTTGGGCAGGCATTGGGGGCTTTTTTTTTTTACCATAGTGAGGATTTTTCTGTCATCAGCAGTGGAGGTCTTCCTTGGCCTGCCAGTCCCTTTGTGATTCCTGAGCTCACCAGTGTGTTCTTTCTTCTTCGTGATATTCCAGACAGTTGATTTTGGTGATCCTAAGGTTTCACCGATGTCTTTGATGGTTTTATTCTTGTTTTGCAACCTCATAATGGCTTATTTGACTTTCATTGGCACAGCTCTTGTCCTCATATTGAACAATGGCAACTACACACTCCAAAGGGTAGAAGCAGGCTCAGGTGTCTTTCTTACCGGGCACCACAGGGCTCTCTTTTAAGTCCTCTTTTGTTTACCATCAACTTGCTTTCCCTGCCATGTTTACGGTTTGCAGATCTTTTCCCAGAATTCAGCAGGCTCTTTTATGTCCTACCTGTATTTCTCAGACTGTAATCTGGTCGTCCTGTTTTTGTGGCTCGCTAGTGGTTTGCACCTTGCAGTGTGTCCTCTGTGTTTCTGTTCATGAAGTCTTCTGCAGATAGTCGTCTCTGACAAGTCCACATCTCCCCCCTAAAGACTGTTTCTGATCTGTCAGACATGTTTTGGTTGCTTTTTCTTTCCCATAGTGAGGATGCTTCTGTCATCAGCAGTGGAGGTCTTCCTTGGCCTGCCGGTCCCTTTGTGATTCCCGAGCTCACCAGTGTGTTCTTTCTTCTTCGTGATATTCCAGACAGTTGATTTTGGTCATCCTAAGGTTTTACTGATGTCTCAGATGGTTTTCTTCTTATTTTCTACCCTCATAATGGCTTCTTTGACTTTCATTGGCACAGCTCTTGTTCTCATGTTGATCAATGGAGACTACAGACTCCAGAGGGTAGAAGCAAAGCTGAGGTGCCTTTCTTACAGGGCACCACAAGGCTCTCTTTTAAGTGCTCTTTTGTTTACC
Source organism: Polypterus bichir lapradei (assembly GCA_026402145.1). Classification (NCBI taxonomy): domain Eukaryota; kingdom Metazoa; phylum Chordata; class Cladistia; order Polypteriformes; family Polypteridae; genus Polypterus; species Polypterus bichir. The sequence goes on along the minus strand of JANRMT010062814.1, from coordinate 24,053,839 downwards.
ATAGACTTGCTATCCCTGCCATGTTTGCGGTTTAGTTTTCACCCCTACATATCTAAACACCTAGCCCGCTAGCTTTTTCTCTGATAAACTGTCTCAGGAATTTCAAGCCCAAGATGGCATCTCGTTTTCTTATGTTAAAAAAAGGATCAGACAGATCATGTAGACAGGGTCCAAGGCTGCACTTCCAAAGGTCAGTCAGTGACTCTTCTCTCAATTTAGATGCCACTACAGTTTCTCTTTCAAGATCAGTACAGAATCTTGATGCTATTTTTGATTCCACGCTTTCCTTCCAGACACGTTTTAACTCTTTAACTAAAGCCGCACTCCGATCACCTATGGAATACTGCCCATCTCTGCTCTTCACTTACTTTTTATGAAGCACAGATGCTATTTCATGCTTTTATTACCTCACGTCTGGGTCACTGTAATTCTTTATATACTGGTCTTCCTGTCAAATCTCTCAGTAAATTGGCAAGATGTTCAAAACTTAGCAGCCAGGCTACTCCCCTCTAGCAGGAAATCTGTACATACAGTCCCATCCATAATGTTTGGGACGAAGATGAATTTTTCCTTGATTTGCCTGCTCCACCGTTAAAAATTACAAATCAATCATCTCTGACATGATTGAAGTGCACATTGCAGACTTTCATTTAAGGGGATTTACATACATTTCTGTCCCAACATGCCCTCCCATTTGAGGGCACCATAATGTTTGGGACACAGCAATGGCAGGTCTATTACAATACAATACAATACGATTTATTTTTGTATATCCCAAAATCACGCAAGAAGTACCGCGATGGGCTTTAACAGGCCCTGCCTCTTGACAGCCCCCCAGCCTTGAGTCTCTAAGAAGACATGGAAAAAAAATGGAAGAAACCTTGAGAAAGGCAGTTCAAAGAGAGACTCCTTACCAGGTAGGTTGGGCGTGCAGTGGGTGTCAGAAAGAGCGAGGTCAATAGAATACAATACACAGAACAGAACAAATACTCAATACAGCATAAAAATAAAAATTTTAGAAGTACGTAGCAGAATTTAACAGTAGATGATATCACATAATATGATTTGGATTTGTTTAGAGTCCTGGAGACCTCATCCATCATGCTGTCTCCCCCATTTGGCCATTCCACGGCTGAAACAGTGCTGGGCTAGCCAATCCGATGAAAGGACCCCTCTTTCCCACAATTCCTGCGATCCTCAATCAGGGATGACTTTACCTTAGGTAGGCAAAACAACTTGGCAGGTGGGCCGTGGCACCAAGTGCCACATTTGAGTACCGAGAAGAGAAACAGAATAGGTGAGGGTTAGTATCCAATTATAACCATCATGTTACTTATGTTTTAGTGCTAATGACTGACAACAGAGATGTAGTCTGTACAGCAGCTCTAGTCAGGGTGTGCTAAACTGAAGTCGTGAGTCTTCAGCTGGGATTTAGAAGCTGAGACCGAAGGGGCATCTCTTATAGTAGCAGGCAGACCACTCCACAGTTTAGGGGCCCTGTAACTAAAAGTTCAACCTCCCGCTGTTATTTTATTAATCCTTGGAATCATAAGCAGACCGGCATCTTGAGATCTTAATGTGCGCTCTGGTTTGTAAGTCATGATAAGTTCAGACAAGTAAGCCGGACCTTGGCCATTTAATGCTTTATATTGTGGCAGGAGGCTGGGGGCCAGACCAAGCTGGGACGCCTGGAAGAACCGGAAGGCAATCTATACGTCCCCCAGGCTGCGTTGGGGGCCGTGGCTACCGCCAGGCCTCATAAAGCCTGGGAGATCTGCACTTCCGCCACACCTGGGAAGGTGGAGGAAGGACCTTCCAGGGACGCCCGGAGTGCATCCGGGTGCTCATGCGGCACTTCCGCCACACCAGGAAGTGCCGCCGGAAGAACGTCAGCGAGCACCTGGAGCATGTCCGGGTGACTATAAAAGGGGCCGCCTTCCTACAGTCAAGGAGCAAGAGTCGGGTGCTGGAGGAGGATGAAGCTCCAGCAAGAGGAAGAAAGGCAGTCCACAGACGTTAAAAGGCACGTGTAAGGGTGACTGGTGCGGGTGCACTGTGTGTTGTGTTGGGGACATTTAGTTAATAAAAGTGTGTGTTTTATAGAACTCCCGATGTCTGTCTGATGGTGTTCGGGCTAGTTCTCACAATATGTTAAAAGGAGGATTTTGAAATCTGCCCTAAACTTAACCGTGAGCCAGTGTAAGGATTTAAAAACTGGAGTTATGTGTTCGTATTTTCTTGTTCTTGTAATAATTCTTGCAGCAGCATTTTGGATTAACTGGAGGCTGTATAAAGAACAGTTTGAACATCCAGTGAACACCGCATTGCAGTAGTCAATCCTACTAGAAATAAATGCATGAATTAATTTCTCAGAATACAGTTTATTTAGAAAGCGACTTAATTTCCCAACATTTTAATAAAGCCATCACATGTAGGACTTTGTCACATATCCCTGGCATGCAATTATTGCTTCAAGTCTACAATTCATAGACATCAGCAGGTGCTGAGGATCTTCTCTGGTGATGTTCTGCCAAACCTCCAATGCAGCCATCTTCAGCTCTTGCTAGTTTTGGGGGGCTTGTGCCCTTAAGTTTTCTCTTCAGCATATGGAAATCCTGCTCAATTGGATTTAATTTGGGTGACTGGCTTGTCCATTCAAGAGTTTTCAATTTTTTAGCTTTGACACACTCCCATGTTGCCTCAGCAGTATGTCTGGATCATTATCTTGTTTTAGGACAAAGTGATGTCCACTGAGTTTGGAGGCCTTTACTGAACTCAAGCAGATCAAATGTTTCTCTACACCTCAGAATTCGCTGTGCCACTGCTGTCAGAAGATCCATCATCAATGAAGAGAAGTGTGCCAGGACCTGTGGCAGCCATACATGCCCAAGCCATAACACCCCCAGCACCATGTTTAAGAGATGAGATGGTCTGCTTTGGATCTTGGGCAGTTCCTTTTCATCTCCACACTTTGCTCTTGCCATCACTCTGATCAGGTTCATCTTTGTCTCGTCTGTCCACAAGACCTTTTTCCCAGAATTCTGCAGGCTAATTTAAGAACCTTTTCTCAAACTGCAATCTGGCCATTCTGTTTTTGTGGTAACTAGTGGTTTGCACTTTGTAGTGTGGCCTCCAGTCTTCTGCTGATAGTCGTCTCTGACACGTCCACATCTGCCCCCTAATCTGTCGCACAGACGTTTGGGAGTTTTTTCTTTCCAATAGCGAGGATTCTCCTGTCATCAGCAGTGGAGGTCTTCCTTGGCCTACGAGTCCCTTTGTGATTACTGAACTCACCAGTGTGTTCTTTTTTCTTCATGATATTCCACATATTTAGATGATCCTAAGGTCTTACTGATGTCTCCAGTGGTTTTATTCTTGTTTTTCTGCCTCATAATGGCTTCTTTGACTTTCACTGGCACAGCTCTTGCCCTCATGTTGAACAATGGCAACTCCAGACTCCAAAGGGTAGAAGCAAAGCCAAGGTGTCTTATGAGACCATGAAACACACCTGAGGAATCACAAACACCTGTGATAACACACACCCTAAAAATGGGGGGACCATGAAGAAAAAGTGTTGGGCATTTCTACATGATTTGACCAAAATGTATGCAAATGCCATCCATCCATTATCCAACCCACTATATCTTAACTATAGGGTCACGTGGGTCTGCTGGAGCCAATCCCAGCCAACACAGGGTGCAAGGCAGGAAACAAACCCCGGGCAAGGCGCCAGCCTACCACATGGCAGACACACGCACACCCACACACCAAGCACACATTAGGGACTATTTAGGATCGCCAATGCACCTAACCTGCATGTCTTTGGACTGTGGGAGGAAACCGGAGCACCCGGAGGAAACCCACGCAGACACGAGGAGAACATGCAAACTCCACGCATGGAGTACCCGGTGTGCAAATGCCCTTAAATGAAAGTCTGCAATGTGCACTTTAATCACAAGTCTGAATTGTTTGATTTGTAATTTTAGACTGTGGGGCAGAGGAGTAAATCAAGGAAAAAATGTGTCTTTGTCCCAAACATTATGGAGTGCATTGTATCACTCCTGCCCCTTTTCCAGTTACACCAGCTTCCTGTACTCATTCATGCACACTTTAAACTCCTCTCACTTTCACTCAAAGTACTCAATGGCCTTACTCTTTTTTGTCATTATACTCTTCTTCAGCCTTATATGCCATCTTCTTCCCTCAGGTCTTCTGGCACAAGTCTTCTTTCTGTTCCACGCATGACATTTCCTACTGTTGTAGCCCAGGCATTCAGTATGGCTGCTCCAAAACTGCTGAAAACTCCTCTTCAATCCTTCCACATTCTTCACAAGCCTTTCTATTTTCAAATTCAATCATAAATCATATCTATTTAGCAAATATTACCATACCTTCATTAATTATTTACAGGGATGACTTATTCAAAGGACATTCAAACTCTCCATCGATCAAGTTAGCAAAAGAAAGATCATCCTATGCAATCTACTATATAATAAAACCTAAAATCTGAGTGTCCAGTCCCCCTTAGCAATCTGATTGGTCAGTTTGGCTTTGGTGTGATTGGTCACTTTGACTTTGGTGATGCGACAAAGGATGAAGTGTGAGTGTGAGACACGTGAGGGGAAGAAGTGGCATGGGAGGTGTGTGGAGAGTCACTTTCAAAGACAGCAAGTATAAAACTGGACAGAAGGTGAGAAAGACAACTTGAAAACAATGAAGAAACATTGAATACTGAGGAAACGTGTTGGCAGGGCAAGAGACAGTAAACATTTTTAAATTATTCTATCACATGTCTTTGACAGGTAGTGTGGCTAGAGAGGAATAAAGCAATGACTCAGTCAATTCAGTTTTGAATTGATGTGAACAGCTGGCTCATGGAGCTCCACCACTGTTCAGTTTAATTATCTTTTATATATATTTCTCTTCTGGTTCGTCCTGCGTCCTCTTCAAAACCGGTCCCCCCCCACACGCAATCCACACGGCATTTCTTGATTCCTATTCCTCCTCTTCCAAACCCTTCCCCACGCTGCCTGCGGCCTCCCATATACCCCCATGCCCGCTTTTCTTGACTCCTATTCCTCCTTCAGACTACCGCGTTCCCTGCTCCTCACTCATGACCCCATTGGTGTCATGTCACCGCCCTATATCTAAACTAACTGCGTGACCTTTCACTTCGAAGGTACTCTCTCGACCATTGGCATTGGTTTCGCTCCTTGCTATTTTCGTTATACTGCGACAGTTGTTTCCTAAGCCTTTGTTATAAAATGAACGACAGTATCTTCTCTGTCGACGAGTTTTTGTACAACGTCATCTCTATTCCGGGAAATGGCAACTGCCTGTTCCTATCAGTGGGTTATTTCTTGACACAAACGGTTGACGAAGGCAATGCACTCTCACTACGACATAGGGCAATAGATTTCATTGCATCACATTGGGACAGATTTTGAGATGTTCTTCCTGTTGTTCTTTCCAACGCAAGTCGAGTTATCACAACAAGTCATGAGTACTATCAATACATGGCAACATCTGGAGTTTATGGTGGTGAAGATGAAATTCAAGCTCTTTCCGAGATTCTCCATGCTACCATTGTCATTTACTTCAAACACAACCCCAACATCCCGCCTTGCATTACGTTTGCAAACTTTTCTGTTAATCTACAAGAACCAGTCTTCAGCCATGGTCAGTTGTACGTGGCTTTTTTTTGTTAGATCTTTCAACTCATTATCTGTTGTCTCCAGCAAAACACCTATTCACAACTGCGTCTTTCAAGAAGTATTTCTTTCTTCTTGATCTCTGAATTTCTTTCTCACCGTTTTCCGTTCCTATTCTTACACCGCCGTATGCTATGGTGGGCGTCGGCTAGTTATTATTATTTTGTATCGAAGTCTTCACTGAGTACAGAAAAAAGTGCTGTGACAAGAGCTTAAACGGACAGCAAACAGCGTGGTATGAAACTGATCAACATTCAATAATAGGAGCCCAGCCACTATCAGTCCATTGATGAATTGCTAAATTATGGCCAGTTGACAATGGAAGAGAGAAAAGAAAAACTCCAGTCAGTAGCATCCCCAGAGAAAATAAACCTCTGGAGGGTCCATGGCCATTTCTAACCTGTCCTAGGATCCTGGCCAACTATCTGATCACCCCTTCCTAGACATTCTGTAGTAGAGTCTGTGCTGGACCATCCAATCTGACAACAGAATCTTTTCATCTGTTGATAGCAAGGTTCTCAGGTGGGGTAGGGGGTCTTTTCAGAAAAAAAAATGGCTTGGCAGTAGAGCACTGGCACCAAATGCTCCAGCATGATACCTAGAAGTGAAAAAAATAAATAAACGGAAGCGGATTAGTTCACAATTATTGAAGAGCTCATTTATTTGTACCAATGACTATCAAACAGATACGCAGTATGCACAGCTAATCAGCAGCTCTAGTCAGGGTATGCCAGATTGAAGTCTGAAGTGTTCATCCTGATTTTAAAGGTTGAGACCAACAGGGTTTATCTCTTATATAGGTAGGGAGATCATTCCACAGCTTTTGGTCCCTGTTGCTGTGTTTACCCAAGTTCTGCAGCTTCGAGGGATTCTAGCAATAGCTTCACACGTTGAAATGATTCCACAGACAAAATATCTTCGTTTTTAGAGCTTTAGTAAAAATTCAAGGTAAAACAATTGGTATTGTAAAGTAAAGAAAAGTTCTAGTTTTAAGAAAAGTTCTTTTTAAGGCTTATCTACAGTATCTTGTTTGTTTCTTTAAGTATTCTAATACAGATGAACCATTTCTAAATGGTCAGAAAACTGTACGCCTATCCCACTTATAAACCGTAAGTGGGTCTTTCAGTCCATGCTAGCAACGAGCGTAATTCTAAGAAACTGACTTAATTATCACACTGTGTCACGGATATAGCTGAAAAGATGCAATCTCATGTTAACTTACAGGGAGTAAAAGGTCATACCATAATCTATAGCTATGAGAGAAAATTGTATTCTGTTCAAATTAAGCAAACACCAACTATGAGTTTAACTTAAAACATTCATTTTCTAAGAATGGCTCTTACAGTCCCCATAACTAAAAGCTCAATTTCCCACTGTTATTTGTTAATATTTGGAATTGTAAGCAGGCCAGCATTTTGAGATCTTAACGCACAAGCTGGTCTGTAAGTAACGATAAGTTTAGCTAATTAAGCAGGGCCTTGGCCTTTTAAGGTTTTATATGTCAGAATGACCACTCTGGTGATCACAGTGGTGACTCATGTTTTAACAATTGTGCTCAGTATACCTTTGGGGACCACCCCACTCCCCCAACTCAGACATTTTGTGGGTCATGCTAAATTAACAAAGGGGGAGCCCACCCATGGGGAGGAGGAGGAAAGGTGGCATGAGAAAAACTGGGTTGTGACACCACAAAGGTTAGGAAGCACTGGGCCTAAGCAGTTATTAGGTTAGTGAATCAATTTAAAAATCATCAATGCCTACCAATCAATCAGAGGATCGGGAAAAAGGTAAATCCATTCATTTACTGTAAACAGAATGAATTTATCAATAATGTAGCTAGCCAATCAGTTCTAAAGAAATCATTAGCCTAATTAGTCAGCCATTCAGTTAGGGACTTAATAAACCAACCATTCATTCTTCTTCTTCTTTCGGCTGCTCCCGTTAGGGTTTGCCACAGCGGATCATCTTCTTCCATATCTTTCTGTCCTCTATATTTTTCTGTTACACCCATCACCTGCATGTCCTCTCTCACCACATCCATAAACCTTCTCTTATGTCTTCCTCTTTTCCTCTTACCTGGCAGCTCTATCCTTGGCATCTTTCTCCCAATATACCCAGCATCTCTCCTTTGCACATGTCCAAACCAACGCAATCTCGCCTCTCTGACTTTGTCTCCCAACCATCCCATCTGAGCTGACCCTCTAATGTCCTCATTTCTAATCCTGTCCATCCTTGTCACACCCAATGCAAATCTTAACATCTTTAACTCTGCCACCTCCAGTTCTGTCTCCTGCTTTCTGGTCAGTGCCACCATCTCTAACCCATATAACATAGCTGGTCCCACTACCGTCCTGTAGACCTTCCCTTTCACTCTTTCTGATACCCGTCTATCACAAATCACTCCTGACACTCTTCTCCACCCATTACACCCTGCATGCACTCTGATCTTCACCTTTCTTCCACAATCCCCATTACTCTGTACTGTTGATCCCAAGTATTTAAACTCATCCACCTTCACCAACTCTACTCCCTGCATCCTCACCATTTCACTGACCTCTCTCTCATTTACACACATGTATTCTGTCTTGGTGGTCCTACTGACCTTAATTCCTCTCCTCTCTAGAGCAGATCTCCACCTCTCCAGGGTCTCCTCAACCTGCTCCCTGCTATCGCTACAGATCACAATGTCATCAGCAATAATCATTCAGTGCAATAAATCGATGTTTCAAATAATTAGCCCCATCTTCTTAAATAATACGCTACCATGGCTGTCCGTTTGTCTGTCTAGGATTTTAAATCACCTGTAGCTTGCAAACCGTTTGACGATTGACCTAAAATTTGGTACACATATACTATGTGACGTCTACTATCCACATTCAGAGTGATGATTGACCTCCAAGGTTATTCCTCTTTTTATTTTTATTTTATTTTATTGTAGAATCAACTCTCGGCAGCAGGGTGGCGGTGTGGTGCATGTGTACCGGCGCCGTTCTCATCCCTACCACCTTCACCATCACTTCCCCTACCTCTTCAAATCTTAAATCATTCTTGAGGCAGATTGAAGACTTAAGTGCCAGCTTAAGTGAAAAATTAACGAAAACTTACTAAGTAATTGCAACACAAACACTGACTTAATCAGTTTTAACACGAAAAGATGCCGATGAAAGAAGATAAGAAGCGGACCACTAGGTTGGAGAAAAGAAGAGCCGCTTAGGAAGCAACAAGCGCATCAACCTCTGAGTAAACGAATGCTAAACGTACAGAGAAAGAGAATGAAAACTAGCAATGCTCAAGTCAAGTGTATTCACTGCACGTTATTGTGCAGTCCACCGTTACTGGTCAATCAATAATTGATTCAGTAAGTCAGTCAGTAAATCATTAACAGTTATCGAATAATTAATGTTGTAAGACACGTAGGATAATTAAAAGTGGTACTAATTTATTGTATGGGAGCATTCTATATTTATTTATATGGTGGATATATGTTGATTGTGAATTGATTTTGCTTATTTATTTTTCATTGTAATTGTTCCTCACTTTATCATAAATAATATACATACAGTGACATCATACACTTGATAAATTAGTTTGTTTGTATTCACTGATTGATTTAGAATTTTTAATTGTCCAGCATATAGAATTTTGGTTAGGTTAGTGGTAATCCATGTGTTTCAGACCAAAGACCACTTCACTAAAGTCAAACCTAACAGTGGACCAGATGAGTTTGACATTCACCTGTTAGAATAATTCTGTGTGGCATATACAGAATGTATTGCATGAGGTTCAAATTCTACGTTGCTATATTTGTGTTTTCTATGTCCCAGAATTCAGCCAGTGATCCGTAATAACCCATTAGCCATGAAGATCGATTAACAGCGGGCAGCCTGTCGCCACTAATGCACATGTCCCCGGTGGCACGGAGTTACAGAACTGTCTTGACCAGACGTTGGCTCTCCAGGCTGACATCAAAGTGAGTTTAGAAATGTGACCTGCACAGTGACCGACATCTGCTGGACTGGAAGAAGTGTTACAAGAGGGAGAGGTGACCATGATGAGTAAACAGGAGTGGTTGCTCAGCAGGAAGGCATGGAATTGAAGCAAAAGTTGTTACCACACACAGGAAAGTCAGAGGATTTGCTTTGAAGTGATAGTTTTAGGACCATTGTTTCATGTTTCTACGTATGTTGATTTAGAAACGTGATTGTAGGTTAGTAGTGTTGATTGTCACAAATAAATGCATAAGTCAGGACATCAGGGACATGCTGTAATCTGATGATGTTGCACTGACCACCCACTTACAAGAGCAACCACAGAGACTGATGGATGACTTCTTCAGAACAAGCCTGGACGTTGACCTCACTATCAGTCTGAAGAAGACCAGCTTGATGGGCCAAGGTGCAAAAAGTCAACCCTCGATCACTATCCCCAACTACGAGCTGGAAGTGATGCATCACTTCACCTACTTTGGCTCCACAGTTACTGTCACCCTCTCACCATGTGCAGAGATGGACAACAGGATCAGCAGTGCTGCTTCAACCTTTGCCGGAGGATCTTCTTGGGTTGCATGGAAGAGAGTTGGTTAATTCTGTCTAATCACAGGATCATCGTTGGATTACTAGCTTCTGTAAATCTGAATGAAGATGGCGTGTTTTCTCCATGTTTATGTGTTTTTAATTCCAGGTTTATTGATTTCTTTCCACGTCTTAAAGGCTGGTGATTCTAAATCTACACATTGTGGGTGTGCGACTCATTGACTGAGCTCCCGTTCCACGCTTGCCTCCTGCTTTGCATTTGATAGTGTGATGATAGGCTTTGACTGACCCAGAAATTAAAATAATGGGTTTGGAAAATGGATGGACTGATGACTGAGTGACTAAGAGAGGCTGGAAGAACATGAAACTGACTCATCACACCAAAGATGGCTGTCTACAGCTCCTGTATGCTCAGTACCCTTCCGAATGGCAGCAAATAACTGGACAAGAAGTGATTAAATGGCCTTTACATGCACAACCTCAGGCACATCGTCAACATCAACTGACAGGACCACGTGACAAACAAGGAGGTCCTTACAAGTATCCCCAATCTTTACACTTTGCTGATGCAGCGCCAGCTCCACTGGATTGGTCCACGTTCATCGGATGTCTGATGGAAGGGTCCCCAAAGATCTCTTGTAGGGTGAGCTGGCTGCTGGCTCCAGGACACAAGTTCACCTGATAAGCATGACATGAAGTCCATGGGCATTGACGTCAACAGTTGAGAGAAATGTGCCAGTAGCCACATTTGCTGGTGACAGGAGAGGAACCAGCAAAAGAAAGACCACCCTGACTCAAGTTGCAGCAGAGAAGAAACCGTAGTGAAAGGTAATCCAGGGAACAGCACCCGGATTGTGTCTCCATCGCCAGAGGCATTGCCACTCACAAACATGGCTCTAAAGCCATACCAACCGCTGTGCAATCAACACCTCGTGGTTCTCTAGCCCACCAATGTCTGCATAGGCCGTGATCTCTTGAGACTAACGGATGTCCTGTATCCAGCGCTGATGTTTGTTAGCAGCCTTGATTGTTACAAAGAAATGCTGAAGTATGTATAGAACAGACTAACGGGTTTAGTGTTTATGCATGCGCTGATAATTCCAGAATAACTATTTCAAAATATTTCAGCAAAAAAAAAACATTAATTTGGAAATATTTTGAGCAAGTGACAACATAACAGACACGTGGATTATGCAACACAAGTAACGTGAGATTGTTTTCGGTTTGTGTTCTCCATTCACGTTTTTCACATTGTTTGCCGTTGTAAAGCACTGGACACATTTGAGTTATGTTATGTGATAAGATTCTTTTTCTCCATTTTATGTAAAAATGTGGGATTAAAATTTTTTCTCGGCCACCAGTGTAAAGTGCAGGGGTGAGCAACACATTGTGACCACAAGGTGGCACCACTGAGCCCCAGCCCACAGACACAATGTTAATCAATGCAAGGTTTTTATTTGTTTCTAAATAAGCACCATGCAAAATACACAAGTATAATTAAAGATTCTCTCCCTCCTTGTGTCCCCCGATGAGTATCGCCCACTGCCCCCCGTCCCTGACTCATCGAGGTGAGGTGGAGCAGTCTCTTTTATCTCAGACCTGGCAGTACTCCCAGTGCTATGGTCCATTGGAAGCACTTCATACTGTAAACCTTTGCAGCACCCCCTGGTGGCACCCGCAGAACCTAAAGGGCTGTATTCTGGAACTCCAGTTCCCAGCATGCCCTGTGGATATCTAAATGGGAATCAAAGCCCAAGCCATATAGCATATTGGGAGAAAAAATATTCACCAGACAATATCTTCCCCAATTCTTCCTTTACATTAGGGTAACGATCCTTGCTCAGCCCTGGCCAGGATGCCAGCCCATGTGCCATCCATTACAATGTAAAAAATGTCATTTATGGATGGAGTATTCCTTTAAAGCTACATCTTATTGAAATAATCTAAAGATAAAACCACACAAGTTGTATATAACAAACTGTAAAAAGCTCATTTTTCTTTATCCCCATTACACAACACCTCCAGGCAATGCCATGTAGTTAGGGTGGCACGGTGAGGTAGCTTTGTGTGCTTGGCAGGTCAGCAATGCACATGTGTGACGTCATTAGAGATGTGAGTTTCCAGAAACCATACCAAACAACATGAAATCTCACAGATAAAAAAAAAATAGAACAAGGAATCAGTATGCTGAGCAATCCATGTTAAAACGAAATCCGGCATAAATAAATAAATTATTCGTTACTGAGGAAAGCATCCAGTAAAACATCAGCATATGGCGGGCACTCAGACTGAGCTAATAAAAAGCTTTTTATACTTAACGTGAACAAAATGAAGCCGTGCTAACCCCAGCAAATGTCATCTGGCAGTTTTTACAAGCCGCTCTGTAAAAATAAACCACACTGTCCACAGCGGGCAGTCATATTTTATTGGACGTTTAACATATTGTTATTTGAAGTCCCCAAAGACCTACGAGGGCAGCCGCAGCGTTTATTGGCTTTTGAGTGCCTCTAAAATGGTTGTAACCCACGAAACTAAAGTGGAGCTGTCAGCTGCCCAGGGCCTTGAGTGGATTTGCCGCGGGTTGTTGTTATCTTTCGAAAGAACAAAAAGCAGACTTTTTTGTGGTGAATGCAGGATGAAACACTTCAGATCTGCCTCAGCTGGGTCTTAGAATTTGCCTGCTGTTTGCACTTTGCTCCTAAGTTAACTCCACCAGTGGCGTAACCAGCTTGCTAAAGACCCCTTGCTGCAGACCTCCTATCTAGCATAACTGTTAGTAATTTATTCACAACTAGATCCTAGGGGCCGGCTGGGCAGCGGTGTCCAGGACCGCGTCACTATCAGATCACACGCTGGGGAGAATAAAAACCAGCTCTCTAAATGGAATTTGTAATAACTTTTTAAATCACTTTATTACAGCTGCTGTAAGTTAGCAAAAATAAAATAAATTGTGGGAATGGGATATGGGAGGTGTGAGTAGTAGTAGTAGTAGTAGTAGTACATAAATATATGTAAGATGTGGACCTGCTTGCTTTTCCAAGACAACTTTATGAAGGAAGATGATTAAAATGTAACATAAGCTAGAAAGTAGAAACTGTTCTGTACTATAAAATGAAGCCATTTCATTTTGTGACAATTTAAAATGACAACACTGGCTGACAGGATACTACTACACAATCGACCCGTTTTACACAAGTTCTGAGAAAATGAACGTCATAAAGTGAGGTGTCAATGGTTCCAAGAAATTTGCCTTGTCATATATATTACTTGTTTGTCTTTAGTAGTTTCTCCATTGTTAACAATTTTATCAGATAGCACCTGATCTGAAGCCGCTGTGTTGCTACTTCCAGACTCGGTAGTTGCGACCATTTCACTCACTGCACTGTCTGCATAACCTGCATGTGGCCATTGTGATGATTCACCAGCATCAGCATTCTCAGTTACAACCGCTGGCCGTTTGTTCAGTTTTGAGAAAGGTAGAAATCTTGGTAGGCTTAGCATTTTTCAGTTCCTGTTGCTGGTGTGCTTTACATTTAGCAGCACTACTCTTAGAATGTTTGACATGGTGTGGTATGGCGAGAGTATAAAAAGCACCAAATTGTTCAAATATTGGGAGTTTGCTGACTAACGGGGACCACAACTTAACAACAGAATTGCTATGATTTATCATTTATGAGTTTGAAATTTGAAAACTGTTGACATCAAACCAAAGTACAAAAGTAACAATTATTATCGATAATAATATATATTTACTGTATTCATGTGAAATCCTTCAAAACTTCTTCCGTTCACGTCTGCTATGGCACGCCAAAGGTCGCCAAATTTGGAAAGGTGTACTTCTCAGTAAGGCGGACTAGGCTGTGTTGTGCCTCCGATTAGGCTCTGAGCCTCCGAACTCCCGAAGTATAAATTCATGTAAACTGTAGGCCTGCCGAATTCGTAATAGATAGATAGATAGATACTGTAGATAGATAGATACTTTATTAATCCCAAGGGGAAATTCACATACTCCAGCAGCAGCATACTGATAAAGAACAATATTAAATTAAAGAGTGATAACAATGAAGGTATAACAGACAGACAATAACTTTGTATAATATTAACATTTATCACCCCCCTAGGGTGAAACTGAAGAGTCGCATAGTGTGGGAGAGGAACGATCTCCTCAGTCTATCAGTGGAGCAGGACGGTGACAGCAGTCTGTCACTGAAGCTGCTCCTCTGTCTGGAGATGATCCTGTTCAGTGGATGCAGTGGATTCTCCATGATTGACAGGAGTCTGCTCAGTGCCCGTCGCTCTGCCACGGATGTCAAACTGTCCAGCTCCATGTCTATAATAGAGCCTGCCTTCCTAGTTACCCCTTGGAGATTTTGCAACAGTTGTAGAAGAAACCCCCCGAGGAAGACAGGAATAGTTTAATCAATTAGATTTTTATTCAGTCACAGATGAGTTCCTGGATTCTACGTTGCAAGGCAGAAGAGCAAAGTTCCAATTTTTGATTGGATTTTTGTAATTTCGTCTTTGGCAGATTCTACGTTTTTCTGCTATACAGCATTGGACCACAGGAGATTTAATTTGCCGTTTTTGATTCTGATCAGCAGAAAAAGACTATTTAATGTCTAAATCATTCACTAATTACTAATGTAAAACACTGTGCTGTACGCCCAATTTGATACATTGACCGTCCAACTCTTTTGTCAAATTCATTGTTACAACGAGGTACACGGTATCCCAGAATTATTACAAAAAGAGAAGAAACCATATGAAGAAATTTGACAAACGAGCGGAGACCATTGAGTCCATCAGACTCACTTGTTTTTCTGATAGCTAAGCAGATACTTTTGAAATCGAGCTCTGAAACTTGAAAGTATACCTTATGAGAAGGGCCTAGGAGTCATAGTAGGCTCATCATTATCTATATCCAGACAGTGTACAGAAGTGATCAAGAAAGCTCAATGAGAACATAAAAAATCTGACAAATGAGAGGAGGCCATCAGTCTCCCAATAGCTAAGCTGTCCCAATATCTCATCAGATTCTTCTTAAAGGTTGTCAAGGTTTCTGCTTCAACTCCATGTCATGGTCGTTTCTTCCAGAATCCCACAATTCTTTGCATAAAGAAGTGCTTCCTGTCTTCACTCCTAAGTGCACTTCCCCTTAAGTTCCACTGATGGCAAGTACATGACCCACCCTTAATTTAATAGAATGTTGCTGGATCTCCTTTATCAATGCCTTTGAGAATTTTAACACTAGAATCCCTGAAGCCTACAAAAAAACTTGTAATCCCGGCCCACCTTAAATTCCTTCACACCTCTCCTCATCAGTGTCTTTTGTGTTGTAAATGTGTCGATCAGCACAAGCAGCAAGCAGCCTGCTATCACATCAGCCCCCCTTGACGGAACGCAACTCAGGCAAAAAGCTCTCCCAGCTCAAGCCAAGGCTCCTTATCTGTGTGTGAGGTGAGGTGCCTGGAGTTGTAGAGGGTAAATAATAAAGTATATCGTGATTTGGAATCCATGCATTTCATGTGTGCTCCGTGTCTACAAAGATCTGGGTAAGTGTAGGATGAAAGGAAATGTGAGGCAAGAAATGCTGAATACATACCTAAAGCAGAAACTTTTTCCATGTTATGCTAATAATGACGTGAAGTGTATAATGTGTGAAGACTTTAGTCCAAATATCAAATAAACATGTTATCTTTTATTCAAGAATATAACCAAAGAAAAAAAAAATGAATTTACATGTGGCTGTCAATGAGTTAAAAACCCATGCTCAAATGTCGACCGACAGGGAGTTTATACGTATTCTTGAATGGTGCAGAGGTAAGAACTGCTGCCTTATAACCCGGAGATCCCAGTTTCGAGCCCTAGTGAGCTATTATTATTATTATTATTATTACTACTATAATATAATAAAAACTTGCATTTGATTTGAGTATGTAACACCTGGTGTAAATTTTGGAAACTTGTAAAAGTTACCACTTGTTTTGTTATTATTCAGTTTTATTCTCTCAGTGATGTTCACGCGGTACAATGAACTTGCCTCTCCCTCTCTGAGTTGATGCCGTTTATCTCCATTCTTTTCAGAAGAGCAGTGATGACCACAGTGGGTGCTGTAGCTGATTCCTGCTCAGAACTATTTGTTGTATTGGCAATCAAAGATACGATGTCCCGTGACCACTATCAGACTGGACAAAGGCAGGACCGTAACAACTGACAGCTTCTTCACCGCGCTTTCGCTGGCTAATAGACAGCTGCATTCTGCTTGGCACTATAAAGTAAAATGGGACTTCCACCTGCAGCTAAAGTCACTTTAGTACACAAGCAACTCACCACGCTAGTGTTTAGACCTGGCAGTGCCGTGCTGACAGTGTATGCGCCCAAAAAGAAGAAGCCTTTGATTTGAGTCTGTAACAGCCGGTGTAAATTTTGGTTACTTGTAAAAGTTAGCACTTGTTCTTTTATTATTCAGTTTTATTCTCTCAGTGACGTTCACATGGTAAAATAAACTTGTCTCTCGCTCTCTGAGTTGGTGGCATTTATCTCCAGTCTTTTCACACGAGCAGCACTATGGCTGATGCCTGCTCAGAATTATTTGTTGTACCGGCAATCAAAGATACAATGTCCCATGACTGCTATCAGACTATCATGCGGCATTTACGCTTTGACAACTAAGACACCCGTGCAGATCGTGTGAAAAACAACCGGAGCCATTTCTGGGCAAAGGCAGAACTGTAACAACTGGCAGCTTCTTCACTGTGCTTTCACTGGCTAATAGACTACTGCACCGCAACACAACTCTGCTTGGCACCATAACGTAAAATGGGACTTCCACCTGCAGCTAAAGTCACTTCAGTACGCGAGCAATTCGCCACACTAGTGTTTAGACCTGACAGCCCAAACTTTACACCGGCTGTTCCAGACTGAAATCAAAGGCTTCTTCTTTTTGGGTGCATACACCGTCACGTGTGAAGGGATTTAAGGTGGGCCTGGATTACGAGTTTTTTCGTAGGCTTCAGGGATTCTAGTGTTAAATACCTGGATGAGGCCCCCACAGAGTCTCCTCTGCTCAGACTAACCAGGTTTAACTCTCGTGAGTCTGTCCCAGTAGGACACGTCCTTAAGTCCTGGGACAGCTTCCAGTGCTGCTATGTCTTTCTTGTAGTGCGGTGACCAGAACTGCACATAATAGTCCAGATGTGGTCTCACCAGTGAATTATACAGTCTGAATCAAAACAAGACAGGATGTCAGCTCATCATAGTATGAATATTTATTCATTTAACAAATGATTCCTGACTGTCAAGTATTTCATTTAAGTTTATCCATTCATCCATTGTCTCACCTGGTTTCATCCATTTCCATGGCTGTGGTTGACCAGAACTGAAAAGATCACAGTGACAGAGAGACCCCTGCTCACTCCCACTGGGCCAATGCTGAGTTAAGAGTCTCACATACTTGGTTTGTTGTTCACATTGCTTAATTTCTAAAGAAAAAAAAAAAATCCAAAAATTGTACTGAACCTTCCTACCTTCCTTCACTTGTGGGAAAATAAATAAGTAAAAAGCTGGACTTGTCTAGTATCAATTTCTTTCCAGCTGTGCCCACCTGCCAGCTTCCTCGCTTTTTGGCTAATTCACTTTAGGAGATGTTCCTACCTCAAAGTCTTTTTTAACCTCCTGGGGAAGCTGTGAAAATGGCTGCTTGTTTTGAACATGTCTGTCGAATTTATTCACGGAGATTTCATTGGAGTAATCGTTTTTTCAGTACATCTGCTGTACCTGTAAACAGACTGAAGCTGGAAACGAGGAACTGTAATCGATAGAATCCAAAGTACTACCTTGAACCCACCCTGCGGTGCTACATTTCATTATCATTTAACGGTATTACCTATATATCGATTGGCGTGTGTTTTAATCCCACAATCGACATTGTTAGGGCGCTTAGCTTTTCATTCATTTAATGATTCCACTTTGGCAGTGAGGCCGCCTGAGTTAAGCTGGATAATTGAGGTCCCCGGCCCTGTGGGTAAATCCTGACTGCAGAGCGGCCCACCATGAACCTCAGGGCAGTTGAAGCAGGCTGGGAAGGGGGGGGGGGGGGTATACTAAGTAGGCTTTGATTTAGGAGAGGACATCCTGCCTAATAAGCGACCCCAAGCCTATTGGAAACGTAACGGCTCAGTGCACACAGACACCATCCCAGCACGACTGCCTGTTTGTCAAAGACACGTCTTCTCTCCATATTTTCTAAGTAATCACTTCAGCTTTGCTCCTCTCCAGATGCTGTCCTTGCTATTATCACATATGCTATGGCAAGCGCTGTTGGGTCTCATCATGTGGACGTTTGTGTGTTTCTTATTGTAGAAGTGGCCACGGCATTTGATTGAGCTGATCCATCCATCCATCCAATATCCAAACCACTATATCCTAACTACAGGGTCACGGGGGTCTGCTTGAGCCAATCCCAGCCAACACAGGTCACAAGGCTGGAAACAAACCCCAGGCAGGGCGCCAACCCCACCGCAGGTCACACACACACACACACACACCAAGCACACCTAACCTGCACGTCTTTGGACTGTGGGAGGAACGGGGCAGACACGGGGAGAGAACATGCAAACTCACATGCACACACACACACACCAAGCACGCACTAGGGACAATTTAGAATCGCCAATGCACCTAACCTGCATGTCTTTGGACTGTGAGAGGAAACCCACGCAGACACGGGGGAGAACATGCAAACTCCACGCAGGGAGGACCTGGGAAGCGAACCCGGGTCTCCTAACTGCGAGGCAGCAGCCTACCACTATGCCACCGTGCTGCCCTGATTGAGTTGATTCATTTTATAAACCACCTTGGTATCATGTTTGCTAATGAAGACTACGCTTGAAGGAATTTTTTATTAAGATATAATGTACTAGCCGACCCCCCGTGTAGTAGTGAAACAGGACAAACTTTACAAATCAATAAACAAACAGGTATCGCTAGCTAAGCGCAGGCGAGGTACACTCCAAAACGCACAGGTAGACCGACTCAAATGGAGGCTGGTGTATGAGTGAGGAGGGCCCTGCCCGGCTCCCTACTCCTGACGTAACACTTCCCCCTTCCTTCGGCCTGCAGCCTCCGTCTCGGATTTGCGTGAATATATCACTCCTGCAAGCGAACTATGACTCTTAGCGCAATGAGAGAAGTCACAAAATCAACTGGACTGTTAAAGCAAATTCTAGAAGAAAACCCATTCTAAATCCGTTAAGTAGTTCGCTCGTGAAAAGCGGACAGACAGACGTTGGATTTTATATATATATATATAT
>JANRMT010062814.1:23974560-24013882 GCA_026402145.1 Polypterus bichir lapradei | reverse complement strand
GATAGATAGATAGATAGATAGATAGATAGATAGATAGATAGATAGATAGATAGATAGATAGATAAGGCACTATATGATAGGTAGATAGATAGATAGATAGATAGTGTGGCGAGTGGCTGGGACTGCTACCCAGCCAGGACCCCCAGGAGGACCGGAGGAGGGCTTGCGTCTCCTTCAGACCACGAGGGGGCAACTGCCCTGGTGGCTTTGACGACCACGGGTACAGTGCTTTGAGGCTCAGCCCTGTAGGGGCCTGTGGTCACTGCCAGTGGGCGCCCCAATGCCTTTGGAGCCTTGGACCTCAGCCCTTCTGCCACACCCAAAAGTGCTTGGGGGGAAGACAATCGGGGACACCCGGAGTGCTTCTGGTTGCACAGCAAGCACTTCCGCCACACTGGGGAGTGCCGGCGGAAGATTGTCGGGAGGCACCTGGAGCACATCCGGGTGACTATAAAAGGGGCCACCTCACTCTGGTCAGCTGGAGTCGGGAGGTCGAGAGACGAGGTCTTAGAGGAGACAAGGAGGCGGCCTGAAGAAGGAAAGGCATTTGGATTGTTGGCCTATACTTGTGGGGACTTTGGGGTTGTGTGTCACATTTGTAAATAATAGTATGTATAGTAAACGTGTGTTGGGTGACTTCAACGTGTCTGCCTGTCTTTGTCCGGGTCGGCTACCACAATAGATAGATAGATAGATAGATATATAAAAAAGGTTCTAAATTGTAAACCATAAGTTAATTAAAACTAAGATAAGGCAGGATGCTCGATTAGCAGCCGGATTTTCTAACTAATTAGGTGGGCCAATTGAATAGTAATGAGACTGTCTCTGATTCATTTTCATGGAGGTGTTTGTGAATGGCATACATGGATGTGTGTGAACCTGCAGTTGGGCCGCCGTATTTTTCAGCATTCTGTCACAGCGAGTGGAAGCTGTCTCCTAGATAAGAAACTCCTCCAGTTCAACCTGCCATTGGATCACAGACATTCTTACAGGTAGGAGACAGGACAGGCGAGGCTGGGCACACACATATCTGACCCATTAACCCTTAGTGCTGGGGCACCGCAGGGACGTGTTCTTTTCCCACTATTCTTCTCGCTTTATACAAATGACTGGACCTCTGGTGATTTGTCTGTCAAATGTCTTATATATACAGATTACATCACACTAACAGGCCTCATAACAAACAGGGCCGAGTCCATATACTGATAAGAGGAGGAAAATCTGATATTGTGGTGCAGCCATTAAAATTTGGATCTTAACATTCAAGAAACTGATCATAGATTTCAGCAAACTGTCGCCTGCTCACCTATGACCTGCTATAAATGGCTCAGCCATTGAGATTACAGAACCATTTAAGTTTCTGGGCACTGTGCCATCACAAAACCTTAAGTGGGACAATAACATTATACTATATGCGTTATTAAGAAAGCCCCTGAGAGAATGTTTTTTTTGTGTCAGCTGATGAAATTCCGTCTCCTCTAACTGTCTGGTTTGGTGTCGGCCTCTGTTTAGGTTTAGGCCAATCTGCAACACATCATCAGAGCCTATTAAAGGATCCTAAGTTGTAGGGGGCCACAAAGACCATTGCTGATCCGACTCACCCGGGACATCACCAGTTCCTCCAGCAAACGTCTTCATGCAGAGAAAACTAAAACAACACGTCAGCTGAAGAGTGCAGTGATTCTGACTAATCAGATCTGAGCTTCTACTCAATGTCCATGTAGACCTGCACAATCGACTGCCTGGACATTTTAATCCTATTGTCTCTTTATTTTTTTATATTTCCCTTGTATGCCGCGTCATATTTCACTATTTTATATTTTATCTTCTTATATTTATCTTTTGTATGCTGTATTCTCCTTGTATGTTGCACCAATACTCTCAAGACTAATTCCAACTACACATTGGAAGACCTGGCCAATCACGGGAATTCTGATTCTGATGGTTTGGAGTTTCATAGGCCTGCTGTAAAGTCAGGCCAGGGTGACGTCTCATCCATTAGAGATGCAGTCGGTGAGAAACACATTTTAAAGTTTGTATGCAGCTCAGTCTGACTTTCAGCACGGCCGTAAATGATGGATGGGGCGATGAGTGTTTCTCCAACTTGGACAAATGACGTGAGAGTCACAAGCGGTGTTACAACCATGACATTATGTGCAGTGCTGAACGCTTAGCAGTCATGGAGTTAAAGTTGTTTTTTTTTTTCTTGTCTTGTGTTTCTTCCTTGACCTGCGCGTTATCTTTTGATTTACACTCTATTTCCTCAATTATTTCTTTCTCCTTGGAAATCAGCAGACCATGCAAACAATTCCAGCGCCGTTCCATCTGGGCATCAGAAACACACAAGGCTGTCTGTACAGCTGCTCAACTCATTGGTTCTTCTTGGCTACTGATTGCTTTGCAGTAAGGAGAATTTTTCCTTGGTCGCCCATGCTGAAGTAAGGCTTGTGGCGTACAGATCTCCAGCTGTTAAATCATTTTCTGAAATAGCAGGAATTTTTCTCAATCTTATCTTTAATGTTAGAAATGCAGTACATGGACGCCGACAGAATCAAATTAGAAACGTGGAATGCTTTAGAGGGGATCTGAATGGGCCATACAGTGCTACAACTTTATAGAGCAGTCACTGGCATCCGTCTTCACCATTTGCATCCATCCATCCATCCATTATCCAACCTGCTATATCCTAACTACAGGGTCACGGGGTCTGCTCGAGCCAATCCGAGCCAACACAGGGCACAGGACAGGAAACAAACCATGGGCAGGGCGTGCACACGCACACACACATACACCAAGCACACACTAGGGACAATTTAGAATCACCAATGCACCTAACCTGCATGTCTTTGGACTGTGGGAGGAAAACCATTTGCATCGTACTATTTAAAAATGTAAAACATTTTATTTCTTTGTCAGTTATATTATAAGGTTTTAAAAAGTACGCCATTTGCAATTGGGTTACTGCTGGAGGGGAACTGGAGTGATGTTCAATTAGTTCCTGTCATGTCTGTTGTGCCAGTACTGCAATATAAAGTATGGCATATGGCTGGGGAGCCTGCCCAGCCGGGATACCTGGATAGAATCGGGAGAGGGACAATACCTCCCCTGGACCATGAGAGGGCAGCCGCCCTAGTCTGCATCGGGGCCAGGGTATCAGAGCTTAGAAGCACAACCCTGTTGGAGCCCGTGACCACCGCCAGGGGGTGCTCAAAGGATTGTGGAGACCTGGACTGCAGCACTTCTGCCACACCAGGAAGTGCTGCCAGAAGAAAATCCAGACACACCCGGAGTGCTTACGGTTGCTCATGTGGCACTTCCGTCACACCAGGAAGTACCATCAGAAGAGCATCGCGAAGCACATGGAGCTTATCCACCAAGATTTTTATAAAAGGGGCTGCCTCACTCCATTAGTCGAGCCAGAGTTGGGAGGAAGAAGACAGAGCTTGTGAGAGGAGGAGTGAGGGCGACAGAAGAGTAGAAGAAGGAGATAGAAAGGGATGGAGTGGTTGCCAGAAGGGCATTGTTAGGTGATGTGTACTTTTAAGAAAATATTAAACGTGTGTGTTTATGGACATCTGCCGTCCGTCTGTCTGTGTTAGGGGGCTGAACTTCCACAATACACATATAAGCCCTGGTGGACTGGCAGGGGGCTAAAAGAGCTTCTCCAGACTGCAACAAGGCCAGACCTTTCCAACTTAGCCACTGTGTGACATCACAGGACCCCTCGGTGGGATGCACGAAACTGTTTTGCCCCCTTCGAAAGGCAATGACCTGACTCATTATGGTCTCTATTAGCTCACAGGTGCAGGGTCCCGCAGGGCCACTAGAGGGAGGTCTGCCACTAACCAAAGAGAGAGCCTTCGGTGCTCTCAGGGCTGATTTTGAAGCTTAGTCCTAAAGTGGGCACAGGAGACTTTTAAATGCCAACTCGAGCTAGAGATCCATTTATTGTGAAGCCCGGAGGCAGGTAGGTGTAATCAGGAAGTGGGGAAGACAATCCATTGGAGAAAGAGGGTAACAGTCTGTGAAGGCAAGGCTTTTGGTTATTTAATAATAATAATAATAATAATAATAATAATAATAATAATCTCTCTATTATAATAAAAATATATTGGGACAAGACAAGACTAATCCTGCGACGAGACGTGACTTTTTGAAGAGACTTTTTGGAAGGAAGTCCCACGAGACTGAGACTTTTGCCATGAGATTCTTCCAAGTAATGGCCTACTATTTGCAAACAAGACCACAGTCATCAGGTGCATTCCAGCACTTAACCTGGACAAGCACAAATCCATTAAAGGGCTTACTTATGAACGTACACACTCACACACTTACAAAGATCCAGTTTAGAATCACCCATTCATCTAAATATGGCAGCGAGAAACGATGAAGTCAAACGAATTAACATGAAAATTGTTGATCGGTCACACGGTAAATTGGTTAAATGCGTATCAATAGACTACGCTGAAACAGTTGGTGGTGATGTTGCGGAAGATGAAAACATCAACTTACAATATCCTGAAGAATATTTACAAGCGTTAACAATATCCGGTCTTCCACTGGCCAAATTACCGTAGAAAGAAGGATGTATCGTAATGTTATTGCGTAATTTATGTATGAGTGATGGGTTATGCAATAGGACAAGATTAGTTGTATTCAAAATTGGTCAAACAATTCTGACATGTAAGATTTTAACAGGCGACAAGAAAGGTAATGTAGTACAACTTACGCAGATAACATTAGACACCAAAGGAGATCTTGATATGCTATTTGTATTAAAATGTTTACAGTTTCCCATTAGAATAGCTTTTGCTATGACGATTAACAAATCACAGGGACAAACATTCGACAAAGTCGGTTTATTTATTAGAGAAAGAAACGATATTCAATTACGGGCAGTTATACGTTGCACTGTCACGATGTAAATCCAAACACGGAATCAAAATTCAGTGCGATCTTAAAGAAAAGTTAATTCCAAATATTGTTTAACAGAAGTTTTAAAGTAAAAGTGAAAATAATACATATGTAACAATTCCCATGAAAATAACAATCTCTTTAAACTGTATATCTGGTTAACCAAACCCGGGGGTTGCCAAGCGAAGCGAGGAGGGGGCAGAGCCCCCTAGTAATAATAATAATAATAATAATGCACTCTATTTATATAGCACCATTCCCATTTAATTATGGTTGCCAGCTTCAATCCAGTTACTGCCAGAAGGGATCCTACTCTGCTGGGCCTTTGATGAAGGCCTTTAATGTGAAAATTAGGTGCTGTACAATGGCTAACCCTGTGCTCTGACCCCCCAAAGGTCATGCAAAAAGACAATCTCGCCTCAGGGATTAATACAGTATGTGAAATCAAAAAAATATGTTCTGGCTGCTTTCCTGGTGGCTCTCCTCAACCTCATTTGTATATACAGTAATCCCTCGCTATATCGCGCTTCGACTTTCGCGGCTTCACTCTATCGCGGATTTTAAATGTAAGCATATCTAAATATATATCACAGATTTTTCGCTGGTTCGCGGATTTCTGCGGACAATGGGTCTTTTAATTTATGGTACATGCTTCCTCAGTTTGTTTGCCCAGTTGATTTCATACAAGGGATGCTATTGGCAGATGGCTTAGAAGCTACCCAATCAGAGCATGTATTACATATTAACTAAAACTCCTGAATGCTATAAGATATGCATCCCGCGCGGTGTTTGTTTGCTTGTCTCTGCCTCTATCTCACCCTCTCTGACATTATCTGCGCCTCACGGAGGGAGTATGAGCAGAGGTGCTGTTTGCACAGGAGCTGTTTGCTTGAAAGATACTGACGCTCCTCTAAAAAATGCCGCTTTATCTCGGCATATTTAAAAGCACAAAAGCACACGTATTGATTTTTTGATTGTTTGCTTTAATCTCGCGCTCTCTCTCTGACGTTCTCTGCGCCTGACGGAGGAGATTTGAGCAGAGGGGCTGTTTCAACAGAGGCTGTTTGCTTAGAAGATACTGACGTTCCTCTGAAAAGTGCCGCTTTACTTAAAAGCACACGTATTGATTTTTTGATTGTTTGCTTTTCTTTGCGAGCGCGCGCTCTCTCTCTTAAATTCTCTGCTCCTGATGCAGACTCATTTGAAGAAAAGATATATTTGCATTCTTTTAATTGTGAGAAAGAACTGTCATCTCTGTCTTGTCATGGAGCACAGTTTAAACTTTTGACTAAAGGGTGTTATTTCATGTCTAGAGGGCTCTAATAATGTTAACAGTGTGGGAGAGTTTATAAGGGCTTAAAATATATAAAAATAACCATACAAACATATGGTTTCTACTTCGCAGATTTTCACCTATCGCGGGGGAGTCTGGAACGCAACCCCCGCGATGGAGGAGGGATTACTGTACACAGTGAGGCAAACCTGCAGCCCGCTCTTAGAAACAGCTTGTTGTGGCGACAGCTCAAAATATTTAGCATGCAGACATGATCAAGAGGATTGGCTGTGGTTTGACCAAACATCAGGATGGCTATGATGTATGATTTGTGTAAGAGGTCCAGCCACACTCCTGGGATTTTCACTTAGTTTACAGTGAATGTGTCAGGTTTCAGCCTGGGTTGCTCCACTAGCTACGGTTCAAATTCTTTTGTCCATTTTTGATTCTTTTTGTTTACATTAATATTGCTTGTGTTTGTTATTTGAATTTTTCTTTGTTTTTTTTTATAAATTCCCTGTGTATCTAAGCCTTGTTATATGCCCTATATTTGGTGGGGGTCGCCCATCACTGCCAGGGACTGCATTCTGCCCTATAAAGGTGAGGGTTTTCCACAATTCCTGGCGGTGCATTTGGATGCACCAGGGTGTTGGTGAGTTTTTGCTTATGCTTTGTGATTTCTGGATTTTTGACTTTGCCATTGGATTGTGTTTTGAGACATTGTTTGCTTAGATTGCCTTATAGGTTTAGGCAACTCCTTTTGCCTTCCATACTCCACAGAGCTTCATTCTTATTCAATTTTGAGAAAATAAATCTTTATATTTTTTAAAGACCCTGAGCTTTCCCTTATATCTAAATGGGGCTTGATGGTATACTTTCCTTTAGAGGACATTTTGGAGAATCGCAGAGGTTTTTAATGCTTTAAACTCCAAGTTTATAACAGAATGGGGGTGAAATATAAAGACATCTATGAAGTGGCAGTTCTGTTAATAAGAGAGATCAAAGGAGAATGACTCAACTGTCTGCAAGGCAGAGTTAAATCGTCAGGAGAAGGGGCTTAGGTGCTGCCTTCAGTGGAGTGGAGCATTGTGGGTAGCAGGAAAGAACACAGACAAAGCTTGGGTGTTCTCTGTGTCCGTTTCAAAGTATTAGTTTGCCTTTTAGCAGTTCAAATTGTTACCAAGCTCCTTATGAACAGTGTGTGTCAAACGGGGGTCTGTTCTCATTTGTGGTAAGTTGTTTTCATATGTATGTTTTCTTTAGAGACAGAATAACAAGGTTGCAACATTTGTGTTTACTTTAATTGTCTATGCAGTTCTTACAGGGCACTATAAAATAAGAATATTTATTAATGACATTTATAATAGTTAAGCTTGTATTTTCATTAACCCAGTAAAACGATACTCGGTAATGCCTTTAGTAACAACAGTGACATCTAGTGACTAATTTCAGTATTGCAACTTAGTGAAAAAATAATAGTAACGTGTTATAATAATAATAATACATGTTACCTTTTTTTCTTTGGGTGTAATTTGAGTATTAATAATAGTTTTACTTTTTTATTTTTAGACCCCACATGTACACATATAACTTCATATTAAAGTCTTGAACTGAACCCTAATTTCCAAGTGAGTGGTTGCTCTGAGGCTAGGGATCTGCACTGGCAATCAGAAGGTTTGCTGGTTGAATCCCGTAAAATGCCAAAAGAGTCTCTGCTCTGTTGGGCCCTTGAGCAAGGCCCTTAACCTCCAATTGTTAATCTGCATCCGTCCCTGCATGTAGGCCCTCCAACCTGCAGGGCACACTTGTGGGCACTCCAGCCACCACAAAAAAAAACAAACCTCACACTGTTCCACTCCATCTGAACTAGTGTGGTGCTGAGGTATCACTCGTTGCATGGCTGCACTCGGCTCCTAATCTGGATCCCGAGTTGGTTTGCCATGTGGTGGGTGCGGAAATGCACTGTACCAGCATGTGCTCCTAACCTCTCTCTCTCTTTTTAATTCACATGCCGTTGTGAATGCCAACTATTCCTGCACAACCAGTAAAAGCCCTTTAGCTTTCTCTGGTACAGCAGCTCATCATGGCAGAGTTGGGCAGACAGAGGGGTGACCCCAGCACAAAGTGCATCAGACTGTAAAGCTGTTATGTTTCAGCCAGGGTTTATTCTCTGGTTTATAAATATTTTCTGCTTTATTGCTATCTTTCTTATTTTTTGAACTATACTTTTTCATTTTTCAAATGTAATTTCTGTAATGTTTGTTGATTGTTCGGTATTTACATACTGCATCTTTAAGTTTATATGTATTCCTTGTGCTCTGTGTGTGGAGCCCCAAGAGGCGGGGTCAACATGACATCACACCCAAGGATCCGCCTTCCTGCTCAATCCTCTGGCGGATGAAGTGACATTCCTCAGGTTGTCATCGAGTGTTGTCGGAGGTTATCATTGGTGATGCTGATCAGCGCAATTCACCAAAAGTTTTTTTCACGGTGATTTGCACGCCACGCAGTATTTTCATTAGAAGGGGTAAATTAGTTGCATTAATGAAAATATTATAAAAATACTTTGTTGTTCTGCAGGAATCATTGTGTATTGTGTTTTCACCACTGGAATGAGCAAGTTATGTAGCACAGATTGGGTAGTGTCAGGGCCAGCCCCCTGAGCATAGAACGCTGAATGATGGCATCACAGACTCACTTTTTAATTTTACAACATCGTCCCACAATGCCATTGTTAGTTTTGGTGATGGGCACTGCCATTTCATAGATTTCATTGCTAGGATGTGTCTCTTGCTCAGCTCAATGTCTGATGTCATCGGGTCTCATGTGACAGTTTAAAAACTGCCGCTGTGTGTTTCTCATTTTCTGCAGATGTTACCCTCGCAGTCAAGTTCACATTTAATGTTGTGTGTTCACAGAACACTGAGATTGTCAAGTTCATGTCCTCCACAAACATCACTTTTAGTGAAGAGTACATTCAGCAGTCCTCCGTAGTTCAGCTCATATTAGTGTAGCACATGTGCTCCGCCACTGACCTTCTTCTTTTATGCTTTCAGGCTCAATCTAGCAGCAGGAAGATCAGTGGATGTGGAGAAGAAGACAGATCATTCAGGGCAGTGTGGTGTTTACTGAAGAGGTAAGTGAACTTAACAGCATGACACTGTGCGCTTTCCTAGCTGGATTTTGAAGAGAATTACATTGTCCATGGAGGTTGATCATACAAGAAAAGTCAATTACTTGCCCGTATGGTTTAACAGATGTACAGTAGCACTCAAGGGATCCTCTTAATTACGTCTAACTCCGACCAAATGCAAACACAAAGGTTGTCGCCTACTGCCTGCTTCTCTGCTTCTGGAGTCTCATATTGGCTGAAACACTTGCAACCCAAATAGGACCAATGCAGATCCCAGTCCTGCCGCACACGTGTGCCTGAGAGAGGGCCACCTTCTTCTAGTGTTGAACCGATGTTTGTGTGTGTGAATGTCACAGTTTCTGTCCTTATCCACTCCTTTATCCTGCAGTTTGCTTTTGGCTCTTCCTGTCAGTTGCCATGCAACATTAATTAGGAGGCGGTTATGTGATTTGAGAGGCAGGAGAAGATGAGCACAGCTCTTATCTCGAACTTTGGACTTCTCGCCTTTGTGAAAATCTTTTGTCTGGCTGTTTAGATGTTCTGAGATTTGTGACATGGTGTCACAGTGTGACCCTAGAATCGGTGCAAGGAGGAGAAGGGGCACCATAATGGATAGAGATGGCACGGTGTACTTTGGGGTGTGCCATTGTGAGCGAGTGTAGAAGGGAATATGGGTCCAGAGATGTGCATGAGGGGCACAAGAGCAAGAGTGAGATGGAGTTTAATGGTTAATTGTACAACCACACCCCCACCACCCTATCAGAAAAAGTTGGGACGGTATGGAAAATGCAAATTAAAAAAAAAAAACACAGTGATTCTTAAATTTACTTTGACTTTTATTTCATTACAGAAAGTATGAACCCACCAAGATATTTCATGTTTTCTCTGGCCAACTTCATTTCATTTGTTCGTATTCAGATTCAATGAAAGTACTAGATGTTACAATTCCTGATATTTGCATTGCTTCTAATGGGGAAATGGTTGCTATGAGGAAAGGCAGCCAGGAAGCTTTACCAGCAGGACACATCATCAGTTGTGTGCCTCAACTTCACAGGGTGTTTCGGCCTTTTATCACAAGACACCCTCTGTTGAGGCAGGCCCACCACGGGTTGATCAAGCCTGGGTGTGTGTCTCGCGGTTAGCTGATCGCCTTAGCCGCCCAAGTGATGTCAGCCCTCTTCAGCCATAGCCAGTGACTGGCCCTCTAAGCAGTGTTAGCCAGTTCTCTGATAGCCTGTCGTTGGGCCTGTCCCCTGACTCCAACCTCTCTAAGTAGTTTCACTGTTGTACTGGCAACAAAGCCCCTACACCCCACCTCCACCGGGCGCACCTTGATCTTCTTGCCTCTGTCCTCTGCCTCAGCTGCCAAGTTGGCATACCGCAGCTTCTTACATTTAAATGCTTCCACAATTGCATCCTCCCATGGTACCGTCAGCTCAATGACATAAGCAAGTTTTCAGGAGTTAGACCAAAGGACCAGGTCCGGTCGCAGAGTAGTAGTTACGATCTCTGTGGGGAAGATGAGCCTCTGATCCAAGTCAACTTGCATCTACCAATCCCTGGCAACCTTCAGCGGTCCCAGATCCGGGGTTGAAGGGCTAGTCTTTGGCTTGTCCCCCTCCCGGACAAATGCTGATGGATACTGGAGCTCCTCCTGGTTCGTGAGAGGTTGGGCATTGATCGATTCCCTCTTGCACTCAACTTTCTCAGCTAGACACCTGAGGACCTGGTTGTGTCTCCATTTGTATCTGCCTTGAGTAAGGCTAGTCCTACAACCAACCAGGATGTGCTTGAGTGTTGCTGGGACTGTACACAGTGGGCAAGATAGGTCCTTTCCAAACCACAGCTGCAGATTTATGGGGGAAGGCAGCACATCATATGTGGCTCGGATGATGAAACTCAGCCTATTGGACTCCATTCCCCAGATTTCACTCTATGTGAGTTTCCTCTTTTCAACACACTCCCATTTCATCCAGCGGCCCTGCTTGGCCAGCGCTACAGCTTTGGCACGTCTGGCTGCTTCCTCCTGTCGAGGCACCTCCTCCACCACCATGTTTCGACATTCGGTTGCAGATGCCTGTTGCCAGAGAGGTGTTACCGCTCCAAGACCAAAGCCTCCTCTGCCCTGTTGGACGTGACCCACCACGTCACGATGGAGAAGAGCAGATTTGGCCTGTAGCACAGCTGTGGCTGGGGTCCACTTCCTCCCCGTTGCTAGGGTGGGAGCAGCGCCTCTCACTATGGGAGTCCGCGAGTGACCTCTCCAGCCTCACTTTTACACATTTGAACTCCTCAACCAGGCTAGGAATGGGCAGTGACAGTATCCCGTCGCTGTAGAGTCCGACACTGCTGAGGCATTTCAGAAGTCCAAGCCACTTCCTCACGTAAGAGCTCACTAGCCTCTCCAGTCGATTGGCATGATTAAGAGAGACCTCGTACATGGTCAATGGCCACAGTAGTCTGGGTTACAACCCAAACTGGAAGCACCAGAGCTTCAATTTCCCTGGGAGTGTGGTGTTGTTAATCTGCCTGAGGTCATTAGCCATGTCATGCCGTAGTTGTTCAAGTTGCCAGGTGTCATATACATTGTGAAAAGATTGGAGAGACACAGGAAGAGGTTTGGGGGCAGCCGCCCGTATACTTGAATTAGGCTGCCAAAATTGACAGGTTGGTTCCATAGAACAGGTCTCAACAGACTTCAGTCCAACAATAGAACAACCATAACAGGTAAATAATGGTGGTTTTAAAGCCGGACAGGGGAAGTGATGTCATTGGGGCAGGAAACAGAAATTATGTTATTGGGGCAGAAATTGGAAATGAGATCGTCAGGCCCGGAACCGAAAATGATGTTGTCGGGCTGGGAACCAGAAATGGCATCCTCCAGTCCAGGCGAAATTTCCCCTGGTTGGTCTGCCAGTGAAAAAGAGAGAGGATTACATGGTCTGGCATGGAATTATCCCTTTGTGAGCCCTACAGCTGCCTCCCATGCACACGTGTGTGATAACATCTACTTCTATATTTCAGGCTTGCAGCACATTCCAAAAGACATGTTGTGCCATTGAGGATACCAAGCGGTGAAATGTTTCAGGTGTTCTTTTGTCCCATTCTTCCTGCAAACACGTCTTGATGGGGTGGTCGTCATCATTGTCGCATTTTTTGTTTCCAAATTCTCCACACATTCTCTACTGGGGACAGATGAGGACTGCAGGCCTCTTCTTCCACAGACATGCCTTTGTCACGTGTGTAGAATGTGCTTTTACACTGTCTGGTTGAAAAATGCATGGACATCCCTAGAAAGAAAGCCATCTTGATGGCAGCATATGTTGCTCTAAAATCTCAACGCACTTTTCAGCATTAATGCTGCCATCACAGAAGCAGCTTTGCCAAGGGTGCTGCCACAACCCCATTCCAGGACAGACCCTGCTGGCTTTTAGACTTGTTGCTGATAACAGTCTGGATGGTCCTTTTCGTCTTTGGTTCGGAGCACAGGGTGTCCATTTCTTCAAAAAAAGATCTGGAATATGGATTCTTCTGACCACAATACACCTTTCCATTGTGTGGTGATCCATCCCAGCCTCCTCCGAGCCCAGAGGAGCTGACGCCACATCTAGACATGTTTAACATAAGGCGTCTTTATTGCACAGTAAAGTTTCAAGTGCCATTTGTGAGTGTAACTCCGTGTTGTAGTGCTTGACAAAGTCATCAGGCCTTGGTCATGTGGTTACGTCAGCTGTTGATGAGTGACGGCTCTTGATGATTGGAGATCATGCGCCCTTGCCCTTTATGTATTGAAATTCCTCCAGATTCTTGAATCATTTCATGATATTATGTACTGTAGAGGGAAAAATACGCAAATCCCATCCAATCTTTCTTTGAGGAACGTTGTTTTTAAACCTTTCAATCATTTTCTGACCCATTTGTTGATAAGCTGGAGATCCTCTGCCAATCTTTGCTCCTCAAAGCCTTTTGTGGGCACCAAATCATAGTTACAGCCACCTGTTTGAAATCACATCATTTCCTCACTTGACCTCATTACTTGTCCTGAGTTACTCGCGTCACAACTTTTTTTGGAATATGTTGAAGGCTGAAATACAGCAATGGATGTACAAGAGGGAACCCAAAAATAACTAGACTTTTTTTTTTCTGGAGACTGGAAGGGCGTTAGTTCCGATGTTTGCCGCTAGGTGCATGTACTAGACTGCCCTCTGAATCATTTGGCCAAGTGGCGTCGTTGTGGAAAGTTCTGTAAGGTCAGTGTCAATTTTTTTCTTGAGCCTCTGTAACCATCTTCATCGATTTTGTGATGGCAGACTTCAAAGAATAATGTGTTTGCATCAAGTTCCGGTTCCTTTTGGGGAAAACAGCATCAGAAGCTGTCACAATGCTTTGTGAGACGTTCAAAGAAGAAGCTTTGAGCCAGGCAAGGGTTTTTACCTTAAACTGCTCAAGCGATTGCATGATGCAGTGTGGAGAAAACGACCCGAATTGTGGCGATCAGGCGAGTGGCTTCTGCGTCAGGACAACGCTCCCACCAACACGCACTGAGGGTGCAGCAGTTTCTCATGAAAAACTGGATGACAACGGTCCCCCCTACTCCCTGGACTTTGCACCCTGCGATTTTTTTCTTATTTCCAAGAATGAAGAGGGACCTTAAAGGAAAGCATTTTCAGGATGTAGAGGAAGTCAAGAAGCAAATGACGGAGGCATTGAAGGCCATTACTTTGCAAGAGTTTCAAAGTAGTTTTGAACAATGGAAAAAATGGAGTGACAAGTGTATTGTGTCTCAGGGAAATTATTTGGAGGGTGATTACATTTTGGAAACGCTCAGAGAAACAGACGATTTTTAAAAAAAAATTCTCGTTATTTTTGGATCCGCTCTTGAATATTAACAAATGAAACAAAGTTGACCAGACAAAACATGAAATATCTTGGGTTCATAATATCTGCAATGAAATAAAAGACAAAGTAAATTTAAGATTTGCTTTTTTTTTGTTTGTTTGTTTATTTCTTTTTTGGATTTTCCGTATCTTGCCAATTTTTTCTAATTTGTGGATTCTAATTGACTCCATTGGGAGATAAGCCAGAAGGTGAGGATTCTGGCGTGTATGTAATTTTGAGTAATGGAGATACAGTTAGGGATTGGGTGAGGTGCCCCCGATTGTTTTTTTAAAAAAGCTGGAGTGTGGGGTGCATGATGGAGTTGTAAGATTATAAAAAGGTTTAAAAGATCTGGAGGTGCTGATAGAGGGTGCAGAGCCTGAGGAAAATAAAACTAAGGGTGTGAAGAGTGTGAGGAGCATGAAGAACTTGAGGACTGTGAAGAGTGCCACGAGCCTGAGATGATCAGCATGACGTTGTATTGGTTGAGTGACTGAACACTGAGGGCAGAGGAATGCGCCCTCAGTCACCTAAAAGAGGGGAGTGGGGTGTTGATGTTTGGGCCGGGTCATCCAAATTGGGCACAGAGACAGAAAGTGAAGAGTCTTCCTAGAACAAAGGTGATAGGGGAAGATACCCTCAACTCTATGCAAGTGTGTGCTTTTAGGATTGACGCCTGTTTGGATTTCAAGAAGGTTTTTGGTTTGTTTTTTCCCTTTCTAAACATTTCGTTTTAATCTTATTGGGGTAATTCTGTTCATTATTGTATTAAGTGTTAGTGTTGTGCCACATTTCTTGACTATTTAAGAGAGACCTACACACTTTTAGCACACAATGTTTGGCCATGTAAAAATGAAGAACATTTGTTTGTCACCACTTGTGTAGTGGTCCGTGTCCCTCTTTCACTCACTGGGCTCGATTTCATGATCTATGAGATGCCCAGGGTTTGATATGTGCTGGGGCTGAGGGCACAGGGCATCTGAGATTTTTGTAATATTTTCTAGAGGATTCTTAACTCTTTTTTATTTTTTGGATTTTGTCTTTGGTTTATGTGTATTTGCTGTGGTGCCGACAGGGCGGAAAATGGAAACATTTGTCCCAGATCCAGATTCATTTTTGTAATGGTGCCATCTGTAACAATATCCAAATGATTTGCCAACACCATTTGAGTGTTAACTGAAGCACCTAAAGAAGGTACATCATGCCAATTTTAAAGATGAACAAACGCCCTCTGAATTACTTAAGCTTCAGAGTGTCTACCAGATGTTTGAGTTGCAGTGCATATTTTTGGATGCTACCAGTCGTTGTGGCTGAGACAGAGGACCGTGTAAAGAAGCCGGTCTATTGATTAGATGCACTTACACTCAATGAGGTACCAGGAAACACAGAACAGTCTTGCTGGCTTGTCCATCCACTATGTACAGTGAATTTTGCAGATCCTATTAATGACTCATAGGTGGGCTCTGTGGAAATTAGTGCAGTATTTTGTTGCATTTGATTTCTAGTCTTACAAGCTGATAATCACTTGTTTTGGCTTGAAATGTACAAAAATAATATTCATTGATAATATTCTGTTAGTATTTTTTTTATATATTGCCCATACACTGTGAAGCTGTGGCCTAACTTGTCATGAACTAGGAGCCCCAAAGCACATAAATCCCAAAAGCACTTCCAAAAGTTCTCAATAGAGGGCGAAATCCCATCAAAACCCTGGCTAGATACATTAAAGGGCTATGAAGGACCTTTATAAAAATAAAAAAGGTTTATTTCCACAAACTGCCCAGAAGCAAAAAAGAATGCTCATTGGAGCACAAAAGGTAGAATGGAATTACCTGTAACACAAAGGCGCTCCACAGCAAACCAGTCCTAATACAAAATTAAAAATAAAAAAAGAGCAAAATGATCAAAAACCAGAAATTTCACCAAATAAAAATGAGTAGAAATTTTAAAAAACACAACCGAAGGCATAAGAACTCCAGAACACTTTCACAAAGCACCACCAGGAACTGTGGGAGACCCTTGAGATACTGTACATAGGCAGTGGGCAGTTCCTGGCAGTGATTGGCAGGTTGCCACACACAACATACTGTACATGGAACATCACCAAGGCGTTGGAACTTTGAAACATTTAAGCAAAAGAAGATGAAGAAGAGACGTGATTGAAATTAGTCCAGTGGATCGAGACGGTAACTTTAAATTGAGTTCATCAAGAACACGAGGGCACAGGTGGAAACTTGTTGAGGGTAGATTTCGCACAAACATTAGGAAGTTTTTCTTCACACAAAGAACCACGGACACATGGAATAAGTGACCAAGTGGTAGACAGTAAGACTTAAGGGACCCTCAAAACTGGACTTGATGTTAATTTGGAAGAATTAAGTGGATAGGCCTGGCAAGCTTTGTTGAGCTGAATGGCCTGCCCTTGTATAGCTTAGTCTAATGTTCTAATCAATACAGTTAGTAGCAAATAAACATCAATAAAACTAATACAAAAGATTTAAAAATGAACAAAGATGGCATAAAACGTGAATTTGAACCCCAGCCAGGCTGATATCACACCACTGAAACAGCTCTGTCCCAAGCCCTAGCGTGTGCAACAGGAGCCCTGATTATTATTTTTCCTGATGTTCTTATCCTTTTCTTTTTTACATGACCATCTGTTTCTCCTCTTTACTGCTCTTTTGGGCTTGATAATAAAAGTGATTGTGTTTTGTTAAATCACACCCTAAGGAGCCCCTTGTGCTGGCTTCCCTAGTGGACTGCAGCCATGGTGTGCCACCTTGAATTGTATGACTGGCTATGCGCAGATTCAAATGAACCATCAGGCTGAGATGTGTAACTTTACTAATACACAGCAAACCAAAACAGAACTTGATTGTCCTACACAAAACAGCACAATTACTGTACTTACTAGCTACTGAAAAGGCAACGTCTAAAAAGAAAGTAATAATGTCAACTAGAAACAAAATAATCATTAGGTTTGGCAAATGAAGTTTGCAACGGAAGGAAGTGTTAGGATTTGAGGGCACAGCTATAGCGAAGATGATGCAAGGTCTCCTAACGGTCACAGTAGTCAAGCTAGACCTTCCCATCCTGCCTGAAATAGGCCTCACCCCAAGCAGTCTGACCTCCTGACCCCACAGGGAGGCTTCGGCCTACTTGGACCCAAAAGTGGCCCTGACTTTCACTGTTCAAAATAATTTGTTAGTTTAGTGCCAGAAATGCACATAAATGCCCTTCTGGGGAAATGAATCATCAAAACCTGTGGCTAGAAAGGACACGTAATCCTTATAATTTCAAATAGTATATAACATCAGTTACCACAGCGGTTCTCAAACTGTGGGGCGAGCTCCCCCTGGGGTGGCGCTGAAGCTGTACAAGGTGGCTGTCGAATAAATGAACAAGGCATCAAAATTAACTTGTTACATTTTTATTTCAAATTTAAATTTGCAAGCATATAGTATTTTCAATCCAGAAAGTTCGAGATGTATCGGTATCTGTCGCGAACATTTGGGTAACAGTAGATCAGGTGATAATGCGGCGCGACTGCACCACATTGGCAGCGTAGCCAATATTGCCAAATTGAGTTAAATCATTTACTGCATATGATACAACTAACAGCGGCATAATGTTTGTTGGACCAAAATATGTTCGTCTCGCGCAGATTGACTTCATCGGTGTCCTCGTTTACGAGATTTTTAAAAATTAAAACATATTTAATCGTTTCTTTACATAAAAAATAATTAAATAAGAATAAGTAATTTATTCTTTGTTTTTGGGATTAGAATTACTACCAAAAACCACACAAGGCATTTTAACAGTTATTAAAGCACTTTAAAAAAAATAAATTACAAATATTTCATCGAAGTTAGCCGAACACATGCAAATCTTATGGAAGTAAAAATGATAGGATACCGCGACATCATACCTTTGTTAGTTGTATCATGGGTTATTTTATGCAGGGGGTGCCGAATTATTCCAGGTAGAAAAGGGGGGGGCGCAAAATACAAACGTTTGAGAACAGCTGAGTTACCCACTGACTTAACAGAGGTAGGTTAGGATTCTTCCAGTTGAGTAAGATAAGTCGACATGCCAATAGTCAAGTAAAGACAATCACAGTTTATTTGTCCTTCTCCAGTTTAAGCCCCTCTGGGAGTCCACCAAACACAGCTGTTAATACGGTTAGGAGTGACTGGGACACCAAGGCTGTCTGCCTTTTATTTTCTTGCCCTCCCATCACATGACTGCAGCCTGATTAATGTTGTATGGCAACAAACACCGATGGGAGGAGTCAAGCACAGATGGAAAGGGGAGAGGCTAGCGGCCAAACCCCGGCAAGTCTTACCAGTAAAGCAGTGAGGCCCTCCATGAACAGTACTGCAGATAATGACGGCTGTCGAGTGATTGACGTATTACGTAATCCACGCTCAGATCAGATTTCTCACAGCTTTGCACACCATTCTCAAAGAACAACACAGAGGTTTCTTCTCTGCATGCTCTCTCCTTAACTCTGCTCCACTTTAAGCCACAGAATTATTTGAAATGTGCCTCCCTGAAGCACCAAAAAAAAATCTTCACTAATTTCTTCCGAGTCCCCAATGTAAAGAATTCTAAACACTTAAAAATTGCACTTCCTTTAGCTTACAGTTTCACTGGCTTGGAAAATTGCTACTAAGCAGATTTCAAAGTGCTGCTGCCAGTAAGGAGATTCATTTGTCAGATCAGCCTTTCCCGTCATCTGCTAATGGTTTTCCAAGCAGATGCCACCACTGAGGTGTCTTTTGAAACGTCAGCTTTAGGAGTGGAATTTTTACCCAGCAAAATAAACTTTTAATAGGAAGCACTGATAGATTTCTGGAAACCTTTAACATGATATCTTGGTTGTAGTGGGTGTGCTGTAAAAGGAATAAGAGAGGCTCTTAAGGGTTAGAGTTTGTTATGTAAAACCCTGCTTAATTCAAATCAGTTCTGTTTAATTCAATTTTGTAGTCCGAACAGGGACATTTGGTTTAGCGGCAGGTTTTACAGAGAGACAAAGTAACAAGAAAAACACATCACTAAGAACACGGCCATTATATTTATTTATTAGCTTGGTAATATTTGGTGATATATGTGTCTAATCTGACATTTTTATACCTGGGGAATGCTCATATTAGTTTTTCACTAATTAACTTCCTTTAAAACTTAATCATTTTTATCATCTTCTCATGATATCATTCTGGATTCTTCATGGGCTCCAAGTATGTGGTAGGAGCAACAGCCGTTGCCTAGGCCACACTCCCAGAGTTCCACAGGACTGTGTGACATGTGTCGTCATTCTCACTAATTTGTGGTTTGGACGCAAATCTCACGATTACAAAAGGAAATCCTGGGACGAGACTTTCTCGGAGATAATTTCAGGTCCCACAAGACAAGACTATTTG
Source organism: Polypterus bichir lapradei (assembly GCA_026402145.1). NCBI lineage: Eukaryota > Metazoa > Chordata > Cladistia > Polypteriformes > Polypteridae > Polypterus > Polypterus bichir. Next base: position 23,994,261 of record JANRMT010062814.1, on the reverse strand, counting down.
CCAAGAGATTTTGACAAGTCCCATCCTCTTCTCAAACATTTAGACAGATAGATAGATACTTTATTAATCCCCAAGGGGAAATTCACATACTCCAGCAGCAGCATACTGTTAAAAACAATATTAATGAAAGAGCAATAAAAAAAAGCAGTGCAAGTTAAAAAATGCAAGGTGGAGAGTGCGAGGCAGGTATAACAGTCTATAATCTTGTATAGTGTTAACGTTTACAACCATGCCCACAGTCCAATCACTTCTCATTCGTGTGAATGCTATTCTCAGACACAGTTCCTGCGTTCTCAGCTCCAAGTGGGGTCGGAAATAAAAGACAAAGAGTAGAAGACAAAGTAGAACGCTGTAAAGAGGTTCAAAAACATTGGCGCGATACACATGGAGAACAGGTTAGAGATTATGAAAGTACTAAAATTCGTAAGTCTCAAAAAACTGATAATAAAGATTGCATTGGCGCAAACAAATGGAAGTTATTACTCGGTGGAATAATGGAACAGTGAAAAGAGATTAAATATAATGACATAGGTGATATGACAGAAGTATGCAGATTGTGTTCAGTTTTAAACTTTAAGTCGGCGACTTGTAGATCGTCTAATTCGTGTTGCCATCAGGGAAAAGTAGTGTTTCTTCTCAATGAAGAGGCCTATCCGCAAAAATTAAAAGATTTGTTATTTGGTGAAAGTGAAATCCACATACGCGAGCGGCAGAGACACGAAGTGGCTGGCGCGTAGTGCAGGCGGGGTGTTGGCGAGCGAAGCGAGCAGAGGGTGATGTGATTGTCTGTGTCTTTCTAATCTCTGTATGCTGACTTTCGTCTCAGCTTCTTCTGATTCATATTGTCAAGCTTGGGTCACAGACTTTCACAGGAGACTGGAAAAGGGAACAGGTCTCCAAAGTCCAAAATCTCTGTTACTGAACTGACAGGTACAAACACATGAAGGGGTGTGAAAATCTATGGGATGATTTGAAGCAGGCTGTCCATGCTCGGCAGCCATCAACTTTAACTAAATTGGAGAGATTTTGTATGGAAGAATGGGGTCAAAAATACCTCCATCCAGAATCCAGATACTCATCAGAGGCTATAGGAGGACAGCGTCTAGAGCAGGGGTGTCGAACTCCAGTCCTGGAGGGCCGCAGTGGCTGCAGATTTTCATTCTAACCATCTACTTAATTACTGACCAGTGTTTGATGCTAATTAACTTCTTTAGCCTAAGCTTTAATTAGCTTGACTCAGGCCCCTTAATTGTTTTTTCCTTAATTAGCAGCCGGACAGTAATGAGACATAAAATAAGCAGGACATGACCAGCTCACCTGTACCCATCAAACAAAATCTGAAAATAAAGATGAAGGTCTCAGTAAGGTTGATCCCTCAGGTTACCAAAACATTTTAGGAGTTCTTAGAAAAAAACAGAATATTAACAGTTTTGAAAATGTCTGCTGTGGCAAAAAGAGAGCAGCAACAAACCATGGAATTGAATAACAGGTTTAATTAACAGCAGGAATCAGCTTCTCATTAAGGAACTGGTTCGAGTTTGAAGCCCCAATTTAGCTGGTCATCTGTTGGCTCATTTCAGGTCTCATTTCTGTTTGACTGTCATTTAATGAAGAAAAGAGTCAATTCAGAAGACTTAATCCTTAAAAACAGGGCTATTAAAATAGAGGGAAAAGAAGTTAATTAGCAGTGAATACTGGGCACAGGTTAGGAAAAGGGTTAGAAAGAAAACCTGCACCCACTGCGGCCCTCCAGGCCTGGAGTTTGACACCTGTGGTCTAGAGGCGTCTGTTATATTTGCAAAAGGAGGCTCAACTAACTATTGATGTAATATCTCTGTTGGGGTGCCCAAATTTATGCACCTGTCTAATTTTATTATGATGCATATTGCATATTTTCTGTTAATCCAATAAACTTAATGTCACTGCTGAAATACTACTGTTTCCATAAGGCATGTCATATATTAAAAGGAAGTTGCTACTTTGAAAGCTCAGCCAATGATAAACAAAAATCCAAAGAATTAAGAGGGGTTCCCAAACTTTTTCATATGACTGTAAGATACAGTACAGGCCAAAAGTTTGGACACACCTCCTCATTCAAAGTGTTTTCTTTATTTTCATGACTGAAGGCATCAAAACTATGAATGAACACATGTGGAGTTATGTACTTAACAAAAAAAGGTGAAATAACTGAAAACATGTTTTATATTCTAGTTTCTTCAAAATAGCCACCCTTTGCTCTGATTACTGCTTTGCACACTCTTGGCATTCTCTCGATGAGCTTCAAGAGGTAGTCACCTGAAATGGTTTTCACTTCACAGGTGTGCCTTATCAGGGTTATTTAGTGGAATTTCTTGCTTTATCAATGGGGTTGGGACCAGCAGTTGTGTTGTGCAGAAGTCAGGTTAGTTGGACGATCATTTATTTTTCAACAGGACAATGACCCCAAACACACCTCCAGGCTGCGTAAGTGCTATTTGACCAAGAAGGAGAGTGATGGAGTGCTGTAAATGGTCATGAAAATAAAGAAAACACTTTGAATGAGGAGGTGTGTCCAAACTTTTGGCCTGTACTGTATGTGTGTGTATTTGTGCATCTAAATTGTAGAGGTGTCAGTGGACGTGTTCATGACTGTACCTCAAGATGAATTGCACTCCATAGTGTCGCTGCCTACAGGAATGTCCTTCTGCTTCCTACAATACTGTAATGCAAAAAGTGTGTTCAGAAGTGAATGGATGGATTGATCGATTGATTGATCGATTGATCAATAGACACTGAGTAGAGCATTTAGTAACAGCATCACGCAGCTGACATAAGGACAATACATTTTAGAGAATTGCTTCACTCACAGATATGCTGAATGTCTGCCTGGGGTGGTAGCGATGGGTCTAACCTGATTGTGAATTTTGCTGAAGTTTTTACTTGCACCGCCTGCATGTGAGTGGTGCCGTCCCAGTGAGGGTCTAGCCTTGTGTCTTCTGCCACTCTGGCACCTCACCAAACCTGAATGGGAATAAGAAGACAAAAAGGATTAACAGCTGGACGCGTCTATAAGTGAAAATTCTGGGAAGCGGCACCGTAACTCTCATGAATATGAATCAGTCTAACCGTGTCTATTTTACTTCTGATTGATCTGTGCAAATTGAGCAAATTTATTTCATTGAACTCAGTGTGGAATGATTTGTTTTTAAATTGCGGCCTCTAATGTCTGTAGTACAAACAGTCTGCAGTATGGCTCTGACTGATAGCAGCATTGGGAAAATGAGTTATCTTTGTAGGTCGTTTATCAGACTTTATTTGGCATCTTGTCTGGCTGGTTTTACAGCCGACTACTGTGCACTGCGGCACAACCTGAAATAAAATACACAACTCTCACAAAGTATTGTACTTGTAATAGCAATCATTCTGAAATATGCTATAAAAATGGATGATTCTTTTCAGGTTCACACACCATTAATAATTGTTTCCTCCATTTTTAGTTTAGTCGATACTTTTGGTCCTGTACATTTCTCACGTATAATGGAAAAACCTGGTAACTTCCTTTTTTTTTTTCAAAATTGAGTTTTTTCTAGCTTTTGAAGTTTCCGGATGTTATAAGGTAGTGGTGATGGCCAAATATGTCTTCATTCTGGTCATAGCACAAAAGGAAGAAGCTTGCATGTAGACAGCATTTTACATACTGTAAGACAAAAACCTAGCAACTCCACTGACCAATGAGGAAAGACCGCCTACCAATGAAAACGTCAGATTACGATCACACGATTTAAATGTGGTGACTGTATGATTTAAATGGCAGGTGCTGCTGATTCATGAAAAGAACAATATTATGTACATGAAGCTCAGGAAAATTAAATCTAGAGATTGTTAATTATCAGTTTGACATCATTTTCTCAGTTTGCCGAAAACAACATAGTAGGTTTTTCCATAGTTGGTGAGCGCTGTTTGGAGTTATTTTACTGCACTGAACAATAACAAAGCAAAATGTGATACGTGTCAGAAGACCGTACGTTACTGCCGCAATACCATAAACCTGGTAAAACACATGAACGTCAGTGACATTGCCGAACACGAGGAGTTACAACAGAGGGGATCAGAAGAGAGCACACACACTCCGGATGCAGTCTACTCTTAATGGAGCCTTCCATAAAGGCAGGCAGTCCCAAGGCAACGTTAGCATTGCAATATGATGTAAGGCTGCTGTAACTGTTTGAATAGAAAATAATCAAAGTCTCTATTTAGGGAGACGTATATTACATTTATAGCTTGACAAATGGACATACTTAGAACACTTTTTCAAACTTAATGTATTTGTTATGTTCATTTTATATATATATATATATATATATATATATATATATATATATAGTCACACAGGTGCAATTAGGAGGAGGTTGAGTGGACCAAGTGGAGGTAATTATCCACCAGGCCAGGGGGTGGTGGGGTGCGCTAAACCATCTTCTGTTATCTCTGCAGGCCAAATATGGGAAAATCTACCTGATTTAACAACAACAATGTTACTTCCAATTCAACAAGGAGGTCATCCTGCCGACTACGCCACTGTAAAAGAATGAGTCTCAACAAACTGGAAAGGTTTGGGGCAGCCACCCATATATTGTCCCTGGCTGCAAAAAAGGTTTTAGAAATAAGCACTGATGTGCATGGATTGAGTTCCAGACTGAACTGATTTAGTGGTGGAAAAGATGGCGGATTTAAAGGGTCATACCAGAAGTGATGTCATCTGAAGCCAGAACAGGGAGTGACATCTCTCTTGGTGCTGAGACCGGATGTGATGTCTTTCTTGGCACCAGAACGGAAGTGACATCGTTCTTAGTGCTGGAGCTGGAAGTGACATTGTTCTTGGCGCTGGAACCGGAAGTGACATCTTTCTTGGCGCCGGAACTGAAGTGACGTCATTCTTGGTGCTGGAACTGAAAGTGATATTGTTCTTGGTGCCAGGACCAGAAGTGACGTCTTTCTTGGCGCCAGAACCAGAAGTGACGTTGTTGTTAAATTAGGTAGGTTTTCCCATATTTAGCCTGCAGAGACAACAGAAGGTTTAGCGCACCCCGACTCACCTGGCCTGGCGGATAATTACCTCCACTTGGTCCACTCAACTTCCTCCTAATCGCACGTGTGTGACAATATATATACTGTATATATATTTATATATATATAAACTGCTCAAAAAAATTAAAGGCACACTTTGAAAACACATCAAATCTCAATGGGAAAAGAAATCCTGCTGGCTGTCTCTACTGATATGGACTGATATGATAATGTGTTAGGAATGAAAGGATGCCACATCGTTTGATGGAAATGAACATGATCAACCTACAGAAAGCTGAATTTAAAGACGCCCTGAAAATCAAAGTGAAAAATGATGCGGCAGGCAGACAAGTCCATTTTGCCTAAATTTCATTGCAGCAACTCCAAATCGTACTCAGTAGTTTGTATGGCACCCACGTGCTTGTATGCATGCCTGACAACACACTGCAGGGCAATTGAGTAACTGTTTGATCATAATCATTTTTTTTTTAGAAATGTTGTAATAAGACAGACAAAAATATAAAACAGTGTGCAAATTCTGCTATTTCCAAATAATAAAATCACAAATTCAGTTTCATTTGCTAAAGTAAACTTAATTATACTAGGATTTGTGGTGATTAATGGATTGAATCTGAGCGTACAGTGGCAGACTACTGTGGTCACCACATTTCTGTATCTACTTGTCCAGCAAAACAAATTGCAGTTTTTTAAATAAAACAGCTAAACTTTGATATGATGATGTTTTCTAAGCAGGCTCTGACATTACATACCTGGACTCGATTGTTTGTCAGTTACCAAAACCATCTTGACCATTCATCAACCATTTGCAATAGTTGGTAGCTAATGCTAATTCATTCCTCCATGAAAAAATGTATTTTAGTCTGCTTAGCTTATGGCACCTGTTGTGTTGTGAGATTTTGCATATAACTTGATAAATGTTTTGTATGTCTTTATTTATAATTTAGGCAAACCAATGTAATTCAGTGTTACTTTGGTGAGAGGTATTTGTGTTTGACCCCGGGCGGCGCCCCCCCATTTAAGACTGTCTCATTGTAATTTTATGACAGGATTTAAGGGGATGTGTCTTAAACCAGTTTGATGAGTATTTCTCTGCTAAAGTCTTTCAACCCCCCTGCAAGGATGCCAGGATGTTTAACATATGGTTTGGGGCAGGAGATAAGATGTTCTATTTCACCCATTGGTCTGAGATATGGCTGTCTGGATTGGCTGGAGGGGTTGGACAGAAAACCTATAAATTTGCTTGCTCAACCACATTCTCTCTCTCTCTAACCAACATATGATGAAAGAAGCATCTCTCTTGCTAACCTGTGATGATGTAGAAGTATCTTTCTCTTGTTAACAACTGATGAAGACCATCACACCATGAACTGAAGACAACACAATGAGGAGCACAGTTTCAGCCATTTTGAACAGACATGTGGCTAAAAGCTGAGCACCAATGATGCCTTAACTAGAGACATTAAGTAACTACAAGTCTGTGTGCCACCTGAATTACACATCGCCATTTTATCAGGTTGTATGGTTAGCCAATATTCAAATGTACTTAGCATTTTGTTATTATTTATGAATATTATCAGTAATACATTATTTTATGTGTAACTTAACTCCTGCTTGTCTTTTTACTACATCTAAATGCCTGAGGTTATAGATATAGAAGGGAAGGTGGGGATAAGTTATATACTGTACACTAATACCTTATAAACAGTGGTAAGTCTGTGAGATTAGGCATTCTAAGGCTACATATTAATAATACAATAGGGGAAAGTAGAGCAAAATACAGTATATTACTCTACTAAGATAAAACAACATCATTTATCAAAATGTTTACAAAAACTAAAAGGTTCTATATAAAAACTCTTTTAAGTCTGTGATTCTGTAACCTAACAAAACTAACATCTGCCTAACAGCAAAAAATGAATTTATGTAAAACTTAACGTGACATGTTTCCTCAGGTTAGACATTGACTTTTTGTATGCTGAAATGCCCGTTTGTTTTGGCAGACACAGAAGACATTGCATTATAGAGCTGTTCTTTTGCACTGTGTGTAAGCAAAACATGCTTTTTATATGAGGCCAGGGGTGTTCATCCTCATCCTCTTCAGTTTTAGCATTGGAGACAGTTGCCTCTGCCATTTTTCATGTATTCTTTCTTTCCCTGTCCGCCGTCTTTGAGGAGTTTGTGCCCCTATGCTGCCACAGTTTGCGTGTAGTCATGTGACTGCATGGCTACGTCTGATTGGTGAAACGGAGTCATGTGATTATTGTTGCTACATCTGATTGGTGAAACAGTCATGCAGTTGTCCCACTGGTGGCTTCTCTCTGGCAAAAATATAGCATATCTAATGGAAAAAAAGTAACGATTCGAGTGTTGCCCAATGTAGCGGAGTAAGAGTAGCGTTTCTTCTTCACAAATGTACTCAAGTAAAAGTAAAAAGTATGGTGCAGTAAAACTACTCTTAGAAGTACAATTTTTTTAAAAAGTTACTCAAGTAAATGTAACGGAGTAAATGTAACTCGTTACTATCCACCTCTGCTCTCCACTCCCTAGCGCATTTGTAATGAACCCCCAGGAAGTATGGAAGGCCCTCCCTTAAATAGGGTGGAGGGATGTTCCTGACATTGATTGGCAGGTGGTCCCGCCCCCTGGGGAACCGCTCACTACACACAAGGGACATAACCAAGGCCACATTTATTTAAAAACACAAAGAAAAATACGCGTCGTAAACAGAAGAAGCATAAATACAAATAAATACATGAAATTAGACATCACAAACAAAAAACACAACCGTGAACCCCAGCCAGGGGGTAAATGCTGGCTGAACCGTGACACGAAAAAGGGAAGTGTCATTGTGATGTGCCACTTAACCAACTAAAGGCACAGGCCTAATTCTATTTTACTTAAAATGAGATCAGATCGAAGTCAATTCAATTTTGTCGTGGTAGGGTTTGAGAGTGACCTCATCTTCATTTTCAGACTGTGTATTATCAGGACCCTAACAGAAAGCCCCAAATCCCATCTGTAGACCTTGTATGTTTATTCTTACCAGCCTGGTCAACGGCAGGGTTGTTCTGCTATTGTAGTTAAATACTTAGGGATGCTAGAATAGGTTTTCTTTCCAACCTTATTTTGACTAACAGGCGAAACCCTAAAATTGAAGAGCTGAGTTGCAAAATCAGCTAAGTACAGGAGATAAGTTTTTGTGAAAAGGAGAAAAATAATTTTCAAGTATTTGAAATGATATTTTTTAAATTCTTTTTGCAGAATGTTGGTTGTTACATTACTGAAGGTCAATTGCTGGACATCTCAGAAATCTGAATATTTCACATTTTTGTAAAAAATAGGAAAAAATCGTACTTAGGTTTTGACGCTAAATCAATTGTATTCCATAAACCTATAAGTAGCAACTTTCATCAAAAGTGCTCTGGATCTTGAAATATTTTTATTATATAACAAAAGAAATAAAGAGCTTTTAGTCTGTAAACTATTTAGCTAAAAAGTAATGCTAAAAGTCATGAATTCCTGTTAAGCATTGTTAAGTAGTAAATTAAACAAGTTATAAGCAATCTCTAGAATGTCAATATTCTACATCGTCTTCCTCATATATTTCAGTATCACTGTCTGCCATTGGTTTAGTGTTTTTGTTGGCTGTTCCAATGATTGGGAGGTAGAACTCTTTAACTTTTTCTGATCGCGGATTGTCCATATTGACTCCCATTTTGCTAAGCAACATTTCGACATCCTTTGCTTTTGCTGGATTAACACAACAATCCAGTGGAAGTGGGTCAGCTGACAACTTTTTTATTTTGCTGCCACGTTTCACAATAGTGTGACTGCAAAAGTCGCCCGAATACGTGGTCTTTATGTTTATGTTGCTTCTTGTTATTTCCGCCACTCGAACTTTTGTCAAGTGAAATGGGAGCTTTTTTTCTGCAGACTTTTGCAGCAGCAGACTTGTAGTTAAGCACCTGCCAGTCTCTTCCTAAAACTCTGAGTGTGGCATATTGAGATGATTGACTGGTGTACTTAGCAGCTTTTGGAACTAAGCTGGTTATGTATTTAACAGGTTTTGGAACTCACATCAAAATTTATAGCACTATATTTTGGTACTTAGCAGGTTTTGAAGCCCACTTCAATACCAAGCACATAGCCGACCCTTTGATAAAACACACAACCATGCTTCACCTAAAGTTCGCCAAGAAATGTACTTAGCAGGTTTTGGAACTCACCTCTTCAATTTGATTTGACACAATTGATAATATTGTTTCACCGACTCCAGCTAATAAGCAGGTATTTTCAAACAAAGACTGTGATGACCTACTTAAGCATGTTGTTAGTTGAATTAATGATGTAAGGGCTAACTTAGCTCCATCATCTTTCACTCATACTTCCTTACGCTCGGAGTCTTTTTGCCGGTTCTGCTCAATTTAGTCAGAGGGCGCAAATCACTCTCATTTTATTTGCCTTGCACTGGCTCCCAGTCTATTACGGAATTTGTTTTAAAATGTTACCTATAGAGCTCTCTGCAGACAAGCCCCTGAGTGCATTATTGAGCCGCCATACAGCCTGTCGGGCACTTAGGTCTTTTTGTCATCCCTCGTACCCGGCTTAAGCTACCTGGGGATTGTGCTTTCGAGTCCGTTGTGCCAAGGCTTTGGAGTGGTCTTCCGTTAGCGTTGCACACTCCTGAGTCAGCTGATTCTTTTAGTAAGCAACTTCAGACATTTTTGTTTAAGCAGGCTTTTGAACACAGCTCAGTAGTCTATGCTTGGGCTTTTTATTTTTAGTTTATTCTTGTTATGCTATTTTATTTTCTCTTTTTATTTTTCTTGTTTTGTTATATTTACAGGTGCTAATACAGAGCATTGTCACACCCACCACATGACAAACCAACTCAGGATCCCAGATTAGGACCCGAGTGCAGCCATCCAACGAGTGACACCTCAGCACCACACTAGTTTAGATGGAGTGGAACCAGTGGGAGGTTTTTTATGGTGGCTGGAGTGCCAATTCTGCCACCAACCCCCAAGTTTTTCCGTGCAGGTTGGAGGACCTACATGCAGGGATGGGTGCAGATTAACGTCGTACACAGGACAGAAAAATTGCAGGTTAAGCACTTTATAAATAAATTTTGCTTACTTCCTTACATCTCTGTTTCTTTTACATCTGGAACTGACGAAAAGAAAATCATTGGACCAAAAGACACACCAAAAAGTTTTCACCTGGAATGAAGGCTCTAGACACAATATAAGAAACAATATATTGTTTTATTGCAACAACAATTCGGCCAAATCAGGTTGAGCCCCAAACAGTTCAAAAATCACAGTTTATATATCATTTCTTATCATTGTAACCTCGCTAGAAGCAGCCAATTCGCTGCTTTCCCCGACTCCTTTTTCTGCAGTTGGCCTAATTAACTTTTATTGGAACTACCAATATTTCTTATTTTCTCTCAATTATCTTTATTTTTCTGCTTCGCTTATTTTTAGGTCGGCTGAGAGCCAACAGGTGTTTTCCCTTCTTCCATCCTTGATCTGTCGTTATTTCATCGTTCTCCCTTCCTGGGTCCTCTCGCTAGGTTTTATCGGCAGCTAAAGCTAAGCTGTAATTAAAAAAGAAATACGGCATGGGCCTTTATTTAACCATTTGTTTAGCAGGCCTAACTTGCATTAATATTTGCACTAAGTTTAATGCTTATATATTTTCCTATATTTATTTATGCTAATACATAATAATATTACTAATACTAATTTTGTTTTCTATAGAACCCCAGACGATCAGAGAGAGTACCAGAACAGACAGGGGACAGAGTTACACGTTAAATTCATGCATAGATTTATGTAAGGCAGCGTTTCTCAACCTTTAAGTATTTGCGACCCGAGTTTTCATAACAGTTTTAATCGCGCCCCCCCCCTAACATTTTTTTGAAATGTAGATGCATATTTTATTATACATACTTAACTTTTATCGACATTTATCTAACTCTATATTTATTGTTCTAGTATCAGAATGTAGTTTAACTTAATTTGTTTTGGTTTCAACAGATGTTTTTTTTCATATTTTTGATTCTTGTTTTCTTGTTTTCACATCTTCACACCCCCCTTTTTGTTACTTCGCGCCTCCCTAGGGGGGCCTGTCCCACAGGTTGAGAACCACTGATGTAAGGCTTCCAGCTGTGCCCAAAGTATAAGCAAAGCAAAAGTGGTGTGGCAATAATATCGATACAACCTGCGTAATACTCGGCTCATTTGGTGGGCTTAGCTACTAGGTGGCTCTCTGTCTTAGTATGCTGGTTGGTCTTTGTTCAAACGCCATCCAGCATGGCCCTTAGATCAGTGGTTTTGTTTTGCACCATAGACCGGTTTCATGTAAGAAAATTTACGACGCAACGGCAAATAATAATAATAAAAAAAAAAAAATGTTGTCTGTCTTAGAGTCTTCTGCTGTCTCATCTTTAGGTCTTTGCCCTTTTTACAAAGCAGCTCTCCAGTGACATTGGTCTTTTAGTCATTTTAGCTAAGGTCAGCTTGTGAACTTAATTTATCGGGCATCAAAACTGTGACAGAGACAAGTGTGGGAAAGAAGCACAGATGGGAAGTGATGGGGTGATCGTTGAATGTCGAGTGACCACAGTTACTGAAAGTTATCAACAGTTTATTGTACACCACAACCAAATCAGTCTGCATGCTCATCCAGTCTTGTGTACGTTGTCATGATTCTTGTCCTTATGACTTCACTTTTTTATGGTTGTTCATGGCTAGGCAGGATGGCTGAGGTCTTTACTAATACTGTTTGCCTTTCTAAGGTGTTGTGTCATGGCCTTTATACCATCAACCCTCTTACTTCCTTAACAACAGCGGCCATCAAAGCACACAAACAACAGAACATAATCACTGTTCTACATCCTCTCTCTTCAGCTTTGTTCCTTATTCCAAAATACATGAACATGTTTGCTTTAATATTTTCTTTAAAAACATTCAAGAATCTGCGGTGGGCTGGCACCCTGCCCGGGGTTTGTTTCTGCCTTGCGTCCTGTGCTGGCTGGGATTGGCTCCAGCAGAACCCCGTGACCCTGTGTTAGGATATAGCGAGTTGGAAAATGACTGACTAACTGACATTCAAGAAAATTACATCAACAGTTCAACATAGCCTGTCAGATGGAAAAGTATGAATGCTTGTGTGCGTATGGTTCTGTGTCTGAATGTGCAACCGCTATAAAAATATCATATTGTTGTTCAAACACATGCCAGTTCTCAGCGACATTGCCATCAAACACCAGCGGTTCAGGCCTATGAAATCCTTCTGCCATGACGAAGTTATAGTCATATGAAAACGTTTGGGAACCCCTCTGAGCCTGCATAATAATTTACTCTCCTTTCAACAAAAAAGATAACCGTGGTATGTCTTTCATTTCCTAGGAACATATGAGTACTAGAGTGTTTTCCGAACAAACATTTTTAGTAAAGCAGTATTTAGTTGTACGAAATTAAATCAAATGTGAAAAACTGGCTGTGCAAAAATGTGGGTCCCCTTGTAATTTTGCTGATTTGAATGCCTGTCACTGCTCAATGCTGATTACTTGCAACAGCAAATTGATTGGATTAGCTCATTAAGCCGTGAACTTCATAGACTGGTGTGTCCAATCATGAGAAAAGGTATTTAAGGTGGTGAGTTGCAAGTTGTGCTTCCCTTTGACTCTCCTCTGAAGAGCGACAGACACCATGGGATCCTCAAAGCAACTCTCAAAAGATTGTTCAGTCTCCTGGTTTAGGGGAAGGCTACAAAAAGCCATCTCAGAGGTTTAAACTGTCAGTTTCAACTGTAAGGAATGGAATCAGGAAATGGAAGGCCACAGGCACAGTTGCTGTTAAACCCAGCAGGTCTGGCAGGCCAAGAAAAATACAGGAGCGGCATATGCGCAGGATTGTGAGAATGGATACAGACAACCCACAGATCACCTCCAAAGACCTGCAAGAACATCTCGCTGCAGATGGTGTGTCTGTACATCGTTCTACAATTCATCGCAATTTGCACAAAGAACATCTATCTGTATGGCAGGGTGATGAGAAAGAAGCCCCAGTTCAGTTAAATCAGTGGTGGGTTCTGTTATGGGAAGAGGTAGTGATTGCTGAGAATTTAATAGGCTGATTGCTTTGGGGTCAAAGCTGCTCTTCAGCCTGGTAGTGCGGGCATGTGGGGCTCTTAAGCACCTGCCAGATGGCCGAGGAGTGAAAATGCCATGTCTGGGATCTTTACAAATGTTCTTTGCTTTTCTGCTGTAGTGGGTAGTGAAGATATCTTCCACTGATGGTAGCTGAGTGCCAGTAATTCTCTCAGCCATTTTGATGATACACTAGAGGGTCTTCCTGGGGTGCTCATCTTTCTAAAACTTGTCCTCGTTCCTGGGGCTCATAAACTCTACAACCAGATCGATGCAAGTTACATGGCCTAGTGCAGCACTTAACAGCGGTTCTTCTCTGATCTAGTAGGGTCATAAAGATGCCCGAGCAACACCCTGTCAGATTAAACGTTTTAAAATTAAATATTGTGAGAGAATAATAAAAAAAGAATTGTCAACCTATCTTTATATATAATACGCTACCGTGGCTGTTCGTTTGTCTGTCCAGGATTTTAAATCACCTGTGGCTCGCAAACCGTTTAACCTATTGACCTGAAATTTGGTACACACATACTACGTAACGCCTGCTATCTGCTTTCGGGGTGATGATTGACCTCCAAGGTTATTCCTCTTTTTATCTTTATTTTAATTTATTGTAGACTCAACTCTCGGCAGTGGCCAGCAGGGCGGTCATGCAGCACATGCATACGGGCGCCGTTCTCATCCCTAACACCTTCGCCGTCACTTCCTCTACCTCTTCATGTTAGGTAGAATGCCCAGAGGGGACTGGGCGGTCTCATGGTCTGGAATCCCTACAGATTTTATTTTTTTCTCCAGCCGTCTGGAGTTTTTTTTGTTTTTTCTGTCCCCCCTGGCCATTGGACCTTACTCTTATTCGATGTTAATTAATTGATTTATTTTGTTTTCTTATAGTGTCTTTTATTTTTCTATTCTTTATTATGTAAAGCACTTTGAGCTACTGTTTGTATGAAAATGTGCTATATAAATAAATGTTGTTGTTGTTGTTCATATCTTAAATCATTCTTGAGGCAGATTGAACACTTAAGTGCCAGCTTAAGTGAAAAATTAAAGAAAACTTACTAAGTAATTGCAACACAAACACTGAGTTAATCAGTTTTGACGCAAAAAAATGCCGACAAATGAGGAGAAGAAACGGGCCACTAGGGTGGAGAAAAGAAGAGCCGCTCAGGAAGCAGCAAGTGTATCAACCTCTGAGCAAACGAATGATTAACGTACAGAGAAAGAGGATGAAAACTAGGACTGCTCAAGTCAAGGGTATTCACTGCTCGATAACGTGCCGTTACTGCTATGCTAGATGTTACTTTCCATTGCAACTTCTCAAGGAGCTTTCAAAAAGGAAGAACTTTATTAATGCTGTCCTCTGCTGGCCATGCTGAACCACTTCTAACCATTTAGACTTCTCCAGATCTCTGAGTGATTCCTTCAGATCGGCGGTTCTCAACCTGTGGGGTACGCCCCCCTAACAAAAAAGGGGATGCGAAGATGTGAAAAAAAGAAAACGAGAATCAAAAATATGAAAAATACATCTATTGAAACCAAAACAAATTAACTTAAACTACATTCTGATGTTAGAAAAATAAATATAGATAAATGTTGATAAAAGTTCAGTAGGTATAATGAAACTTGTAGCAGTGTATCGTCAGCAAAAAATATGAATATATTTTATTAGGGTTTCAAAAAAACGTTAGGGGGACGCGATTAAAACTGTTATGAAAACTTGGGTCGCAAATACTTAAAGGTTGAGAAACGCTGCTTCAGACTGAATCTTTTTGCTTCTCTGTTGCCTAAAGGGGAATCTGGATAAGATACAGGACAGCATTGTACGTCTTACTGATTCATAATGTGCGTATTGTAATGTAATCTTTAAAGTCAGTGTGGGGCACGGAGTCACAAACACACACCCGGCCATACTGCCTGACTGTTTGCTATTTTCACCAACAAGTCCATCTGAAGTTTTAATATGAAGTTTTTGTAGTTGTTCCTTTCAAATCTTAAGTGTAATGGATAACTAAAAGCCGTATTAAGTCAAACAAAGCTCCATTAAAGGTCGGAAGCAGCTCCTTTTCTATTCGCTAATGAAACCAACCTACTTGAGAGCAAAGCGTTCTCCTTTAATCTTCAGTCTCCTTTTCAGTTCTGAAGTGCATCCATTTCCTGCTACAATTAAGAAGCAGCTTGATGAAAGTCAAACACTGAACATGGACGTATTTAGGAATATCTGATGCCGCTCAGAAGACAGTATCTCGAGCCGGGCTTGCTTAACGTTGTTCGATTTCGTTTTGTTTTATAATTTTTTTTTTCTCGTATTAATGACAAAAATTTACATGATGGATAAGACCCTGCAGTGCCAGGTCTCAGAACGTCTAGCTTTGGTAGTGAATATGCCAAAAGTGGGCTTATCTGACCATGGGGGTGGAGTGGGTTTGGTATGCAAAGCCATACAAGAACACAAACTCTATTAGTATGCTTTCCACCAGCAAGATTCTGCTGAGGACCCCACTGCCTCGGCCCCTCACGATATCTGACTTTACTGGCACGCAGGTCCAGCCAGCAGTTCACCATTTAAATTTTGGTAACTGTATTACATGTTTGTTTGGTTTATAGATTTTTACATAGAACTTTATTTGTCTCCAGGGGGAAATTTGGCTTTTTACAGAAGCTCTTTAAAAGAATAACTACTATGGGGAACAGCCCGGACACAGACAGGTAGATGTTTTTAAGCACCACAACACACGTTTATTTACAATTATATATACAGTGATCACGCACAAACCCAGTACCGCAGCACCAATCACCCTCAGTCCAGGCCCTCAACAATGCCTTTCTTCTCCAGGTCCGCCTCCTCTCCTCTCCTCCAAGACTCTGTCCACTTCCACCCGACTCAAGCCATCGAATGGAGGGAGGCGGCCCCTTTTATAGTCCCCCGGATGTGCTCCAGGTGCCTCCTGGCAATGTTCCACTGGCACTCCCCGGTGTCCCCGCTCCTTTTCCCACAAGCACTTCTGGGTGTGGCGGAAGTGCTGAGGTCCTGGGCTCCAAAGTCATTCGGGCGCCCCTTAGCGGTGACCATGGGTCCCTACAGGATTGAGCTTCAAGGCTCTGTACCCGTGGTCCCCATAGGCACCAGGGCGGTTGCCCCCTCGTGGTCTGGAAGAGGAGCAAGCCCTCCTCCGGTCTTCCTGGGCGTCCCGGCTGGGTACCACCCCCAGCCACGTACCACACTACATAAATAGGTAAATAAATAGATAAATAATTATACACACACACTTTGGTCTAAACACACACCAGAACGGCTATAAAGCAAGAAAATTAAAAGAAACAAAAGTTCTGACTTGGCTGTCCCAGTGCCAGTGAGGCTTATGTAGGCATTTGAGGAACGTTCAGAAAGTTTCCGCATTTTCACATTTTCATTGGAAACAGTGAAGGCTGGAGAAGTAGTAAGTGGGTATTAAAAAGCAGGCACGATGCTGGGAAAATTATATCACAAAGGAAGGTGACTGTTTAGAAAAGTTGATTAATAAATAGAGTTAAAAAAAAGTGTGGAAACTTTTTGAACGTCCTTCATATTTCTGTTGGTATAAAGGAGCCCCCTTAGTGTTTCTTGACACACTTCTGCTGAATAAGTCCTCAGTGTTGGTGTGTCACAGAGAGGATGTTCAGCTTTGTTCATAATGGCACTCCATTTTGTTTTAATTCTCTCCTTTGCAACGATCTCCAGGGGGTCCAAAGTGTGTCCCATAACTGAGCCTGCCCTTTTAATTAGCTTGGTAATTTTTTGGGCTTCTCTTGAAGTGATGTTACCAGCCCAGCACACCACAGCACAAAAAAATCACACTGGCTATCACAGAGTTTTAGAAGATGTGAAGTATGTCACTTCCCACATTAAATAAGCACCTCAAGTACTTGTAGGAGTGGACCACCTCTACATGCACTCCCTGAATAGTGACTGAACATAAAGGCTCTTTGGTGCGGTGAAAGTCAGTAAGCAGTTCTTTGGTTTTGCTGATTCTGAGGTGCAGACAATTCTCTTGGCACCAAGACACAAGCTTCTTCACCTGACTCCTCTCCTCTGTCTCATCCTCTTTATCAGTACACCTCATAAGTGCAGGGTCATCTGAGAACTTCTGTAAGTGACCTGACCTGCTGTTGTGTTTATAGTCTGAGGTGTACAGAGTGAAGACAAAAGGACACGGGCCTTTTCCTTGTGATTCTCCAGTGTTGTTCATGCAGTCCTAGAGTCTCACAAGCTGCGGTCTGCTGGCCAGATAGTCCATTATCCAGAATACTATGGACTCATCCACCTCCAAATCTCTGATTTTACCCCGATGGCTGGATGGTATTGAAGGTGCTAGAGAAATCAAAAATCATCATCCTCACATTGCTGCCAGCTTGAGAATAAGCCATGTGGATCAGATAAATCATTGAATTCTCCACTTCAGTCTTTGTCCAATAGACACACTGCAGTTGGTCCAGGAGATCTACCGCAAGAGGACTCGTGTAGTCCAGAACCAGTCTCTCTCAAAGGTCTTCATGATGTGATACTTAAGTGCCACTAGTCTGTAGTCATTAGGTGAAGAGGCGCCTGCCTTCTTTGGACCAGGAACAATGCAGGATGTTTTCCACAGCAGTGGCACTTTCTGAAGCCTTGGGGACAAACTGAACATGTGACAGAGGACACCACAGAGTTGGTCAGCACAGGCCTCAAGATCTCAAGGACTGGTCCTGCAGCTTTTCCTGTGTGTAGCTTCCTCAGTTGTCTTCTTACTTGGTCTTCTTGATGATGGTCAGAGGTGGAGTTGTCACTGGCCATTTCAGTTGATGTTGTAAGAGCTGTTGATATAGTAGGGATGGTTTGGCGAGACTGGTCATTGGAAGAAGGCGGCAGTGGGAAGAAAATCTGTTGTGGAGGTTCATCCTCGAACAGAGACAGACAGACAGATGGACACCAGATGTCCATAAACACACAAATTTTATATTTTCTTCACTAATGCACAGCACCGCACAATGTATAAATCAGCTGTATCGCTCACCATCCCTTCTGCCACCTCTACTCCTCTCCTTACAAGCTCTGTCTTCTTCCTCCCGACTCTGGCACAACTAATGGTGTGAGGTGGCCCTTTTATAACACCCCAGATGTGCTCAAGGTGCTTCATGATGATCTTCTGACGGCACTTCCTGGTGCAGCAGAAGTGCTGCATGAGCACCCAGAGGCTGATCCTGTGGCACCCATGCAGACCAGGGCGGCTGCCCTCTCTTGGTCCAGTGGAGGTATTGTCCCTCTCCCGGTCCTTCCAGGCGCCCCAGCTGGGCAGAATCTCCAGCCTTCTGCCACTCTATTAAAGAATTTGTTCAGGGCATTAGCTTTGTCCACATCCCCTTCTGGCTACTAAGCCCTGGATTGCCTGAGTCCAGTAATCATACCCATCCATTCCAGACATCCTTCATGTTATTCTGAGTGAGTTTGCTTTCTATTTTTATATGCTTCAATCTCACTGTCTGATTTATATGTTTCCTCATAGTATTTGCACTATTTATGCTTCCATTGCACTGCTGTATTTATTGTGGATTTTTCTCCTCTTCATCTCTATTGTCTATGGACTATTAGCAGGGTATTTGTATTGTCTTGTGTTTTGTTTGTGTATGCGGGTGGCCGGAACAGCATGCAGAGTATGACTTTTATTACACAATGTGACCGCTTCCTAAATTCTCAACTCAACTCATGTTTGTTATCACGCCTTTCAGAGTGAGCACAGATCATAAAAGTGCACACTTCACAATCTGCTACAAAAAAGTACAATTTGTACAAAGCTGGGTTGCCTCACTTGAGACCCTTGCTCCAAGTGAGTAGGAACATCAATGGATGGATGGATGTATGGCAGTAAATGACATACTGTACATTATTTGGATTCATCAACACACGATGTGAGCCATCAATGCCTGTGAGGAGAACCCAAACCTTTTGATATCTTTCAAATGCAGCAGGGCCCATCTTCCTGCCGAGTTCGATGCTAAAAGGTCAGCAGGAAAAGAAATGACACTTTGAATGTGAAGAATATTGAGAAGATTTCAAATGAATAAAGTGTATTTTTGCAAAAAGAGTTCGAAAAGTAAACAACTTTAAAAAAGAATAGCAGATGGTAATGTTAGTTTGTGCCCAGTGGTGTAGCTGACTCCCTCGGCTTATGCAATGCAAAAAAAAAGGAAAATATTAATAAACCAATGGAAAGAAAAATCTGTGCTCAAAAATGAAATTAGAGTATTGGATTGAAAGGAGTCAAGTAAAAGTCCACTTAAATTGATGACAGCACTCGGGTCTGGTTATTCTTCCACGTTAGTATTGCTACTGGCATAAGCTCTGCTTTATTGCAATTCTTTATTAGTTAAGAAAGTTGAAAGAGGGGCTGGATACACACACACAGTCACACACACAAACACACACACAGTCACACCCTCACACACAGTCACACACACAGTCACAC
>JANRMT010062814.1:23958585-23971538 GCA_026402145.1 Polypterus bichir lapradei | reverse complement strand
TATATATATATATATATATATATATATATATATTGTGGAGGACTGCCGGCTTCCCGTGCCGGTCCTCACCCCCAGGCCGCCAGGAGGAGCTCTCCCGACAGCAGGATCGTGCCCCGAGGTCCAGCAGGGCCTTATGGACTTTGTAGTGTTTATACACAGCCCTGCTGGATACCTTGGGGACCACCAGGAGTCGCTGTGGGGGGGCTTATAGGTTCTGTGATGCCTTATGACCCGGGAGTACGTCACGGTCACGTGACAGGAAGGAACGACGTGCTCCCGGGTTGAAGAAAAGGACTGTTTGCCCTGACCCGGAAGGAATAAGGAACTGTGGACTGTTGGGACAGAAACACCTCCGGGTCAGGGGCTATAAAAGGGCGGTGCCTCAGTCCAGACACTGAGCTGAGCTGGGTGGTAGGAAGGCAACGCGTCTGGGAGTGGAGGATTGGATTATTGATTTATTATTGTAGTTGTTTATGAATAGTGTGGAGTGGAGGGTGCTTAGTGCACGTGATTATTATAATAAATATAATTATTGTGGCAATTTTACCAGGTGTTTGGCGTGGTACCTGAGGGTTCAAGGGAGCGCTAGCGCCCCCTACTGCGACAATATATACAGTGGAACCTCGGTTCATGAACGTCTCTGAACACGTACAAATCGAATTACGACCAAAAAGTTCGCCAAACTTTTGCATCTGTTCACGTTCACACACTCGGTTGACGAACCAGCCAGTTTCCCTTCCTGTTCGTATGCGCCGATGATTTCTGCACATGTTCAGTCTCTCCCTGTACTGTACATTGTTCTCGGTGCATCACACAGAGGGACTGTCCCTCAAAACTGTAACCTCCTCTCAACCCAGCTTCCTCCTGTGGTATAGCAGGTCCACAGCTCCCGTCAGAAAGGCCAGTTTTAATAAATAATCACCGCACTTGCGGCTTAGCGAGGGGGCGTGGTGGTGTGCGGCCGAAGCGGTTCCTGAGGAGTTTGAGATGTGGCCGTTTCTCACCTAAGTGCACAGGTGAGAAGCAGTCCACATCCGTAATTGTTACCAGGAGCTGCTGATTGTCACGACTACCACGCCTCTTCATAAACAGAAGCGCGAGTAGGCCAAACGGGAGGTTGCAGGAGAAGGCAGGAAGCAGGAGGAGAAAGCCAGTGCAGGAGAGAAAGAGAGAGAGAGAGAGAGTGAGGGAAAGAGAAAGAGTGTGAGAGGGAGAGCACGAGAGAGAGAGCGAGTGAGGGAGAGAGAGCGAGCAAGCTGCTGAGCAGGGCGCCTGGGTGTTTGTCTCAGTGTTATTCAATGTTTTTACATTTAGTTTACTATTACACTGTGAATTCTATGGTATAATTAACTATTTTTGTGCTTAAAAATCTTTAAACAAAATATATTTACATACAGTTCGTATGGTCTGGAACGGATTAATTGTATTTACATACAATCCTATAGGGGAAATTACTTTGGGTCACAACCAAATCGGGTTACAACCAGAGTTTTGGAACGAATTATGGTTGTGACCCGAGGATCCACTGTATGTATATATATATATATATATATATATATGTTGTGACACTAGGGGTCGCTGTCGCTCCTCCAAACCCATAGACAACACGTCCAGACAGCAGGTAAAAGCCCCAGAAATAAATTCAATTTCTGCAATACTGTGCACAAAGCACCACCACCTCCACAATACACAACAATTATCAATAATCAATACAATAAATCACAATAATAAATCCTCCTCTCCACCCAGCAGCTCCGTCACACTCCCTCCCAACTCTGGCTCAGTCTGCTGGGTCTCCCATAGTCCTTTTTATAGTGCTCGACCCGGAAATGCTTCTGTCCTTCAGTCCATGTGATTCCATAGCACTTCCGGGTCAGATGAAAACTCTTCTTTTTCTTCAGCCTGGAAGTACTTCATTTCTTCCCTCCTCATGACTAGGGAGTACTTCCGGACTATAAGGAAAATATAAATCCCTGTGCCTCCCTGCAGCGTCCCCTGGCGGCCCCCACGGTATCCAACAGGGCTGTGAAGCCAAACTCCATTGTCCATGATGCCCTGTGGGAATTCGGGGCACCTCCATGTTGCAGGGAGGACTCCATCTAGTGGCCTGGGGGTGTTGGCTGGGATAAACTGCCAGCCATCTCTCACAATGTATATATATATATATATATATATATATATAAATATACTTGCTGTGTAAGCCTGTGTGTAAAAAATCCCAGAGTCGTAGAAGCTATTAAAATCATCAGAGATAGAGATGTCAGATAATTGAAAGGGACTACTCTGGGCATCTCTCTCCTAGGAGGTTTCATTTTGCCAACGTGATCACATCGCTTGTTCATTAGTGATGGGAGGAAAAGTAAAAGGGACACCGTTTTGCCGATGTTAGTGGCTAAGCGACTTAGCCTTTCTTCTGAGGTTTCGTCTTTCTGACGTGCTGGCCTCACTTATGTATTAGCAGCTAAGCGAGTTTTCTGTTTCCTCGTTGGCGGAGCCCTTACCCCAACTCCACCTCTCACTTCCATTTTATTAAAGTCTACACAATAAAGAATATAAAGGGGAAAATAGGGTCACCATGGAATGATAAAACCTACAACATGTGCAGCTCATCAGCAGTATGACTTCCTAAAACTCAAACGATATGTAAAACATGGCGACCACACTGAAAGAGTTTTAATAACTGATAAACACGTAACCTTTAAAAAGTGGGTGATGGCGAAGGACTCCATGTATCCCTCCATCTTCAAACCTACAAGACTTCCTAATAGTCCAAGCTCTCCATCTGAATTTGAAATTTGGAAGTGATCCACTTACTACACAGCAGGATCTTTCCATGCCTGCCTAGAGATCAGCATTAATGTCTGTTTAACACTAAAAACGCAGTTTTTAAAAATAAATTTTGTATTTTTTAAAGCACCTAACTGTTAGTTTATTATGATCCATCCATCCATCCATTCTTTATCCAATATCCGCTATATTATGATTCTCCCTCAATTGCTTCATACCATTGATTGACTGTTGGCTTCCTGGCTTCGTCTCTGCTTCAAAACTGTGACATGTCAGATTGACCTCAATACCGCACACCCTGTCATTGTGGATGACTTCATTAATCAATAATATATAGAGAGTACAGTGTTTTAAACCATGAAATCATATCTCTTTTCTCAATGCCGCTATTCCTCTGCCTCTACAGAACATCCATTAAGATAATGGCTCCGCTTAACCGTCACTCTCACTGATGCTGAGACCAGAGGAAATTATAATCATTGTCAAAGCATCAAGACAGTTATTTCAATAAAATAAGATGTTGTAGCACCAATTTTTTATATATATTTACAGAATGATCTTTTAATTCCCAGCATGTTTTTTTGCAAATGACCTAGTTTTATAAAAAAAAAAATTGGAGCAGATGTTCCTTTTTGTCTGATTCAGTAATTTACTTAGCTTTTATCCAGATTTAATCTTAGATAAAGAGGTTATCATTTAAAACAAATGTTCCTATTTATGGTGTTTTATGTGTGTTTGCATTCCGACACCCTTACGTATTATAAGAGCACCCCCAGCTGGTGATGTGCAGCAAGGACGACACCTCAAAATGTGGTGTGGATTATCGGTGGAATTCTACAATCGGCAAATGTAATAATAAACACCTCAGCGTTATTCACATGGCAGTCCTTCTGTACGGAAGAATATTTGAGACAAAACACATGAAATAAATGAGCAGTGTGTAAGAAGATAAGAACTGTGACAAACGAGAGGAGACCATTCAGTCCATCAAGCCCACTTGTTTAGCTAAGCTGTCCCACAATAAACATATTATGGAAGGGGACGATAAACAAATTAAAACACAATGATATGCAAATATAAATAATTAAATGTGTCGTGTTGTATGTTCTTATTGCTTATTTATGTATTGTCCTAAACTGAGGGAACACACACGTCCACCACAAAAATGATGGGGCACCAACCAGGATGCCCCTTTTAATAAATGACAAGTCCCGAAAATAAGCAGGCACTCAATGGCACAAAAAACAAGAACAGAAAAATGTCATTTAGGGCTGACAGATGAGTCATGACTGACAGATGTAGAGCGGCCGCAGTATCAGGTAGGAGCTCCATCCTTCTGGGAGCGTCTCAGTTTTACAGTCCCCAGACTGGAAGGGGCGGGGTCAGTTGCCCTCATTGGGCGGTTTCTCTGGGCTGTGGGTGTCGCAGAATAAAATCCCAAACCAATAAAATCCAAAGCCAGGGAATCACTCAGACTCCAAAAGCATTTTGATGTCAGTTTAGACTTGTATGAAAAGATAATAACAGCTATGCTCTGTGCCGGGAGTGAGATGCTATTCCTGGGTTTCGGAGACATTTGTATACATCGTATGGTTGGGTGAAAGAAAGACTCTTAGTCCTTGCAAACCGTTGGGGTGCCAACCACGTGCCCCTTTTATTCTTGTTTCATTCAAAGTCAAAATCGCAATAAACAAAAATCGCCTCAATGATTATAGCAGTCATTAACAATTCTGGTAAACTCCGTCCTTCTCAAAGCTTGACATTCGGGGGCGTCTCCCTTTTATATTGGCTCCAGCAGAAGGGGCGTGGCTAGTTACCCTCAGGGAGGGTCTTCTCTGGATTGAAGGAGGAGAAAGTCTGTTAGCGGCAGCGCCCCTGTCACCTATTTGGGGTATTACATGCCTGTGATGAGTCTTTGCGTGACAATAGCTTAACAGAGTGAAGATACTTTGATGCTTCTGCTTATGCTAATGAACAACATCTAATGGCATTTTGCCATCTTCGTCTGGTCACTTTTACAATCAAGCCCCCTTATTGCTAATCCTCCACCCAGTCTTTGGCATCGGCTTCCAGGTTGACATTTTATGTTAGTGGAGTAGTTACATGTAAGACTCCATGCATCTCAGTACTTTCCAGTGTTTTAACTATCTAAGGCCCACTGCAATTCAGTGCTTAACAGTGCTTAAACTACATTGGTGAGATTGGGATATACTTTAAAAATCATAACGTCTTATAAGGTGCAGAATCATATAGTAAATCAAGTGCTTAATTAAAATAAGCTCGTAATCATATTATACATTCTAATTTCTGTGCATACTGTATTCTAATTATCCACTGTGTGATTGTATATAAAAATATCCAGTAAATATTCACGTAGATCTATTTCCATATATGGGTAAAAGAAGAGACAATACCATCAGCGACAGCGCCCCCTTGTGTCCTGAAGTGGTAGTGCTTGCCTCTGATGAGCCCAGAAGGTGACCCTCATGTGTGGCAGTATATATTTAATTATTTCTTCATTTATTTATTTTAGTGATGCATGAAATACACCCGTCAAAGCTGAGAGGGCGGGCTCTAGTGAGTACTGTGCTTTGATTGGTGAATGGTCAGTAGAGCGCACATACATCTTTAGTCATCAGATCAGAGGCTCCACCTACAGGCAGACGCCACACATCAGATGCAGACTCCTGACAAGGGGATGAATCAGGGCTACTTCAGGCAATAATTCTGGACAACATGTTCCTGCATTTGTATCCGCCTTGGACACACACACAGAGTCGCAGCTTTTTTATTTATTTATTTTTTTTGTGAACAATTCTTTATTATCTTTTAAAGAGAAAAAAATGGAGAAATAACCAAAAGACAAAAGCGCAACACCAAAATAGGATACACAAATTTCCCAACTCACCACCACCTAGTTCAGAGACGGCTAAAAAGCAACTATGCTAGCAGCATACTGAAGTACACATCCCAATTAGAGCAAAACAAATGATTTTCAATTTTTGTTTTTCTAAAGATGATATAATGAATAGAGAAAAGAAATTGATATGAACTGTGGAAAGTGTCCATCCATCCATCCATTATCCAACCCGCTATATCCTAACTACAGGGTCACAGGGGTCTGCTGGAGCCAATCCCAGCCAACATGCGTGAACATTCTGCAAACCGTTCGTCGAGATGCCATCATCATGTGCAGCGACGAGGCACATTTCCATTTGAATGGTTGCGTAAATTGGGCTGAAACCAACCCTCGTGAATTTCATCAGAGACCCCAGCACAGTGAATGTGTTACAGTTTGGTGCGCCGTTGCAGAATTTGCCATTGTAGACCCTTACTTTTTTGAAGACTGTCCTAAATGAACAAAAGAGAGGTGGAAATAGAGGACCACAAAGATGTGGCAATGAGGCAGGACAAAACATTTGAAGAAAGGAACCAGGCATTTTAAGAGAGAGTAAGGCACAAAGTGAATGAGGGGCTAAACCCATTAAAGATTGTGTCAAAGAGAGAGAGAGAGGAGCGGAGTTAGGAGCCTACGCTGATACATGACAGACCACCCAGGATCCCAGATTGGGACCTGAGTGCAGCCATGCAACAGCAGGTCAAAGGAGTTTTATAAATCCTACAACAACACCATTTCTTTCTATAGCACATTTTCATACAAAGGAGGTCAAAGCGCTTTACAACATGTCAAAGAATTAATTACATGCAAAGAAAAACAAATTAATACAGAAAAATAATAATGCATACATAGTGTCACTCAGGCATTGTCCAAACCGCTATATCCTAACAAGCGTCATGGGGGTCTGCTGGAGCCAATCCCAGCCAGCACAGAGCACAAGGCAGGAACAAATCCCTGGCCAGGCGCCAGCCCACCACAGGGCACACACACACCCCAAGCACAATTGTCTTTGGACTTTGGGAGGAAACTGGAGCACCTGAAGGAAACCCACACAGACACGGGAAGAACATGCAAACTCCATGCAGGGAGGACCCGGGAAGCGAACCCAGGTCTCCTTACTGTTAGGCAGCAGCGCTACCACCGTGCCACTGTGCCGCCCGCATACATAGTGTACAAAAGAGAAATTAATAATGCACACTTACATAAGAAAGACATATAATTAAGAGAAATGCAGTCCTTAAACATGATAGTCCAAAGATAAGGATGGCCAAGGTGGACAGAAAAAAATTCAAAATAAAACGCAAAATCTGCAGGAGTTCCAGGCCAAAAGACCACCAAGCCCCCTCTGGGCCTTCTGCCCTACATAAATATTCTTAAGTCTCTCTTTATTGTTTTTTTTTTTAAAGCTTTGTCTTAAAGGATTCAACACAGTGGGTCTCGTGAGACATTGGGGGTATTCGTTGTCATTCAGACATCCCCGGCGTCTGCACAGGACTTTGATCAGGTGGTGGTGGAGGTGGTGAAGAAAACAGAGAAATGCGAAGATTAATAAAGACTGTAGAGTCACTGAAGAGAAAGATGAGTCGATGCGTATCTAGGTTATTAAGAGCAGAACTAAAGTGAAGACAAATTTAGAGAAGTGGGATTTTAAGAGTTTCTTCAAATGTTCCACGCTATTAGCCTAGCGTATCTCAATTGGTAAAATATTTCAAAATGTTTGGTGCATAACAGTAAAACAGTGCGTAATGCCTCACCATTTCTTTTAAGCCTGGCACTTGGAAACATAATGCATTATTATTACTATTATTATTACTATTGTTACTATTATTATTATCATTATTATTATTATTATTCATATTAGCAGGTGTGAAAGGATCAGACACGATATACTTAAAAAGGTTTGGGGCAGCCACCCGTATATTATCCCTGGCTGCAATGGTTTTGTTTTTGTGGACAGAAGTGTCTCAGTTGGATTCCAGACATGAACTGCTTGAGGTTTGAAAAGATGGCGGTTTTAACTGATAAGACTGGAAGTGACATAGGGGAACCGGAAATGACCTTCTTCTGACGTCATCGTAGACACCAGAACCGGAAGCGACGTCGGCCTAGACGCAGGAACCGGAAGTGATGTCATCACATGCACCGGATCCGGAAGTGTCGTCATCCTAGGCACTGGAAGTGACAATGTCCTCGGCGCCACAACCAGAAGTGACATCAACCTAAGCGTCAGGACCGGAAATGATGTCTTCAGCGATGAGTCAGGCAGGTTTTTCTGCGGCTGGTCTGCAGAAATAACAGAAGATGTTTGAGTACACCCACCATCCCCTGGCCTGGCATGGAATTACCTTCGCTTGATCTATACAACGTCCTCCTATTCGCACGTGTGCGACATAGGCCACCATTAGAAGATCTAAGGTTAAGGGCATACATGTAAACAGGAGCTATATATCTATTTAATGATATCCCCTGGCATCACAATGAGATTCACATAAGGCCGGCGTTAATTGACTAATTGTAATGCTGTCCGCTAACTTTGGTGTCACCACTTCCTAGTCTCCTTGCCCACATCAACTACGTCGATGGATTGGCGCATCAAAATATAGGAAGGAGTGAGATTATCTAAGGCTTTAAACAGCAATGGTAGTATTTTAAAGTCAGTTCTAAAGGACACTGGTAACCAGTGTAATGACGCTAGAACTGGTGGATGTGCTCAGATTTTCTTTTTCTAGTTCTTGTTCTTACAATTTGGACTAAGTGAAACTGACTGATGTCTTTCAAAGGTAGACCAGTTAGGAGTTCATTACAGTAATCTATGCGGCTAAAAACAAAATTGTAAATTAAATCCTATGGATAATTTTATAGTGAATATTTTTTGATGTCTTTAAAGCTTGAATCCCAGTTCAAGACAGAGGAGGGGTACAGATCTGAATCCAACCTAACTGGAATACCGAGAGGATTTTTCCTCACATCATGGAGACGTGTGTACAGCACACAGTCACAACTTTGAGCACACATTCTGCTTGCCTTGTCAATCTTGTGGCTCCTAGGCATGACTGCAAAGTTGTGACTATCAGGGTCTCCGCTACGGGCAGAAATTACCAAACAAAACACTTTGAAACTGAAAGTTTGCACATTTTTAATGTATTCTATTTTGTCTTAAATATTCCTCCATACCTCTGAGGAAGTTGCACCTGCAGTACAACTCTTAGGCCGTGACTTCTCAAACAAGACCACCACGCTGTGAAGACACTGAGCAAGGCTCAGCTGACATTTAGAGAGGTTAAGCTGAAGATGTCAGAGCCATTATGAGCAGATAAAAATCAATGGTCTCTATACATGAAAGCCGGAATCCAAAAACAGCATGTAACGGTCGATCCCTTACCCAGCCGGCAGCTACACTTCCAAGACCTGTGGCCTGGATAAATTACTGAGGCTAATCTATAAATACCAAGCCGTACCTCTAACAAATAAAATTTTCCCCATAATCGACTGTTTAAACATAAGCACACAAAAGCAGATATGTAAAAATAAGTGGAAAAATATATTTAATGAAACAATAACCAAAAATGTAAATTTCACATGTAGAAAATAAGTATATATGTATATATACAGTGCATCCGGAAAGTATTCACAGCGCATCACTTTTTCCACATTTTGTTATGTTACAGCCTTATTCCAAAATGGATTAAATTCATTTTTTTCCTCAGAATTCTACACACAACACCCCATAATGACAACGTGAAAAAAGTTTACTTGAGGTTTTTGCAGATTTATTGAAAATAAAAAAATTGAGAAAGCACATGTACGTAAGTATTCACAGCCTTTGCCATGAAGCTCCAAATTGAACTCAGGTGCATCCTGTTTCTCCTGATCATCCTTGAGATGTTTCTGCAGCTTAATTGGAGTCCACCTGTGGTAAATTCAGTTGATTGGACATGATTTGGAAAGGCACACACCTGTCTATATAAGGTCCCACAGTTGACAGTTCATGTCAGAGCACAAACCAAGCATGAAGTCAAAGGAATTGTCTGTATGCCTCCGAGGCACAAATCTGGGGAAGGTTACAGAAAAATTTCTGCTGCTTTGAAAGTCCCAATGAGCACAGTGGCCTCCATCATCCGCAAGTGGAAGAAGTTCGAAACCACCAGGACTCTTCCTAGAGCTGACCGGCCATCTGAATTGAGTGATCGGGGGAGAAGGGCCTTAGTCAGGGAGGTGACCAAGAACCCGATGGTCACTCTGTCAGAGCTCTAGAGGTCCTCTGTGGAGAGAGGAGAACCTTCCAGAAGGACAACCATCTCTGCAGCAATACACCAGTCAGGCCTATATGGTAGAGTGGCCAGACGGAAGCCACTCCTTAGTAAAAGGCACATGGCAGCCCGCCTGGAGTTTGCCAAAAGGCACCTGAAGGACTCTCAGACCATGAGAAACAAAATTCTCTGGTCTGATGAGACAAAGATTGAACTCTTTGGTGTGAATGCCAGGTGTCATGTTTGGAGGAAACCAGGCACCGCTCATCACCAGGCCAATACCATCCCTACTGTGAAGCATGGTGGTGGCAGCATCATGCTGTGGGGATGTTTTTCAGCGGCAGGAACTGGGAGACTAGTCAGGATAAAGGGAAAGATGACTGCAGCAATGTACAGAGACATCCTGGATGAAAACCTGCTCCAGAGCGCTCTTGACCTCTGACTGAGGCGACGGTTCATCTTTCAGCAGGACAACGACCCTAAGCACACAGCCAAGATATCAAAGGAGTGGCATCAGGACAACTCTGTGAATGTCCTTGAGTGGCCCAGCCAGAGCCCGGACTTGAATCCGATTGAACATCTCTGGAGAGATCTTAAAATGGCTGTGCACCGACGCTTCCCATCCAACCTGATGGAGCTTGAGAGGTGCTGCAAAGGGGAATGGGCGAAACTGGCCAAGGATAGGTGTGCCAAGCTTGTGGCATCATATTCAAAAAGACTTGAGGCTGTAATTGCTGCCAAAGGTGCATCGACAAAGTATTGAGCAAAGGCTGTGAATACTTATGTACATGTGATTTCTCAGTTTTATGAGAAATATTAATAAATAAATTTTAATAAATTTGCAAAAACCTCAAGTAAACTTTTTTCACGTTGTCATTATGGGGTGTTGTGTGTAGAATTCTGAGGAAAAAAATGAATTTAATCCATTTTGGAATAAGGCTGTAACATAACAAAATGTGGAAAAAGTGATGCGCTGTGAATACTTTCCGGATGCACTGTATGTATAAACCACCACCAAAGCAACAACGTGACAACACCATATGTACACAATAACAAACCCTTCCTTGTCCCAATAACATAACAAACGTAAAACACAAATAACAATGGATGAATACGGAAAATGCCAATGATAGTGAATTAAGTCCGAGTATACAACTGTCCTGAATACGGGTGACTGGTCAACAGATAAGTGATGTGATTGAATTTCCCGGAAAAAATGGAACGACCTCACCGTGAATCCTCGGCATGTGGTGCATAATGTAGTCTAACCCCGGGGTCTCTGGCTGTGATTGAATTGAAATAAGTTCGGCGGAATGAAAAACAAAATGATACCAAAAGCACGATGTGGAAAACAGCAGGTAAAGTTGGTTCATTGTCGTGAAAATGTAATCTCCGTCTTTCTCCTTCCCCTCCACTGTTCCCTCCTGATTGTTTATATAGTAATGAGCCGGCTGTAGTTGATTGATTGTAAACAGGTGCTTTCCGTCTTGGGATGGCGGTCTCTCTCCATCATCCATGCCCCCTGTATTTACGGGGACGACATGCACTGACGCACACATAAACAGCAAACGGGACGATGGAAACAAAGCGCACTCAGTACAAACATTGAAAACACTATTGCTATGTAGCCCCGCTACAGGCATGAGGTCCAAATGCAAAGAGGCAGGCAGTTATAGGCAATTATAGGTGTAGTGGTTAAGGCTTTGGATATCAAACCCTGAGGTTTTGGGTTCAAATCCCACTACTGACACCATGTGATTGAAAAAAAAAAACAAAAGAAATGTAACCAAATGTCTTTCAAATGTTGCAGGTCACCCTGAATAAAGGGGTTATGTCAGCCAAGTAAGAATGATCCTATCAAGCAGTTAATCCTGGAGCTCAAGGAGCACACACAAGACATGGCGCTTTCACAATACTAAAGCAAAGAGTCTCTGTCTGGCTCCTTCTGTTATGACTCTTGCTCTTCATTAATGTTAAGCGCAGTGTGAGTGCAGGCCAGGGGAGGGGGGACAACTGCGGTTGGGCACGGTGCGAAAAACAAGCATGCCTAGTGTGAGCACACCCTGGGTCTGTCAGAGTAGGACACGTCCTTAAGTCCTGGGATGCACTTGGTTGCTCTTTTCTGCACAGATTCAAGTGTAGTATGGTGACCAGAACGGCACACGGCACTCCAGATGTGGTCTCACTCATCTGTTTAATAGTCTGAGCGTAATGTCCCTTGATGTATATTCATCAGTTTTTCCAATATAACCTAATTTAATTTGTTTCTGTGCAATGCTTAGATGATGAAAACGCTGTGCCAGCATAAACACCTAAATCTTTGCAGAGGTCGTTTCCCGTCGCTCAGTGTCTCCCATCTTGTATTTATATTCGATGTTCCTTTTACCCACATGCAGCACTCTGCACTTTTCTACATTAAACTGCATTCTCCAGCTGTTCTCCCAGGTCTGAAGCTTGTTCAGGACTTTCTGAATTCTTTTTGCTGCCTCCTCAGTGTCTGCCGGCACACCAATTTTAGGGTCATCTGCAAATTACATCAAAATCAGAAATATTGATTCATTCTCACTTTTCAAATCTAAACTTAAAACTCATCTGTTTATTGATCGTTGTGTTCAAAAATGGCATTTATTGATGTGTATGTCTGAGACAGCGTATCAAATAATTTGAGCACCAATTGATTAATTTTATGCCTCCCCCTCCCCTAGGCCCACAGCCTCTCTCTTCACTTTGCACTTATAAATCACTGCAGCCAGCGAACTATGATACCTAGCGCAATGAGAGAACTCACAAACTCAACCGGAATGTTCAAGCAAATTATAGAAAAAAAAAAACCTGATCTAAATCCGTTTAGTAGTTCTCTCGTGAAAAGCGGAGAGACATACAGACCCGACTGGCCCACAGCTTCTATCTTCGATTCATGCTTATTAGTCGCTGCTGCAAGTGAACTATGATACTTAGCGTGATGAGAGAAGTCGCAAAATCAACCGGAATGTTCAAGCAAATTATAGAAAAAAAAA
>JANRMT010062814.1:23932476-23944768 GCA_026402145.1 Polypterus bichir lapradei | reverse complement strand
ATAGATAGATAGATAGATAGATAGATAGATAGATAGATAGATAGATAGATAGATAGGAACGGCACTATATAATAGATAGATAGATAGGAACGGCACTATATAATAGATAGACAGATAGATAGGAACGGCACTATATAATAGATAGATAGATGAAAGGCACTATATAATAGATAGACAGATAGATAGATAGGAACGGCACTATATAATAGATAGATAGATGAAAGGCACTATATAATAGATAGATAGATGAAAGGCACTATATAATAGATAGATAGATAGATGAAAGGCACTATCTAATAGAGAGATAGATAGACAGATAGATAGATAGGAAAGGCACTAAACGGTATAATAGATAGATAGATAGATAGATAGATAGATAGATAGATAGATAGATAGATAGATAGATAGATAGGAAAGGCACTATATAATAGATAGATAGAAAGATAGGAAAGGCACTATATAATAGATAGATAGAAAGAGATAGATAGATAGAAAGACAGATAGATAGATAGATGAAAGGCACTATCTAATAGAGAGATAGATAGACAGATAGAGAGATAGGAAAGGCACTATATAATAGATAGATAGATAGACAGATAGAGAGATAGGAAAGGCACTATATAATAGATAGATAGATAGTGCCTTTCATCTATCTATCTATCTATCTATCTATCTATCTATCTATCTATCTATCTATCTATCTAGAAAGGCACTATATAATAGATAGATAGATAGATAGATAGATAGATAGATAGATAGATAGATAGATAGATAGATAGATAGATAGATAGATAGATAGATAGATAGATAGATAGAAAATTTACAAGAAAACACTTCTCAGTTGGCAGTCCTAGCGTGTGTCCCATAACTGAGGCTTTCCTTTTAATTAGCTGGATGATCTGGTGGGTCTCTCTTGAAGCGATGTTACCAGCCCATCACACCACAGTGCAGAACATCTCACAGACCATCACAGAGTTCTAGAAGATGTGATGGAAGTCACTCCCCACATTAAAGGATCACAGTCTCCTAAGAACAATGAGCCTGCTCTGTCCTTTCTTCTGTAGTCCCCGTGTATTACGAGACCAGTCCAAACAGTCATTTGTGTGGACCACCTCTACATGCCCTTTGTGAGTAGTGACCGAATGTATAGACTTGTTGGTGCAGTGAAGTCAGTCACCAGTTCTTTGATTTTACTAATGTTGAGTTCTTCTCTTTGCACAAAGAAACAAACTTCTCCACCTGACTCCCCCTCTGTCTCATTCCCCCTTATCAGTACCACTGATGAGTGCAGATTGGTCTGAGAGTTTCTGCAGGTGACATGACCTGCTTTTATATTTGCAGTCCGAGGAGTGCAGAGTGCTGAGACATGGTGACAGGCTCATTCCTTATGTTGCTCACATCTGTCTTTGAGTCTCTCTAATGGTGGTCTGCCCAGCAAACTACAGACAGACAGATAAACTCATCAGACTACAGACAAAGTTAAACCTGTTGGATTTGATCGTATGGAGTCACAGACTGGCTGAAGGGGGTCGCTGGACATGTCACATTACGTGCCCAGCTTCACAGGAGAACACTACGGACTGCCCCCCCCCGACTCGCTAAGATTATGAAAATGAAGACTATGATTGAAAACTGCTGGAAAAGTTGTCTCTTGTGAGATATTGTAGGCTTTCATTTCATTTCGTTTTCCTTCCTTTTTCTCGGCAGGCTCATAGCAGGGGGGCAACTGGCTGACCCCAGTAATCCCTGTCAAATGCCTGTTTATGATGATGATGTTTAAGTTTCTCTTAAAGATCACATTTAACTTTAACTTGTTTTCTGCTGATATAGTCAGCATTTCTCTGCTGTCATAATCCACATTTTCAATTTTAACAGAGCTTGATGTTTATTTTGAGGGGTTTGGTTTGTTTTTTATTTTCTTTAGTGTAAAGAATGATATTTGTTAGAGCATTTATTTCATTAAATCCTGTTATTTACTTGGCCTTACTGGTACACTTTTAAATGCCATGTGCCATCCTTCAAATGTCACAGAGAAACACAAGCGTGCGAAGCCTCCTAGGGGCATTGGTAAATAATCTGCCCTTCAAAGCTTTATTACTTTTGCGCTGATGTGGGCATCGATCAGCTCTGGGATTAATTGCCCTTGTGACCTTCGTCCACCTATTATTTGTGCCCGAAGGAATCAATTTAGAAGCATTCACACGGCGCATCAATTAGCGTTAAACAATTCGGCATTGTCTTCATAAATTTCCTTTTGCCCGTTTTCTATGCGATTTTGTGAGCGTCGTGATACAAAAACAGCAGTGAGACTTACTGTAGGTGTGAAGGCGGCTGGAAGAGATGGAGCCCGTCACACAAGATGAGAGCGCGTTGCGAGGAAAGGCTCTGCGCTGAGCTGTGCTGCCTTGTGATGCTTGGCTCCTTTGTGTTGGGTTGCAGCTCGTGGTTTATAGAATTGCAGTATTTCCCTCAAATGACAAAGGGCAGTCTGTTTGAAACAAGCACTCCATCCTTCTCGCTGTTTGTGTTTGCTATTTTTAACGTGCCAGTCGTCTAACTTCTGTAAGCAAATCACAGTGAGTGACATCAGCCACCTGGCTGGCAAATGAATGCAAACAAAAATCCCGAGGATAACGTATCACTGTGAAAGAGAAAATAATGTTAAATTTACGGTTAAAGTATCTGGCAGCTGTGGTTGCCAAATCTCTCTATTATATAAAAATGACTTGGGATGAGACGAGACGTGAGTTTCTAAGAGAGATACTTACACGTCCTGCGAGCTGAAACTTTGTGCCAAGAGATTTAACCACACCTGGGGCCGGAAATAAAAGACAAAGAGTAGATGACAAAGTAGAACATCGTAAAGAATTTAAAAACGTTGGCGCGATACACATGCAGAGCAGGGTGGCATGTTGGCGCAGTGAGTAGCACTGCTGCCTCGCAGTAAGGAGACCTGGGCTCGCTTCCCGGGTCCTCCCTGCGTGGAGTTTGCATGTTCTCCCCGTGTCTGCATGGGTTTCCTCCGGGTGCTCCGGTTTCCTCCCACAGTCCAAAGACATGCAGGTTAGGTGCATTGGCGATCCTAAATTGTGCTTGGTGTGTGGGCTTGTGCCCTGCCAAGGGGCTGGGATTGGCTCCAGCAGACCCCCATGACCCTGTGTTAGGATATAGCGGGTTGGACAATGACTGACTGACTGACATGCAGAGCAGGTTAGAGATAATGGAAGTGCTAAAATTTGAAAGTCTCAAAAAAAGGTTAGTAAAGATCGCATTAGCGCAAACAAACGGAAATTATTACTCAGTGAAATAACAGAACAGCGAAAAGAGATGGAAAATATTGTTCGGATTTAAACTTTAAGTCAGGAGGGGACAGTTCCATCTCTCAATTAAAAAAATAGAAAATCTTCCTCTTCATAAGGGCGCGCCTCGAGAGCGGGACCCCCAACAGGAGCAGAGGATGTCTGGGGGAGAAGAGAGACAAAAGGACAGCTGCTGTACAGGCTTTTAAATGTTTGAAGTGCTGCACGAGATGCAGATCACGCGGCACGGCAGCAGCAGCAAGCCAGCAGCAGCTGATCGAGCAAAGAGGAGGCAAAAAAAAACTGTATTTGTTTCCCATTGTATCACCGTTTAAGAGGGGGTGTCGGAGGAACGGCTGTGTCTCCTTGGGATGCGTTCAGCCCCCCTCTTCACAGCGCAAGTGGTAGGGACACGAAGTGGCTGGCATTTAGCGCAGGCCAGGGGTTTGGCGAGCGAAGCGAGTGTGGGGAACCCCCTTGTAATATAATAATAATAATAATAATTCTTCACATTTCTATTGCGCCTTTCTCACTACTCAAAGCACTTCAGCAAGTGGAGAGCCACTTCAACCACCACTAATGTGAATCATCCACTTGTATGTTGTGATGGCAGCCATTATTGCACCAGTATTCTTACCACACATTAGCTGTTAGGTGGTGAGGTGGTGAGAGAGAGCCAGCCAATAAGAGATAGGGGGATGATTAGGGGGTGCAGAATGACTAGGCCATGGTGGGCAATTCAGCCTCGACATCAGGATACACCCTACTCTTCACAAAGGAGGCCCAGGGACCTTTTATGATGAGGACCTCGGTTTTACGGCACCATTTTTACAGCACAGTGTGCCAGTCAGTGCCCTGGGCCATTAGAATCCACACTCAGATCACAGAGTAAGCGCCCCCTGCTGGCTTCACCAACACCTCGTCCAGCAGCAGCACAAGCTTTTCTTAGCTGGTCTCCCATCCAAGTACTGGCAGGGGGCCGAACAGGCTTAGCGTCAGGTGGGTGACCTCTTCTGAAGCTCAGGTGGTATGGCTGTACATACAGTGTACATGTAGGGGATTCAGAAAGCAGTCAGACCCCAACACTTTCTGTACACTTTATTCTGTTGAAGATTTAATGTTAAATGCATAAATGTGTCATTTTTGCACATAAAAAAATAAAGTGTAGCAAAATCTGAAGGAAGCCTCATGACATGACTAAGAACTGCATGACTAAGGCGTGACTGATTACACGACTCCATCACATCTTCTCAGCAGAGATTCAAATTTCCAAACTGTGTTGCCTCCAATCAACATGGAGCTCACCAGAAGAACTGGTGCACCGCATGAAAGAGAACGGACAAGATGGAGAACAACTAGTGGTGAATGAAATGAAATATGCAAAACTGAACATTCAGTGAAATCCATGAAACAAGTGGAATTTCACTTCCAGGGTGGAGTGGTGGCTCTGAGGCTAAGGATCCTCTAATGGCATCCATGAGTGCAATGAGAGAATGAACCCTGGACGGGGTGTGAGTTCATTACACTCATGAAGAGGACATCCTGGAGCAGTAAGTTCACCTGCTTCCATTGCCACACTGGCACGTCCTTGGATCAGACAGCATGTCGCACTTAAGGATTACAGCTGATGGATCTCATTGCCATGACTAAGAACTACATGACTAAGTCGTGACTGATCACACGACTCCATCACATCTTCTCAGCACAGTTTCAGATTTCCAAATTGTATTGCCTCCAATCAACATGGAGCTCACCAGAAGAACTGGTGCACCGCATGAAAGTAAACGGACAAGATGGAGAACAACTAGTGGTGAATGAAATGATATGTGCAAAACTGAATTTGCTGTGAAATCCATGAAACAAATGGAGTTTAACTTCCAGGGTGGAGAGGTGGCTCTGAGGCTAAGGATCTGTCCTGTCGGTTTAAATCCCATTAATGTGTTGGGCACTTGAGTAAGACCCTTAACCTGAAAATTGTTCCAGGGGGTGCTGTGCAAAGACTGGCTCTGTGCTCTGACCCCCCTAAAGGTCACATGAAATGAAAATGTCCCCTCAAGGATAAATAAAGTGTATCAAAATTTGGAAGTTTGCTGATTCAAGTCTTGTTACTGTCACAAGGGATCCTACTCTGTTGGGCACTTGAACAAGACCCTTAACCTGACAATTGTTCTGGGGACACTGTACAATGGCTATCCTTGATCTCTGACCCCCTAAGGTCATGCAAAGTAAAAAACAATCCCCCCTCGGGGATCAATAAAACGTACACAAATCTAGAAGTTTGCTGGTCCAAGTCCCGTTACTGTCAGAGGGGATCCTACTCCGTTAAGCATTTGAGCAAGACCTTTAACCTGAAAATTGTTCCAGGGCGCTGTACAATGGCTATCCCTGCACTCTGACCCCCTAAGATGATGCAAAATAAAAAAAAACAATCCCCCACCCCCCCAGAAACAGGGTCATCTTAACAGCATTATAGGCCCCCAGGCAAAGCAGTGCACTGGGACCCCTACCTTCACAACCACTCAGCATGTCACAACATACATAGAATAGCAAATGACCCCAATGCTCGTGGAGCCCCTGGGCAACTGCCCAGCACGTCCATGCGTTAAGACGGCCCTGCTCGGGGATCAATAAAGTGTACCAACATCAGTCTAAACTCAATAATCCGTAATGACAAAAACGGGTTTTGAGAAAGATTTGCAAATTTATTTCAAATCAAAAACTGAAATCTCCCCTTCAAATAAGTACTAAGACCCTTCATTCAGTACTTCGTAGAGCCCCTTTGGTAGCAATTACAGCTTCAGAAAGTTTACAAATTTATTTCAAATCAAGAAATGAATTATGGGTTATTGAGTGTAAATTGATGGGCACAAAACGGCAAACTAATCCGTGTGAAACGAAATCTCAAGCACAATTAAATGTGGCTCTGACGACTTCCTGAATCCACTGTACGTTAACGTGTACCATCTGTGTGACAAGTTGATATTTTCAGTGAAGAGCTAAAGAATAAAATACAGGTAAAATATTCATTCATTCATTTTGTGATAAGAACATTAAGTTACGATGGATAGTGAGGATTTCTTTGGAGCGCCGCAGGTATGAGCGCACGTCTCTCTTAAAGATGAAAGCTGCAGCCGATGTCTTTAGATTGTTACCAAAATGAAAATGTTATCCAAAAATCCTTATTCAAAGCCAAGCAAAAAAAGACACAGAAAGTAAAATCTTTCTACAACAACAACAACAACATTTATTTATATAGCACATTTTCATACAGACAGTAGCTCAAAGTGCTTTACATAATGAAGAATAGAAAAATAAAAGACACAGTAAGAAAATAAAATAAGTCAACATTAATTAAAATAGAATAAGAGTAAGGTCCAATGGCCAGGGAGGACAGAAAAAACAAAAAAAAACTCCTGACGGCTGGAGAATAAAAATAAAATCTGTAGGGATTCCATACCATGAGACCGCCCAGTCCCCTCTGGGCAATCTACCTAACATAAATGAAACAGTCCTCTTTGGATTTAGGGTTCTCACGGAAGGACTCGATGATGATGGTCACGTAGACTTCTGGCTTTCAGTCCATCATTGTTGGAGCTTCATGAAGCTTTGAGTAGGCAGTGGTGGCGCAGGCCGCTACCACAAAGAAACCGGAAAAAGAAACAGAAGAGAGAGTAGGGGTCAGTACGGATTTTAGAGCCACCATGAATAGTTATTATGAAGAATTGAACATACAGAGTATCAGGATTAAGTTAAAGTGAAGTTATGAGAAGGCCATGTTAAAGTAATGTGTTTTCAGCAGTGTTTTAAAGTGCTCCACTGTATCAGCCTGGCGAATTCCTATTGGCAGGCTATTCCAGATTTTAGGTGCATAGCAGCAGAAGGCCGCCTCACCACTTCTTTTAAGTTTTGTTCTTGGAATTCTAAGGAGACACTCATTTGAGGATCTGAGGTTACAATTTGGAATATAAGGTGTCAGACACTCCGATATATAAGAAGGGGCGAGATTATTTAAGGCTTTATAAACCATAAGCAGAATTTTAAAGTCAATCCTGAATGACACAGGTAACCAGTGTAGTGACATTAAGACTGGAGAGATGTGTTCGGATTTTCTTTTCCTAGTTAGGATTCTAGCAGCTGCATTCTGCACTCGTTGCAACCGATTTATGTCTTTTTTGGGTAGCCTTGAGAGGAGTGCGTTACAGTAATCTAGTCGACTGATAACAAACACGTGAACTAATTTCTCAGCATCTTTCAGTGATATAAGAGGTCTAACTTTTGCTATGTTTCTTAAGTGAAAAAATGCTGTCCTAGTGATCTGATTAATATGCGATTTAAAATTCAGATTACAGTCAACAATTACCCCTAAGCTTTTTACCTCCGTCTTGACTTTTAATCCTAATGTATCCAGTTTATTTCTAATAGCCTCATTGTATCCATTATTGCTAATCACTAAGATTTCAGTTTTCTCTTTATTTAACTTGAGAAAGTTACTATTCATCCATTCTGAGATACAAGTCAGACATTGTGCTAGTGAATCAAGAGAATCGGGGTCATCAGGTGCTATTGATAAGTACAGCTGTGTGTCATCAGCATAGCTGTGGTAGCTCACGTTGTGCCCTGAGATAATCTGACCTAACGGAAGCATGTAGATTGAGAAGAGTAGCGGACCCAGGATAGAACCTTGTGGAACACCATATCGGATATCATGTGTCTTCGAGTTGTAATTACCACAACTAACTAAGAATTTTCTCCCTGTCAGGTAGGATTCAAACCAATTTAAGACACTGCCAGAGAGGCCCACCCATTGACTAAGGCGATTTCTAAGAATGTTGTGATCAATAGTGTCAAATGCAGCACTCAGATCTAAGAGGATGAGAACAGATAAATGGCCCCTGTCTGCATTCACCCGCAAATCATTTACTACTTTAACAAGTGCAGTTTCTGTGCTGTGATTTGTTCTGAAACCCGACTGAAATTTATCTAGAATAGCATGTTTATTTAGGTGGTCATTTAACTGCATAATGACTGCTTTCTCCAGAACTTTACTTAAGAAAGGCAGGTTAGAGATGGGTCTAAAATTTTCAAGAGCCGAGGGGTCAAGATTATGTTTCTTAAGAAGGGGTTTAACTACAGCAGTCTTAAGACAGTCTGGGAAGACCCCCGTATCTAATGACGAATTTAAATAGTTTAAATTCTAAATAGTTTTCATTTTATTTGCTTGGGTGCTAGTAGTGATGAACGAAACAGGCAAGTATCAATCCACATAGAGTTTCACCAAATCATTTTGCAGCAGATTTTGCAATCGTGAAACGTGATACTCACCTACTGTGAGATAAAACACCCCTGCGCCAACTGTAGGAATGAGCACACAGTTGTACTGCACAGGAAGTGTGGTTTAAAAATGGCCGTAGCGGCAAAGGCACCATGAAAAAAATCAGACTGAACACAGTGGACCAGAGTACTTGACGTGGAATGAAAAAGTGTGGCCCCTCGTGGCCGGAGCATTCCTTCAATAAAGCATATGGTTGTCGGTTCTTTCCAAACCACCAGCTGCAGTCACATAAATCAGTTAATCACTTAGTGATTCATCCATTGATTTTTCCAAATTCAGTTATCCCAAATTCACAATTCTGTCTCAGCTATTTTGGCCCCGTATCCTTGGTCAGGACACCAGTCCACTCCTAGAGATTAATAACACTGGCTAAATAAATGTATCTACAAAAAGAAAATGACAAAATGAACGGAATCGCACACAACACTCAACACTCATGTCCCTTTCCAAGCCACTGAGCAGCACTGCTAGCAGATCGACCATCTTGATTTGCAATTACG
Source organism: Polypterus bichir lapradei (assembly GCA_026402145.1). Taxonomy (NCBI): domain Eukaryota; kingdom Metazoa; phylum Chordata; class Cladistia; order Polypteriformes; family Polypteridae; genus Polypterus; species Polypterus bichir. The sequence goes on along the minus strand of JANRMT010062814.1, from coordinate 23,935,637 downwards.
TGCCGTATTGAACGGGGCTTTTTGACTAAGCCGTATTTGTCAAGTAGCCTTATTAAGAGAAGCACTTCTTCCCTTTCATCCCCTGAGATGATTCCAAATGCTCAATGCATCATCAATTAATGGTGGAAGTAATTGCCTGTACTTCTGCTCACAAAGATCTGAAAGGAAGATCAAAGGAAGAGGTCAGTGAGCAGACAACAAAGTCTCCAGTGAGCCACGCTTGTTGTCCTCCACCATTTGATCTGTAAAGTATGCACCGTGCAGAACATGACATTCTCAAACCTCTTCCAATTCATTTCAGTATTGCAGGTTCAGAATCCTCTCTCGGCATCCATGAGTGCAAGGAGAGAATGAACCCTGGAGGGGTTGTCAGTTCATTACAGTTCATTACACTCATGAAAAACATCTTGGAGCAGCCAGTTCACCTGCGGCCATCGTTATGCTGGCGTGTCTTTGGATCATGTCACACTTAAGGATTACAGCTGATGGATCTCATTGCCATGAGGAAGCCTCATGACATGACTAAGAACTGCATGACTAAGTCGTGACTGATTACACGACTCCATCACATCTCCTCAGCAAAGTTTCAAATTTCCTAATTGTATTGCCTCCAATCAACATGGAGCACACCAGAAGAACTGGTGCACCGCATGAAAGGAATCAGACAAGATGGAGAACAATTACTGGTGAATGAAATGATATGTGCAAAACTGAACATGCAGTGAAATCCACGAAAGAAATGAAATTTAACTTCCAGGGTGAAGTGGTGGCTCTGAGGCTAAGGATCCTCTCCCAGCACCCAAGAGTGCAAGGGGAGAATGAACCCTGGATGGGGTGTGAGTTCATTACACTCATGAAGAGGACATCTTGGAGCAGCCAGTTCACCTGAGGCCATTGTTACCCTGGCATGACCTTGGATCAGACAGCATGTTGCACTTAAGGATTTCAGCTGATGGATCGTATTGCCATGAGGAAGCTTCATGACATGACTAAGATCTGCGTGACTAAGTCGTGACTGATTACAGAACTCCATCACATCTTCTCAGCACAGTTTCAAATTTCCAAATTATGTTGCCTCCAATCAACATGGAGTTCACCAGAAGAACTGGTGCACTGCATGAAAGTAAACTAACAAGATTGAGAACAATTAGTGGTGAACAAAATATGTGCAAAACTGAACATGCAGTGAAATCCATGAATCAAATGGAATTTAACTTCCAGGGTGGAGTGGTGGTTCTGAGGCTAAGGATCTGTGCTGGTATCTGGAAGGTTGCCGGTTTAAATCCCATTTTTTGCCAGAAGGAATATTACTCTGTTGGGCACTTGAGTAAAACCCTTAACCTGAAAACTGTTCCAGGGTTCTGTGTTCTGACCCTCCCAAAGGTCACACGAAATGACAATTCCCCCTCAAGGATTAATAAAGTGTACCAAAATCTGGAAGTTTGTTGGTTCAAATCCTGTTACTGCCAGAAAGGATCCTACTTCGTTGACCACTTGAGCAAGACCCTTAATGTGAAAATTGTTCCGGTGCGCTGTACAATGGCTATCCCTGCACTCTGACCCCCTAAGGTCCTACAAAATAAAAAACAATCCCCCCCTCAGAGATCAATAAAGCATACACAAATCTGCAAGTCTGGAGGTTCAAACCCCATTATTGCCAGAAGGGGATCCTGCTCTGCTGGGCACTTGAGCAAGACCCTGAAAATTGTTCCAGGGTGCTGTACAATGGCTGACCCCTAAAGGTGATGCAACAAGACAATTTCCAATTGGGGATTAACAAAGTATATAAAAAAAATTCACACAAGAAAAGAGGTGTTTGGTTTTCATGCATTAATTCTGCATGTGTCTGTATGAGGGTTAGGAGCACGCACTGATACAGTGGATTGCCGCACCCACCACATGACAAACCAACTCGGGATGCAGATTAGGACCCGAGTGCAGTCATCCAACGGGTGACACCTCAGCACCACGCTACTTCAGATGGAATGGAACCAGTGGGAGGTTTATAATGGTGGCTGGAGTGCCAATTCTGCCACCAACCCCCAAGTTTTCCCTGCAGGTTGGAGGGCCTACATGCAGGGATGGATGCAGATTAACGTCATACCCAGGACGGAGCAATTGCAGGTTATGCCATTTAATATTAAAATAAAAATCTTTAGTGAATAAAGAATCACCAGAAGTGAGCATATCTTCAATTAGGATTTGGTTGTAGGTAGTGCACTAACATTGGTGTAATGAGCTTTACTGTGCACTCCTCTGTGCACTTCCAGGTTCCCCGATGACATCATCAGTCCATGGTGTCTAATGGGCGGAGCTCCTCTCCTTCAGGACTCCCTCAGTGTGGAGTTGTACTTGAGAGGGCTGGATTGGCTGTCCTCCCCAGGACCCATGTGAGTTTTCAGCACATTGCTCCCTAGGTGCCTGGGGAACCTTAAAACGTGCAATTCAGTTTCTCCTGCCACACCCAGGGTCTTGATGATTGTGTCCTTTCGTATCTACAGTGGATTCAGAACGTTTTCAGACCCCTCTTCTTTGCCTTCTTTACTTTTTGCCCTCTTTATTGTTCTTCTCTGTGGCAGTGTGTAGGTTTTTTTAATAAAAACAGTGTGCTCAAACTCAGATGAGGGATTGTAGTAGTATGGAGAGATGCCCAGGGTGTTGATGAGGGATTTGGCAGAGCCCGCATTCACATGCACATGCGCACGGTTGGATCAGTTTCCTCATTAGCACTCATGTTCGTTTAAAAAGACACCTGCAGTCACTCAAGTAAAAAGGAGCCTGAGTTCAGAGAGGGTCGAAAAAGGAAAATGAGAATGTTTCAAAGACTAGAGATTAAAAATGAACAATAAATGAAAAGAAAAGAGACAGGATTGTGGCTGAGCCAGTACTGCTATGGAGAGGAGGCGGTCGGTCGGAGATGTGGCCCTGATGGGATCAAGTGGATGGAGCTCAAGGGTCAAGGCTGCTCCTGCTGAGAGGTTAAGGAGCAGAAGAGACAAACTGCTTTGAGTGTGGACATCTAAGTATTCAGACCCTTTGCAACTCCAAATTATTATATAGTGCCTTTCACATCTATCTATCTATCTATCTATCTATCTATCTATCTATCTATCTATCTATCTATCTATCTATCTATCTATCTATCTATCTATCTATTATAT